>CM046045.1:0-430948 GCA_025215565.1 Flaveria ramosissima
CAACACCCATTGACCCTTAGAGGTTGAGGGTAGCTCAAGTGACTGACTTTTGTCATCATTATCAGACACAGAGGATGACTTTTCTTTCCATAAGCCAGATTTGTGTAAGGCCTGTTTGTGATAAACAGATGACTGGCTAATGGGTTGAACTTTGGGTTCACTAGTTCTTCTAGGTGGAGTCAATGAACTCCTCTTAGAAGACCTAGGTTTTGAATCTTGAAGTTCAATTTTCTTCTTAGGTGTCTGATAGTAAGGCAATAAGACGCAATATGTCCACACTCTCCATAGTTGTAGCATGACCTGCTATCAACTTTATGATTAAACTGTCTATGTGGAGACGTGTGTGACACCCTAGTGACATCATTATGTTTGGGCTTTGACTCTACTTCTTTTGATGTTTTCTCTTGTTTAACAAACTTAATTGTTTTAACATACTTAACATCTTTTCCATTTTGGTTAACTGGACTTCGCATGAGACTGTGATGGGTTAACATTAACAGTCTTTTTAGGTTCAGATTTGACTTTGTTTGACCCTGACTTTATATTAACCTTTTCAAATTCTTTTTCCAGATTAACACAAGGCATTTTTCCCTTTGCCTTTGAAGTGGCCTCCTTTTGTTTTGTTCCAGATTCAATTGAAAAACATGAGGAATCTGGATCACTTACAAGAGGAGTAAACACCACATGATCCTTGATTGGATTATTATTTATTGGTTTACTTTTGGTGTTCATCAAGGTCTCAGTGGTGGTGGAACCACTTTATAACCCAAACCCTCCCCATTGTTAAGCTCTCTCACTAAGTGTTGGACAATATGATGATGAACTTGTCCAACTGTGCAGTTTTTGCTTTAATGAATTGACTTCTACTTCTAAAACTGCTTTTTGTTTCTTAGTGTCTTCTAGGGAGTTAAGATAGTACCTAATGTCATTTGCTTGGTTAAAAGCTACTACTTCTGTTTCCCTAAGCTGTTTATTCAGAAGGTCTATCTTTTCTTTGTAACTATGCTCATTTTGTTTTAACACTCTATTTGCCTCAGTGCACAGTTGCAAATCCTTTACTAATCTATCGTTATGATCTAATAACCTAGCAAATTTCATATCTATGCTTTCCCCAAATTTATTACAATCAGAACAAGCATGATTTTTGAAAAGTTGGTCAGTAGTACTTACCTGAGGAGGTTCTGAGGAATCAACCATCAACGCAGCATCTGGTGTCTCTGGTTCTGGTGATTCTGTCTTTGTTGTAGATGTCCCTACTTCGGGCTTGTAGTTGACCTCAGTTGCAGTCTCTTTACTGTTTGACATCCCTAGCTCTACTGTAATATCTCCTTCACTCGCGGAATCATCATCAAAGTCTTCCACACTCGCAATATTGGATTCTCCCGGAGAGACAAACCGAAAACTCCAGTCCTGTCCTTCATCATCATGAGCAGTGAAGGCTTTTAGATCCTTGCTTGATGAAGTAGGGCTGCTAGCTTGCTTGTCTTGACGTGTGAAGGACGAGAATGGATTCCCGTTTCCAGTCTTCTTTGGCTTCATACACTCTCTTTTAAAGTGCCCTTTTCTCCACAGTTGAAACAGGTCACCATGCTCTTGTCAAAAAAAAAAGTAGTGTCCTTAGTAGCAACCAAGTTTTGTCTGGTCTTCTTCACAAACTTCTTAGCTCTCCGGACAGCACTTGCTAAGGCCCACATGATATCCATCCTCTCCAGCTCTGTCTCATCTACTTGCTCGTAGTCCTCGTCTGCCAGATGGCAGTTTCCAATTTCCCAGCAACAAGTCCATCATAGGAATGGACCACTGCTGCTAAAAGATCCATGTGCTCTCTTGCTACTTCTACCGTCACGTTTCCGAGATTCTCGGTCTTCAGTCTTGTAGCATTTGATTCAGATCCAATGTTTTGGGTACTAGAAGACCCTGACGTTTCTGATCCTGAAGGAGAGGCTTGTGAAGGACCAGATGAGCTTGACACAAAGGCGGTCTGAAGTGGTGCTCCAAACGTCTTAACTTATGGAGTTGCATTGTACAAAGCTGGATTCTGAGTATACAAGACTTTTGAGCTCGGTACTTCATCCTTAGTGCTTCTTCTCGCAGCTTTAGAATGAAATCATTGATGTCCAACTTTGCTAACATTCCATTCGTGTCTCGATTTAAACAAAAGAAGCCCTTTTTTTAGCAACCCGTCTGCAAAATTCGACACTTTGTCTTCCATGGTAGTTGTGAGACCATGTGTGTGCAGCTCGCTCATCAAATGGTAGAATCTATCAATGACATCGTCTAAACTCTCATTTCCCATCGATGAGAAGTTGTCAAATTCTTTCATCAACTCCTTAGCTTTAATGGCCTTCAATGAAGCATTCCCGTCATATCTTTTCTCCAGCTCATCCCATAACTTCTTGGCTTGCTTATTCTCAGAGAATTGATAAAAAATATCCTTAGGGATAGACTGAGTAAGCAATGCATATACTCTCTTTTCAGCATTATATTTGACTTTCTGTGCATCAGTCATGCCTCCTAAAGTAAGTTTCACCCCATCAGCTCCTACCGGCATACTGTACCCTGTCTCAAATAGCTCCCCATAATTAGGATCTACCCCATTTAAGTAGATCTCAAAACGTTGTTTCCAGTGTGGAAACTCATCTAATGTTATAAGCTTCGGGGGTTTATTTTGATTCCCCACTTCACTTTCTAGTAGCAGTAAGTTCTGAATACGTGAGTCCTTCCCGGCTGTAAACGCTGAAAACTGATCCTCAATCTTGAATAACTTTAAGTCTCTTAAACAACCTGCTTCACTAGTGCGAATGGAACTGTGCGATTGGGCTACCCGTGCGAATGAACGATGCGACTGGTTCAATCGTGCGGCTGAACTAAGCGATTGGTCCAGTCGTGTGAATGAAACTGATGCGGATGAACAATGCAAAAGGTCTGCTTAGTTGTATGAATGAAGATATGACTGAGTCTAATCGTACGTCTGAGGAATGCGAATGAAGTCCAGGTCGAAGTCAATCGTGCGACTGAAGCCGCTGAATTTCGAAAATTTCTAGGTTTAACGTGTTTTGGCCGTAAAAACCCGATTTTTCACCAACCCTAATCGCCTTATGCCGGAGAAACCAAAACTTTATGAGCAGGGAACGTCCAAGACACCGTTTGACACGAAAAGATTGCGTTTTTAGTGAAAAAAACACAACTTTTGTATCAAAACGATTGAATCACACGTATCAAGAGCCAAAGCTCTGATACCACTTGTTAGGATCTGGTATTTGAACGAACACCAACTGATTAACGTGTTAACCAAACCAAATAGTGCGGAATCCTATTTGATTGGTGATCCAATCAGTGAGAACGCACGTAGAAACAATAACGTATTGAATCTAACGTCAAGAATCGATTAGGAATCGATCTACAGCATTCTATGAACTTGGAGTACGAACTTAGAGGCTTCTGGACGGCTAGGGTATGTCTGGAGTGGAAATAGATTGAATGCTTTTGTTTTTTCCACGAATTAGGTGGTATTTATAGGTTAGGGTTGCTCATTCGGGCGACTGAACCATCAGCATGGTTCATTTGTGCGATTGAGCCATGCGGTTGATCCATTCGCACGACTGAGTGTTCAGTCGTGCGACTGAGTCAGTCGCATGAAGTTGTTCAGGTGCATGGACTGTTTAGGCGCATGGACACTCAGTCGCATGGCCATTCGGACGCATGACCACTGTTGGGGCGCATGGTTCAGTCGGACGCATGTGAACTTCACTTAACCAAGTTTGAATGAATTTATTAATATAACATTATGTGTATCAATTCAAACAATCACAAACCTATATAATCAAGTCAATGTCAACTCATTAATGAAATATTAAACATTATAAATCACAACCAAACATTCTCATTTCATTAATAACCCAAGCATTACATAAGTGTAAGACATTCAAGACATATTACATTAAGATCAACATCTAGGTACATATGTATCAACAAATGGACTCCACATTCAAGTTACAGTAAAGTTTGTCCTCCGTAGATGATTCAAATTATCACTTTTTCACACTTGAATACTATGTTCCTTATAGAATAAAGTATATTCTTAAGATC
Source organism: Flaveria ramosissima (assembly GCA_025215565.1). NCBI lineage: Eukaryota > Viridiplantae > Streptophyta > Magnoliopsida > Asterales > Asteraceae > Flaveria > Flaveria ramosissima. Next base: position 4,090 of record CM046045.1, read on the forward strand.
TCTGTGAAATCTTATAAATGCAGTTTTGATGAATAAGCTCTGTAATTTAATATACATTTGATCACATTGGATTCTTTTTAGAGCTTAGAGATGATCATCATCAGGTCACCAGGTCTTTACTTTCCTAAAACAGAGGTGCCTTTAGCCCAGGTCTTTGTTTACACAAAACAGAGGGATGATAATGATCATACTCATGTCACTAGTTGTCTACTGTGTTAAACCGAAGGTGTGCATAATCCCAAGTCTTTGTTTAGACAAAACAAAGGGAATATGATTTGCAAAGATAGAAAATTTTGTATGTCAGAACATAGTGTGTTTAGGTGAGTAATGTTGAAAACTTAGGATAAGACTTACTTGCGGAATTGACCAAAATTAGTCATCTAAGCATTATGTTTAAGCATGAACCTGTATATATTCACCCTTGCTGAACCTACTCACATATCAATACACATTTGATCAGTCTTTATTATAACTTAAAATCAAGAAAGAAGCAAAGTCATAATGTACTATCATTTCCCATAATTATGCATGCTAAAAACAGAACACAAATTAATCAAGACAATCTTTTTGTATTTTTTATATGTTTTGTGAATGTTTTTGACCTTTTTATATGAAGGACAGAACATGCTTTTCATTTTGATGATTAATCTAAGTTAATCATGCACAAAGATTCAATAAGAAAATTAAATCTTACTAAATCAAAAGCTTTAGTGAATAAATCAGCAAGCTGATTTGTTGTATCCACTTTGATTAACTTGACTAAACCTTTTTCTGAGCAATCCCTCAGAAAATGGTATCTGATTTCAATATTCTTTGTTTTACTATGTTACACTGGATTAGCAATGATAAACATAGCAGCTGAGTTATCTATATGAATTGGTGTATGAAGAAAATTGTAACCATAATCAAGTAATTGGTTTTGCAACCATAATACTTGAGAGCAACCAGCTGAAGCAGCTATGTACTCTGCCTCAGCTGTGGATACTGAAACATTTGTTTGCTTTTTGCACTGCCAAGAAACAAGTCTTGGTCTTAAAAATTGACATCCACCAGTTATAGATTTTCTATTTTTGTTACATCCTCCAAAATCACTATCAGAATATGAGTAGAGGGTAAAATCTCCTTCTCTGGGATACCAAAGTCCAAGTGCTGGCTTCCCTTTAAGATATCTGAAAATCCTCTTTACTGCATTCAAATGTGATTCTTTTGGATCTGATTGGTACCTAGCACAAACACACACAACAAATATTATGTTAGGTTTGCTGGTAGTTAAGTACATTAAAGATCCTATCATTGACCTATATAATCTTTGATCAATTGATTTTTCCTGTTGGATCAGGTGCAATCTTGTCAATTGTTGATGCTGGTGTTTTGCACGAAGAAGTGTCAGCAAGGTTGTACTTCTTCAGGATTTGATGAATATACTTTTCCAGATTGATGAAATTTCTATTTGGTTTCTGATGAACTTGTAATCCCAGAAAGAAATTTTGTTCACCCATTAAACTCATTTGAAATTCAGACTTCATCAAGCTTTCAAAGTTTTCACACAAGCCCTTGTTTGTTGATCCAAAAAAATGTCATCCACATAAATTTGGACCACCAAGAGATCTTGATGATCATACTTGGGAAAGAGTGTTTGATCAATTGTTCCCCTTTTGTATCAATGCTTGAGCAAAAAAGATGATAGTGTTTCATACCACTTTCTTGGTGCCTGATGTAAACCATACAAAGCTTTGTCAAGCTTGTATACTCTGTGCGGATAATCAGGATCCTCAAAGTTTGGAGGTTGAGCAACATAGACCTCTTCATCAATTTTTCCATATAAGAAGGCACATTTTACATCCATTCGATAAACTGTGAACTTCTTATTTGAAGCATAGGCTAGGAAGACTCTGATGGATTCAATCCATGCAACTGGTGCAAAGACTTCATCATAATCTATCCCTTCTTCTTGAGTGTAACCTTATGCTATCAGGCTTGCTTTGTTTCTTACAATGATGCCTCTATCATCTAGCTTGTTTTTGAACAACCACCTTGTACCAATTGGATATTGGCCTTTAGGTAGATCAACTAGATTCCAGACTTTTGGCTTTCTGAATTGCTGAAGCTCTTCTTGCATTGCTTCAATCCAACTGTTGTCCATTAATGCAGCAATGATATTGGCAGGCACCACTTGTGACAGAAAACAAGAGAAAAGACAGATGTTTGAGTTGCCCCTTGACTTCTTATGGTTCTTTCATGAAGATCACCAATGATGTTCTCTATTGGATGATTCTTATAAATTCTGGATGTTAGAATGGATGCAACTTGAATGGATGAATCCAAGTTGGTGATATTTGTTGATGGAGATGGATCCAGCTGAGATGGAGAGTCAACAAAATAGTCTTGATCATCCTCATGTTGATCTTCAGAAGTTGAGTGAAATCCATCTTCATTTTGTGTATCAGTAGATGTATGTATAACTTCTGTAGAAGATACAAGAACATCTACGGATGTTGTATGTTGAATAGTTGAAACATTGCATTCCTTAGAAGCTAATTGAGTATCTCCAGAAGAGAGAATATCTACTGATGTAGATGGAACATCTGCGGATGCAAAGTTCACTTCTCCGGATGCCTTAGAAACATATGCGGATGCCGAGTTCACTTCAGCTGATACTATATTGACTTCTTTGGAAGCTGATATTCCATTCCTATCTGTAGTATTATGACTAGTATGAGATGAAGGACCAGGATCAGTAGTACTTGAAGTGTGTGTTGGTATTCTTGGAGGATCAGCTGATAGTGTCACTTTATTCATACTTGGAGGTACATAAGGATAACATGTATTCGTAGAACCTGCAACGTTCAAATAACCTGAGTTAAATGAGTTTGCTAAAGCATTTATATCAAACAACCAAGATGATCCATTCACAGATTTTGGAAATAAGGATTCATCAAAAGATACATTAGGTGATTCCTCCTTAATGTTTTGTTATGAAATGTAAACTCTATATGATTTAGATATTGATGAATAACCAACAAAGAAACCATCATAAGCTTTTTCAGAAAATTCCCTAATTGTTCTTTTGTGTTTAATACAAACACATGACATCCAAAAGCTCTAAGATATCCTATAAAGATTTTCTATAAAATAAGAGCTCATAAGGAGTTTTGTTATGTTCTTTGACAATTAATGTCCTGTTTTGAATATTGCATGCTATATTCACTGCCTCAGCCCAAAAAGTAATTGGCAAGTGTGAATCAGCTAGCATTGTTCTTGCTGCTTCAATGAGAGTTCTGTTTCTTCTTTCAGCAACTCTATTTTGTTGTGGAGTACTTGGAGCACTGAATTGTCTTGCTATGCCTTTGTCCCTGCAAAAGGAATCTAAAAAATGATTAACAAATTCAGTCCCATTATCACTTCTTAAAATTTTGACTTTTAAATCAAGTTGATTTTCAATTTTAGTGATAAACTCCATTGATGTTTTAGATGTTTCACTTTTTTGTTTTAAGAAAAAGACCCTTGTGAATCTTGTGAAATCATCAACAATCAGCAAACAATATTGCCTCTTCCCAATACTCATCACATTAGTTGGACCAAACAGATTCATGTGAAGCATTTTTGAGTGGTGTTGTGTTTATGTTGATTTTTTTAGATTTATGAAACACCCTATGTTGTTTGCCTTTATAACATGAAGAACAATGATTATGTGACATCTGGTAATTTTCCGTTACCAAACTCCGTTAGTTCCGTTAAGTCTTGCATACACGTGTCTTGAGCACACACTAGTTGTCGTTTAACCTTGGTGACTTTAAAATAATTAATAATGTCAAACTAGTAATAATCTAATCAATAATGTGATTATTGTATCATGCTTATGTGTTTGCGTGTTTTTAAATACTAATTAGGAAATTAATCGCGTAACGTGGAAACGTGCCTATTAATTCGTATGTCTTGTGTTTTTATAAAGATAAAATATATAATTGTTATCATTAGTTTATATCTTTATATTATTAAATTAAAAACACTTTACAAAGAGTTTAAAAGCTTAAACTTTATAAAATACAAATTACAAGGGTTTAAATGGTAATTAAGCAAAATAAAAAAAAAATAAAACAATCCCAAACCCTAATCCCCACCCATCCGCCGCGACCCCACCTCCCACACCCCTCCCTTTGCGAATTCGACCAAGAACAAGCATCAAGGCATCGGATTTGTTCGATTTCAGGCCATACAACAAGTTAGCAACATCAAATCGTGTTCCTTTGCAAGAATTAAGGTTAGTTTTGATGTTTTTTTGTGGGATTTGCATGTTGGCCAAAGCCCTAGGTTCGAATGGGTGTTCATGATGTCGAAATTGTTGTTGTTTGATGGTGTTAGTATGTTAGTTAGATGGTATACATGTTGTTTAACGTTGATTATGCAAGAATGATACGTTTTTGATGAATTGATCATGAACTTTGATTCAAGACAAACCCTAATTCGAAATTGATGTGATTATGTGTGATTGAATGATTGGTGGATTATGATGATTGGGTATTGTTGATCATGCTTAGATGTTGATATGAACTTGAATTGGTGTATTATTAATGAATTCATGAATACATTGGGTGTTTGATAGATTTTGGGATGTACTTTCCCAAAAAGGAAACTTTATTTGCACAAAGTTTGAAAGATGATAGTTTGAGCATGTTTGGGATAATAGGAGCATGTTAGTGTGTTCATGGATGATTTCTAATGTGATAGAGTATGTTAATTTAGTTGTATGGAATGCTTGGATAATCATGGGTGATGTATGGACTTTGATGATCATGTATGATGTTGATGTTGGTTAGTAGTTAAGACATCATGTTTGGGACTGGAAATTGATTATTGTGGTGTATGTTGAATTTAATGAACATGGTTAATGAATATGATTGTGATCATCATACACGCGTGCGAATCTGAGGCCCCTACTTAGTAGGATTGGCAGGGTTTAGGATGTGAAGTCGTGAGTGGCTTCACATGGCATGTAGTGCGTGATTTGATCTTTGTGTGGCGTGTTAGTTATGTTATAACTGATGGGCCTGTTAATGTTTTAGATTCGCATGACTTGTATGATATTTAGTGGTATGATGATCTAAGTTATGCATAGGGTTATGTAGCACCTCATGTGATTCAATTGAATGTTAACCATGTATGTTATATGTTCACGTTTGCTTAATTGAATTGTAACTCATGATGTCACCAACGGGTCAAACGGGTCAACTGAGTCAAACGTGTCTGTTTCTGAAACCTTGAGTCTTTGGTTGTAGTGTGCTTAGGGTTCCACATGTTCTTTGTTTACACGTACTTATGTACTTACATGATCTAGGTAACCTCTGAAGGTTGTCTGTCCACTCTTTCTTTCAAGTAAACCCTAAGTATTCATTTCGCATATCAGGTGAGTTCATGCCCCACTCTTTACTTAATCTCTTTTAGGGGAGATAGCATACTGGTAATTTACAAACGCTTTATATATATTTAAGTTGTGTATAATATTAATATAGTGATGTTTACTTTGGAAAAGTCCTCACACTTTCGAATTGTTAATATTGAATAGCGGGGAAACTTGGGTAGTACTACTAGGTCTGACGAGCCCCACCTGTGTGACTCGAGGTCAACCGGGTGAAATTTGTCCTATTGAACATTGTCACGACCTGTTAAGTCGTGACAGGAGGCAACAACTTATCACAGCCAGCTTCAATTGCAAAATCACTATGAATTAATGTTTATTGTTAATAGACTAGCTATCTGTTACAATACACTGCTTATATATCACAACTGTTAAATTGTTTATATTTGAACGCCAACTCTTGAACTCACCAACCGTTGTGTTGACATTTTTAGTATGCTATTCTCAGGTCGTTAACTTCGCTTGCCATTAGGAGCACTGCACGGGTTCATCATGCATATAAAGACTCCGTTTAAAAGACATCTTTGTTGGTTTCTATTTATTAATGTCTTCTCATTTGGTTTGGCCCTTTTTTTTGCCATATTATACATTTATACACTTTGGGTTTCTTTACTTACAAAACGCTTCCGCATGGTTTTAAAGTTTGAACTTTGGTTGATTTTATTTTAAATGTGGCATATAGAGTCGTTCTAAGTAACTATTGACTGTGATCCTGGTTTGTTCACACGCCTCGACGTAAAACTCCGCACGTGGATTTTGAGGGTGTGATAGATTGGTATCAGAGCCATTGGTTATAGGGAACTAGGTTGCATACACACTAGACTATAACCGCACACAGTTAGTTAGTTACATGTGCCTTATTTTCCTCTACTGTATACTCATTGGCATACACGTCACACTCTCTACAGCATGGCATCGTCATCGAGAACTCCGAGTAAGCGACCTGCATCACCTACACGATCTGAGTCCCCACTTCCCGCACCTGTACCCGACTGGCCCCGTATAGCTTATCCTCGAGGGGTGATTGATTGGGATCAACCTTTTGCGTTGATGAAGCGTGACCCCCCACGAGACTGGAGTTTCTACCCCAAGTTCATTAATCACATAATGTATAGGGAGCGCGTACCTGACCCGAGACCCAGGACTAGGAGCAACGCTGATCAACCAATGCCTTCACTCCCGCAGACGGTGCAGTCCAATGAGCAACTGATTGCTGCACTGGTGGCAGCACTGGATACTGAGCACCAACGAGTCAGGCGACTCACGAGTGATGTTTGTACACTGCAGCACGAGGTGTACAAACTACGACATCAAGTGGATGAACTCGAGGAGCACCACAGGAAGACCCTAAACGGGTGTCACCACATGGAAGATGGTATTATAGCACTTAGAGGACGTGTGGCTGCTCGTGAACAGCGGGATGCAGTAGCTGATAACAGAATTGCTACCTTAGAAGCCCAATTGGCAGCGCTTCAGATTGCCATAGCTCCTACTCCTGCAGAGGACCTTGGGGATGAGGATCCCGAGGAGGAGCCCGGAGAGGAGGAACCGGTGGAGACGGAAGATGACAGCGATGGGTCGGATGTAGTCGATTGATTTCCTTTATATATGACTTGGACTATGTAGTGTTTTCTCTCTTTTGGAAACCTATGTGGGAAGGGTTGTTTCCCCACCCTAACGACAAACTTAAATTATGATATTGGTGGATACATTATGACTCATTTACAATTTATTTATCTTGGTTATCATTTTTGTTATGAATGTTGTGGTTGTGATGATTCATTATTCCTTACTGTTTACTATACTTCAATGGGATAAATGTGTTTGATGTTACTCATTATTGTATTTGTGAATGTAAAGTGAAAAATGGACGCCCATGGGCTTGGACGTGGGCTTGGACGTGGGCGTGGGCGCGGACGTGGACGTGGCGCCGGAGACCATGGCGGTGGTGTTGTAAACATGACCCCTGCTGAATTACCTGCCCTGATAAACGAGCATGTTCAGGCAGCGGTGGCTGCTGCCCAGGCGGGACAGCCAGCAGGTAAACAATGATTGAAAGTTAAACCAAATATCCTGAGTAACCGTATAGGATGTCTGATCAATGTTTGTTGTTAAAGCATGACCACCGGTGTGTACCTATAAGTCCTTTATGGACTGTAAACCACACACCTACAGCGGTACTGTAGGGGCTGTAGGACTGGTACGATGGTTTGAGAAGACAGAGCCTGTTTTCTCCAAATGCAACTGCCCACCTGTTGATCAGGTGAAATATGCCACCGGGACTCTGGAAGGTGCTGCTCTATCCTGGTGGAATGCGCAGGTCCAGATGCTAGGACAAGCGATGGCAAATGGACTTCCCTGGACTGAATTCAAGGAGATGATGACTGAGGAGTACTGTCCTCGAAATAAAGTGCAAAAGCTGGAGATGGAGTTCTGGCAACTTAAGATGCAGGGCTCGAAAATCGAGGCCTACACCACCCGAACCCATGAACTAGCCACCCTATGCCCGGGGATGGTGAACGAAGTGCACAAGAGGGTTGAGCATTACATACGGGGATTAGTACCCGAAATTCAAAGCATGGTGACTGCTTCCAACCCGACCATGATTCAGCAAGCCATCCAGTTAGCTCATAAGCTAACTGATCAAGCAGTGGAGCAAGGACGTTTACCTAAGCGGGGCACTGTGGCGAGTGTGCCCGACAACAAGAGGAAGTGGGATAGTTCCAATAACAACAAATCATCATCATCTAGCGGTCAACCCCAATCTCAACAACAACAACAGCCAGTTCAGCAACAACGGAGGTTCGACAATAACCATAACTTCAACCAGACGGCTTCAAATAATCAAGGACCCAGTGGTTATGGTGGTAGACATCCGAAGTGCACTCGGTGTAATTACCATCATGTGGGAAGGTGTGATAACTTCAAGTGTCAACGCTGTGGTAAGATTGGACACGCTGCTAAGGATTGTCGTGGTGAACTGTTAAGGAAGCCACAACAACCTCAGGAGACTCCCAAAGGTTGGTTTGAATGTGGAAAGGAAGGGAATTACAGGCGAAACTGCCCACAACTGCGGAGGAATGGTAATGGCAATAACGGAAATGGCCACAACAACAACAACCACGGTAACAACAACAATGGTGGCAATGGTACTGGTAATGGCGGCAACAAAGATGGAGCCAAAGGGAGAGCCTTCGTCATTGGCTCAGGTGAGGCTCTAAATGACCCCACAACTGTTACTGGTAGGTTCTCTGTTAATGGTTGTTTTGCTACGGTACTATTCGAAACTGGAGCCCATAAGAGTTTCGTGTCCTTAAAGTTTTGTAGTCTTTTAAGTGATATACCCTCCGCCTTAGAATCTAAATACACTGTAGATTTGGCCGACGGTAAACAGATCCATGTAACGCATATCCTTAAAGATTGTAAGATAGAGCTTGCCGGTCATACTTTCGCTATAGATCTTATGCCTGTTACGCTGGGGAGTTTTGATGTAGTGATAGGCATGGATTGGCTCTCTAGCAAGCAAGCAGAAGTCATATGTCATGAGAAGATCATACGAATTCCTGTTGGTGACGAAATCCTCATAGTCGGAGGTGATAGGAGTGGTGCGGTGATAGGCATCATCTCATACATGAAAGCCCAAAAGTTGTTGCGAAAAGGTCGTTTGGCTATTCTAGCACTCGTCACCGATAAGCAAGTGGAAGAAAGAAGAATGGAGGACATTCCCGTAGTGCGTGACTATCCTGAGGTGTTTCTAGAGGACCTTCCTGGACTACCACCTCACCGCCAAGTGGAATTCCAAATTGAGTTAACTCCCGGCGCAGCCCCGATTGCTAGAGCACCTTATCGATTAGCACCGAACGAACTACAAGAGTTGTCATCACAACTTCAGGAGCTTTTAGATAAGGGCTTTATTCGACCTAGCACATCGCCTTGGGGAGCCCCTGTCCTTTTTGTTAAGAAGAAGGATGGCATATTCCGGATGTGTATCGATTATAGGGAGTTAAACAAAGTAACAGTCAAGAACCGATACCCTTTACCTCGTATCGATGACTTGTTTGACCAGCTTCAGGGATCAAACTATTATTCGAATATTGACTTGAGATCCGGCTATCATCAACTTATAGTCCGAGAAGAAGACATTTCCAAAACTGCGTTTCGTACTCGTTATGGTCATTATGAGTTCTTGGTCATGCCTTTTGGGTTGACTAATGCACCTGCTGTGTTCATGGACCTCATGAACCGAGTGTGCAAACCCTATCTCGATCAGTTCGTCATTGTGTTTATCGATGATATACTGATGTATTCTAGGACCAAGGAGGATCACGAAGAGCACTTACGAATGATCTTAGAACTATTGAAGAATGAGCAGTTGTATGCCAAATTCTCTAAGTGTGACTTTTGGATACGAGAAATGCAATTTCTAGGTCATATTGTTAATGAGAAAGGGATACATGTTGATCCTGCCAAGATTGAGGCGATAAAGAATTGGACTATACCCAAAATGCCGAGCGAGATAAGGCAATTTCTAGGATTAGAAGGATATTATCGACGAATCATAGAGGGATTCTCTAAGATCGCACAACCTCTCGCAGCCTTGACTCACAAAGGAACGACATACAAATGGGGTGAGAGTCAAGAATCGGCTTTTCAATCGTTAAAACAGAAACTCTGTAGTGCACCGATATTGGCACTATCAGAGGGAACGAATGCTTTCGTGGTGTATTGTGATGCATCCATTCAAGATTTCGGTTGTGTCTTGATGCAACGAGAAAAGGTGATAGCCTACGCCTTGAGACAACTAAAGGTTCGTGAGAAGAACTATACCACCCATGACTTAGAATTGGGTGCAGTGGTTTTTGCCTTAAAGATTTGGAGACATTACTTGTACGGTACCAAGTGCACTATCTACACCGATCACAAGAGTCTTCAACATATCTTCAAGCAAAAGGAGTTGAATATGAGGCAACGACGTTGGGTGGAGCTACTAAACGATTATGATTGCGCTATCAAGTATCATCCGGGAAAGGCGAATGTGGTTGCTGATGCCTTAAGCCGGAAGGAAACAGCTAAACCCAGACGGGTGCGAGCTTTACAACTTACTATCAGTACCCAGCTACCCGAACAAGTTAAGGAGGCACAGATAGAAGCCATAAAAGCGGAAAATGTTGGTTCTGAGTCGTTAAGGGGAATGGATAAACAACTGGTGGTGAAGGAGGATGGAATTCGGTACTTCATGGATAGACTTTGGGTGCCTGTCTATGGAAATCTAAGGGATTTAGTTATGAGTGAGGCACACAAATCTAAGTATTCTATACATCCTGGATCCGACAAGATGTACCATAACCTAAAGGCGCACTACTGGTGGCCTAACATGAAGGCGGATGTAGCTACGTATGTGAGCAAGTGTTTGACACGATATGGGTTATTGTGGATCGATTGACAAAGTCTGCTCATTTCCTTGCAATCAAGGAAACTGACAAGATGGAGAAACTAACCCGACTGTACCTTAAAGAGATCGTTTCGAGACACGGTGTACGGATCTCAATTATTTCTTACCACGACGCTCGTTTCACGTCATATTTCTGGCAATCACTACAGAAATTTTTGGGTACATGATTGGATATGAGTACTGCATATCACCCACAGACGGATGGCCAGAGTGAGCGTACCATACAGACGTTGGAGGATATGCTACGTGCTTGTGTGATTGACTACGGGAATAACTGGGAAATTCACCTGCCATTGGTGGAGTTTTCTTATAACAACAGTTATCATACTAGCATACAGGCAGCACCTTTCAAGGTGTTGTATGGGAGAAAATGTAGATCACCAGTTTGCTGGGCGGAAATTGGTGATAGTCAACTGACGGGTCCCGAGTTAATTCATGAGACAACTGAGAAGATTGTGCAGATACAAAACCGTATGGCTGCAGCACGAGACAGACAGAAGAGTTATGCTGACAAGAGACGGAAACCTTTAGAGTTTCAGGTTGGTGACAAGGTTTTATTCAAGGTCTCACCATGGAAAGGCATAGTTCGGTTTGGCAAGCGAGGAAAGCTAAACCCGAGGTACGTTGGACCATTTGAAATAGTGGAAAGAATAGGTCCAGTGGCCTATCGACTAGCCCTACCTGATTCGCTAAGTGGAATCAATGATATATTTCACGTGTCAAACCTAAAGAAGTGTCTAACTGATGAAACAATGGTCGTACCACTAGAAGAAGTTCAAGTGGATGAACAATTACGCTTTATTGAAGAACCAGTCGAGGTGATGGACCGTGAGGTGAAAACACTTAAGCAAAGCAAGATACCCATAGTCAAAATCCGTTGGGGATAATGTGACATCCGTGAGGTGAAAACACTTAAGCAAAGCAAGATCCTCACTCGATTTTGATTTCTGTGTGCCAATGCAGTAGACCAGTGATGGAACACTCTCACCATGTAACACAATTTTCGGGACGAAAATTCTTTCAACATGGGGATAATGTGACATCCGGTAATTTTTCGTTACCAAACTCCGTTAGTTCCGTTAAGTCTTGCATACACGTGTCTTGAGCACACACTAGTTGTCGTTTAACGTTGGTGACTATAAAATAATTAATAATGTCAAACTAGTAATAATCTAATCAATAATGTGATTATTGTATCATGCTTATGTGTTTGCGTGTTTTTAAATACTAATTAGGAAATTAATCGCGTAACGTGGAAACGTGCCTATTAATTCGTATGTCTTGTGTTTTTATAAAGATAAAATATATAATTGTTATCATTAGTTTATATCTTTATATTATTAAGTTACAAACACTTTACAAAGAGTGTAAAAGCTTAAACTTTATAAAATACAAATTACAAGGGTTTAAATGGTAATTAAGCAAAATTAAAACAATCCCAAACCCTAATCCCCACCCATCGGCCGCGACCCCACCTCCCACACCCCTCCCTTTGCGAATTCGACCAAGAACAAGCATCAAGGCATCGGATTTGTTCGATTTCAGGCCATACAACAAGTTAGCAACATCAAGTCATGTTCCTTTGCAAGAATTAAGGTTTCTTTTGATGTTTTTTGTGGGATTTGCATGTTTGCCGAAGCCCTAGGTTCATCTTCTGTATGTTCATGTTCTTCATGTTTGAATGAACCGCCCTTCTATGCCACAGTTGAGATTCATCTTCTGAAGAGTTAGAGAGCAGGCATGTTTCAGGATTAGTGATAGAAGTGTTGTTCATATCCAAAACATATGTGTTTCCTTTACTTGATACTTTAAGAAGGATCCAATCTTCTAGAATGCGAAATCCTGGCTTAAGAATGTAATAGTAAGTGTTATCAAATAAAGTGGTATAAGTTTGATCACAAATTTGAGAAACACGCAGTAAATTGTTGTAAGGCCACATTCCCGGGACGCTTACAGTTGGACATTCATCGCACATAATATTTAAAAACACGTCAAGTTTCATTAAAATTAACAAAACATCGCAGCGGAATAATTTAACAAAAACCACTTCATGTATTAATAATTACTTTTGACAAATAATACATTGTTGTTTAAGATACCAAATATTGTTTAGTTGCATTACAACACAAAAATATCATTTCTGCATAAAATGGATGCCAGTCTTTATTCACCAAGTAGCTTCACCTTCGTGCCACCCTCAGCAACAATTACCTGCCAATTGAAAATGCATAAAAGTCAGCGTTGCTGAGTGAGTTCTAGTTTTATGAATATAATATACTATCCATTCGTTTAAAAACCTTTTTCTTTACTTTCTCACATGATCACACATCATACGTACACATAGATAATATTTATTATTATCTTCCATCATCGTTCGTATTCGTTCGTATCGCACGTTTCGTTCATTCAACATAATCTTTCACTTTCATCTAGACCAATGCCATGTGTTATACCCCGAACATTATGCACGAAGCTGGTACTAGGCCGAAGTCTATAAATAGACCCCTAACATTGTGCACGAAGCTGACTCCAGTACCTAGGGCAAGCAACAAGGGTCCCGTTTGTTTGGTCAATCACAAGGATTAGACCCCTGTGTGCATTCTCATGGGGTAGCTAACCCGCACATAGTTGAGCTAACAACCCCTCAATGAGTTGTGAACCTCCTTTCATTTTTCTTGCAAGACTTTTCATTCATTCTTTACGTTCCACTTTTCATTATCATTAACTTCTGCTTTCATTACATAATACTTTACGTACAAGAGTATTAATACATCACGTAAAGCCACGGAATAATACGTAATAAGGAACATAAAGAAAACAGGCCAAAACATGCATAACATCAGCAAAATATAACCACTAAAACATTCCAAGTCTTATTCTCTAGTTCTATTTTCCCAAAATTTCAGAATATTTTCTAAGGCATTTAGGCGCATGAGCACTATGTGGGCGCATGGGCACTATGTGGGCGCATGAACACTATACGGGCGCATGGGAACTTAAGCGCATGGGAAACACTTAGGCGCACGAGCACTTAGGCGCATGGGCAACATTTAGGCGTATAGGAAACCTAGACGCATGGGCACTATGCAAGCGCATGGGCCTTACTTAGGCGCATGGACACTTAGGCGTATGGGAATTTTGGGCGCATGGGTACTATGCAGGCGCATGGGCAGACACTTAGGCATATGAGGAAAATCCTAGGCGCATGAGCACTATGCGGGCGCATGGGCAGGACCATTTTCTACTTGCACTATTTTCAGACCCCAATTCTTATTCTAACATGTTCTCAACCCAATTCCATCATTCTAAGCACCTAATAACAGGCATACAAACATAAAACACAACCAAAACCTTCCCAAGCATACACCCACCCGAAAACAGGGCACACACACACTGTTCACATACCGAACATCATAAAAAGTTCATAGCATACATTTTCAGCCCCAAAACAAGTTAAAACAGTAAAAACGGGGATCTAGAACTCACCTGATGCAGCCTTCGAGAAAAAATCCTCCAACTCAAAGCACCAAGAATTTTAACACCTAAAACCACCAAAACACACAACCGAGCACACACAAACACATAAGGCTCGGTCCAAAGGCAGAAAACCCAGCTAAAACCGAACCAAAACACAAGAAAGCCTACCTTAGAGCAGCTTCTTCTTCTTCTTCTCTCTAGAATCCGATGAGAGCTTCTCTCTCTCTAAAAAGCCAAATGAAAAGTTGATGGAACAAGGGTGTTGGCGGTCATACCCACTTTTAAACATAATTATATTAAAGTTTGCCTCTTGCACAACTTTAACCCCTTAACTTGGGTTATTTTGTTTTTCTTTCTTTTTACCCTTCTTTTCTTTTCTTTTAAAATTTTCGGGTGTTACAATTGTATTGTAAGTTTTTACAATAGTTTACTTTCTCAAATTTGAGTACACCATTTGTTACCATTCCTTCAACAACAATTCTTCCTCCCTTATTATCCCCACCAAATGCCACATATGAAGCATTTTTATGTTTGAAGTCATGGAGTAGAGAAGAGTTTCCTGTCATATGCCTGGAACAACCACTGTCAACATACCACTTGTTGTCAGTCCTCTATGTTTGTTCCTGCATACATAATGAAATCAATTAGCATGTGGAACCCTAGCCTTAATGATCTTGGGCTTACCACTTGCATCTAAAATTTTTACTCCCTCATGAATGAGTCTTGATGTTTCAGATTTGATTTTAGACTCAATTGATTCATTATGCTTTGGTTGTGGTGAGGATGATTCTGTTGAAGGTGGGCTTGAAACACTTTGTGCTTGTTTCAAAATCACTTCTTCTTCATCTTCTCCTTTTGTTTCTTTTGATTTGAATTTGATGATGAACCTTGATTGAAGAAAGTTCACCATCCTTTGATTTTGATTGTGGTATTTGAGTACCCTTTTCAAAGTGATCAAAGAAGGTGTCATCATCATTAGCAGTCTTCTCCTTTAACTCTACCTTCTTGTGAGATGTTTTGAGTTAAGGATGTGATTTTTCTTTCTTCTTCATTTGTTTACCATTAGTAGATGGTTGCTTCTTTGCTTTTTGCATCTTTTGTTTTTGTTGTTGCTTCTTTGGCTTTGGATCTTCATGACTATAACTTGATTGTGAGTCTGATTCATCCTTCTCATATTGTTGCTTCTTTGTGCTCTTTGTTTTGTTATTTTTATTGAAATAACATTCCTGAGTAGAATGGTTATTTTTGTCACAAATAGCACAAAGCTTGTTGAAGTAACAACCAGAAGCCATGTGATTGTTCATATTGCAGATGGAGCAATAGCTGTTGAAGTAGCATTCTTCAGTGTTGTGATTTTGCATCTACACCACTTGCAATATTTCTTTTTTGAGTCATTTTCAGATTCAATCACTTTCTTCTTCTTTTGATGCTTTTGAGCCTTTAACTCTTTTTCAAACTTTGAAGCAGATGAATCCTTGTCCTTCCCTAACATGATAACAAAGTGTTCTTGTTTAGTAGCAGATGATTTCTGTTGCTTAGGATTCATAACTTTCTGTTGCATGGCTTTCTTGATGGTTGTAGCTTTTTGCTTCCGCAGATCTTCCACAGATTCAAAGAATTTTTGCTTTCGTACATCTGCTACGGATGTTGATTGATCAGCATGTTTCTCCTTCCGGAGTTCTGAAGATGATGCTTTCTTTGCTTTTTCAATGGAAGAGATTTTGACTTCTTCCGTAGATGTGAACTTCACACCATTTTCAGTTGAAGATTTTTGTTGTTTGTTAAGTTCATGAAGATCTTCATTCAGCTGAGCTATCCTCTTGTAAATTGTTTCAAGCATATTTCTTTGCTTTGGAGGATAAGACAGCTTCACTTCTTCAAGAACTTTGGGTATGGTGTGGTCAAGTGAAACATTCTTTCCAAAACTCAAACCATGCACATCTTGCTCATCATGTTCATCAGAATCATCCAAATCATCACACTCATCATAATCAAATCCTGAGTCATTTTGTTTTAAATGTTCTGATTCAGAAGACTTAGTTTCACTCACCTCAGTATCATTACTATTTTCAACTTGATTAATTTCAGTTTTTGTTTCAATTTTGGTGCTTGGCAATGGTTTGATAATTTGTTAGTCCGTAGGATCAGGTAAAGGTGTGTAATTATCATTCACAGAGGGTGCAACAGCATTAAATCCCAACCCATACCTATTCTTTGACTCAATATGATAATTTAACAATTTATCATATTTCTGAGATGATAATTAAAACTTCTGAAGTTTCACTTCAGTTAATGCATGATAAGATATGGATTTTTTTAAGGTGGTGGTCAAATGCTCAACTTGGGTTTTTAAATTTGTAATTTTCAGAAACAAGTTTATCTAAATCTTTTTGTAAAGAGGTAATTTTGAGTTGATATAGTTTATGCTCTCTTACATGAGATTCATTTAAAACCATTGTTTATTTTACTTTGTTAGCCAGTTGCTGAGCATGGACTCTATATCTTTCTACCTCCTCAACACACATTGATGAACATAATCTGTCCCTTACCTCTCTAGCCATAGGTGGGACCTTGTTCTTCATGTTGGCCATTAATGCTTGATTTTCTTCCAACACCTCCTTCTCATACATGCTCCAGTCACAGGTTCTATCTTGAAGAATTATCAACCCTATTTTTTTGGGTTTGTTTTGTCCTGCTGATGAGCTTGTGGCTGGTGGGGATAAGTTTGTAAGCTGAGGTTGTTTGAAAGTTCTTTGAATTGTTGAAGGTTGATAAGATTGATGTTGTTGAGACTGATGGTGTTGAGTTTGTCTCATGTCAGAAGTTGATTGTTGATTGCATTCCCTAGAGAAATTCCCATATAGATTGCATTTGAAGCATCTCACTTTTGACTTGTCAACTCCAATCTTTGTTGTTCTCCCTGCTGCAGCCAAGTTTTTATTTCTTCTAAGATACCGCTTGGCTCTATATGCAATCATTGCCATTTGCCATTGAAGATCCATCTCTTCTACTTCATCTGGATGAAGTTCTTCTAGATCTTGTTGACAAATGGGTGAAGGTGTTAGAGTGCTACTCAGATATGCTTGGAAGCTTGAACTTAATGCTACAAAAGCTACTTTGTGTTCTTCTGAGTCCAGAACCACAGTAATTGGCTCTGTTTGATTGTTGTTTTTGGAGGAGGATGCCTTTGCAAATAAGGCAGATGAGCCTTTCCTTTCATCATTTCTTCCTCTCTCCTTCTTTGCTAAATTACTTTGAGAGTTTGATCTGGAAGGCTTTGAGGCATAAAAACCAACTTCTTCCTTATCATCACTCAAAGTACAAGAGATTTCATCATCATGATTAGAAATAAAAGCACTTCCAGCACTTTTAGTTTCTTTGAATTGATAAGAAGCAACATGTGATTTCACACTCTTGTTTCTTGATTTTCATCCATTTCAAGTGCTTCCACCTTAGCTACCAATGTATCTAAACCTATGGTTTTAAGATCAAGGGTATTCTTGAACATGGATACAGTCTGCGTCCAACTTTCAAGCAAAGTATGGAGCGTCTTCTTGTTCAACTCCTCATTGGTATGTTTCAATTTTAAGATATTCATCTCAGTTACCAATTGCATGAATCTGTGGAGTTGTTAAGGAACAGATTCACCCTCAATACCATGGAATGTTTCACATTGTGAGCGAAGTGTATCTCTCCTTATGCTTCTGATCTCATCACTCCCTTCACAGAGAGTGTGAAGAATCTTCCATAAGGAATTTGTTGTTTTGTAATTCTCACACCTCATTAATAGATCTTCGAGGTACAACCATACTAAGCATACTATATGCTCTAATATCAACTTTAACCTTCTTTGCATCTTCAGGTGATAAGTCCTTCAGGCTTATGGGTTGATTATTGTCATTATAATCAGGTCCAAGTGTTGGTGGAATGTATGGACCTTCGATAATTGACTCCCATAAGTCAGAATCAGTGTAGTTCACATGATTCCTAAGCCTGATCTTCTATGATTTGAAATCAACCTTGTTTTCTAACTTTGGAGGTTGATATGATGATCCACCAAGTGAATTACTCATTTTAGTTAATGTGTTAATGATCAACTAAAACAGAATTCCTTTGTAAATGATCTAATTAATGACAAACTCTTAATTATCAGTTAATTAAGTCGTTTTAGTCAAAATTAGTTAAACCTCTTAATGAAATTGTCAACAAAATTCAGATCTAGGATGTTTGATGATATTTTATTGTTCAATTAGTTTGAACAACCGTTGATTATCGATCGATAACACATATCTACGAATCAAATTGATGTTGATATAGATTGATGTTAGCCAAGCAATAGAACAGTGCTCGTCGAACGATAAATCAGGTTTTATGGTTTTAGTGTGATTTACACCAAATTGTTGAGTAGAATTACATTGTTAGTTATTGATTAGCTTAACTCAACTAGTATGTTGATTAGATCATTCAATAACACCCTTGAATCTGAGTTAGGAACTCTCAAGTCGTTACGAGTACCCTTAAAGCAATTTTACTCAAAATCAATAGATCTAATCAGGAATCTGATAGATCTAATGATACGAAAAATTAATCAAACAAATCTAACACTGATAGATCAATTGATCTAGATCAATGAGCACCAGGCTCTGATACCACCTGTGAATCCAAGGATCGAAACAGGGAATTATCAGTTTAGATCGTATGAACAATGATTGCGGAATTATCACTGTTCATTGTTTAATCAATTGTTGATGAAATATCAATTATATATGGATTAATCAAAGAAGAAATCAGATAAATGATGAAACAATTGAAAATAATGAATAAATAGTAAGTTTGATTCAATGTTCTTTAATACCATTCAGTAATGATTGCAATTGAATAAACGATTGATGATTGAATATTCCTAGGGTTCTAATGCTATTTTGGTGTAGTATATTGTTGATGTTGGTTGCTAGGGTTTGTTGTGTATTGATTGATCGGATGGATGGATCTGATTGATCAAAAAGGGGTCCCTAAAAGTACGACCCTATGCCTAGTATTTATAGCTCAAGAATTTACTGATAGGGTACAGTAACTTTCTTATCAGGGTGAGAAAGTTACTCGGAGAATGTCATGATGTGACATTCTCTGACTAAGTTAAAGTCGTCCGTAGAAGTTGACTTTATGACGTCACTTAGTGTTTGACTTGTTGACTTGATGTACTTGGTGAAGTACATGCAAGTGTTGATCTTCAGTAGAACTTTGGTCTTCCGTAGGAGATTTCGTCTTTAGTAGGAGTTTACTTGAACTTCATCAGCAGCAAGTTGTTCATCCCTAGAAGATCCTCAGATGCACAAATCCTTTGTTGTTGTAGCAGAACATCTACGGAAGAACAAGTTGTTCATACGTAGATAGTTTTTATACTTAGTCAATTTAGAAAATTGACCAAGTATACTATTGTTCCTGCAATCATGCATAAATCAATATATAATGGGGTTAACCTTTATACATTCATTACATACACAAAAAGTAAAATGTACAAGAGTTTATTATAGAAATTGATTAAAGTTCTAAGCCTATACAAGGAATCTAGACATATTGGAACTAGACCTAACATCTCCATGACCTCATCCTCGACTTTAATAGATGGTGAGATTAACTCTTCTAATTCTATTTTCAACAATAATGCGTCATGCTTGATAGTTAAGTAGTCAAATCGTTGTTGATCTGAAAGATGATGTTGTGACAACAACTTATCGATCTCGGGCAATATTAACTCCAATCGAGCAATAGTTTCCTCCTCATTGTATTGATAAGTATTTTGAAATTGCTCGACATCCTGGATAACATGTTCATGTTTAGGAAATTGACATTGATTCTGATCCTCCTATGTCACCTGAGAGCATTCTTGATGATAGTGGTTATAATTCTTTTGATAACTTGAGCTTGATGTCATCTCTTGTTTATAGTTGTTGTAATCCCAATCTTGCTCAAAAGTTGTAATTCACCTCTGACTGATTATATCCTTCATAATATGGAGAAGATGCTTTGTAGTCGGGTAAGATGATGGTACATCATCATAATAAACATCCAATACGTATAATTTTCTTCTCGCATCTTCACACTTTTGCAAGAACTCAGGGCAATGATCTCGCGTATGAACTGGACTTCCACAATATGTACATGAATAATAAACTCTATTCATGGTGAGGTTTAATTTCTTCTGAGTAACCTGCGACACATAAAACACCTAGCGTAGCACCGCACAAGACAAAACAAAAGAAAAGAAAAGAAAACTGAAGAAGATTAACAAAATAATAACACTTTGCTTACTAATTCCCCGGCAACTACGTCATTTTGATCTGGTTGTCTTGACTCGATCAAAAACAAGTTAAATAACCGGTCTTAGCTACCTTTATTGTGTAAGGGTAAGTCGTCTCCACAGGGAATATGTGAAAAGTGTTTAACGATTGCAATGCAAGTAATGTAAAGACAAAAACTTTGAACTAAAGATTAAAACTTTGAATGAATAACTGATCACACGTGCATAGAGCACTTTAAAATGAATTTGATTAAATATTAAGAAACGATCACTTCCGGATTTCCAATTCTGCAAGATAACGATTGGTGCTCTTAAATTAAGGTTTGTAAGAAACAATACTTCAAGATCTTAGCTTTTGATTAAAGTGACAACAAAGGAACAATATTTTAAGACTCGTTCATTCATACTGTTACCAATTCACTTATATCATGTTGCCTACTTTTCTTAATGAGCTCACGATGCAAGAAAACCGAAAACTAATAATCAAGCAAACAACTTTATTTATAAGTAAATCATTTAAATCAACCAAAACATAATTTTTCATTCAATAGATCAATGTTCATTACAAAAACCTAATCAAACATACCAGTCATCTCACTTGACAAGAATTTTACTCTCGAAAGAAATCACGAAAAGCCTAGCCACGCATCATCTTCATTAAATCTTCAATCTGGATTTGAAAATGTTTGTGGATGATTTGGGGAGCCTTAGAACACCAAAAATCACCTAAAGTTTGTCACTTTTCGTCTCCAAGAAGTTCTTCATCGAATTAGGGTTGATTTGGCTTAAATAACTTGAAAATCCACAAAATTCAGCAAGTTGTTCTGCACATGGGCGTATCATACGCCCACATGGGCATATCATACGCCCACATCAGCTCCCATACGCCCATCTTTCTGATTTTTTCTTCAAATATGCCCACTGATATGTAACATCTTGAATTTTTTTCGTTAAATTAAATGTTAGCATCGTTAAATTCTTGTGAGGACTATTGCTGTCAAATACGAAACATATGGGTTATTATGTTTATTTCTTAGTTGTTTTTAATCCTTTAATTTGGAAGTCAATAATTAAGTTAAGTGAACATAATAATAAATAATAATAACATTACTAATAATAATAATAAACATTAATAATAATAATGATGATAATATTAATAATATAAATAATAACAATTAAATTATAACAATAATAATAATAACTAAGAATAATAATAATAATAATAATAATAATAATAATAATAATAATATAATAATAATAATAATAATAATAATAATAATAATAATAATAATAATAATAATAATAATAATAATAATAATAATAATAATTAATAATAATAATAATAATAATAATAATAATAATAATAATAATAATAATAATAATAATAATAAGATTGTTAGTGATAATAATAATTTATAAAAATTATTAAACTTAGAAATGTTTAAGACTTGGATTTAATAAGTCAAGGGGGCCTAAGTGTCAAATTAGAAACTTTAAATACCAAAGTTTTGTGCATGAAATATTAAAGGCTAAAACTGCAGGAACTAATTGTGTAATTAACTAAAACCCAAACCACACTCCCCCCTCTAAACCCGTATTTCCGACGACCCACGCCGGCCACCGCCGGTCAAACACTCTGGCGAGTCCCAAAACAACCGAAATCAACCGTTTTCAACCCCAAAACCATTCCAGATCGTTTCGAGGGTATGATTCGAACTTAATGCACTCATTAATCGCGTTTAAACAATGGTTACAGAGCTAATCGAATACATAACCGAAGATCTTTAATCTCATAGCCGTTCGAAACATTAAACACTAAGAATAACCCAATTAAACGAACCTAATCAATCATCTAATCATTCTCAAACGAGTATTGATTCCAATTTCACCTGAAATAAACACGAACATTGTACTTGATTCACTCCAACTCCGCGACCTACAACCTTATCAAAATCCATTTCCGACCTATCTCAACTGAAATTGATAAGGGCCTTTGAATCAAGAACCACATCCGAAGCTATCCTTGAGTTTAATTCGATTATTATCTGCATTGTTCATCGATTGGATTCAAGACAACCGCGACCTGTTCTTCGTGTTGAATACCTTCAATCTATCATCAACCGGGTAATTAGATACATTAACATACGCGTATTTACATGCGGAATCAAAGCCCCATGTTTATTCCCGTAAATATTATCGATTTGATCCTCAATTTTGGTGCGGATCAAACTAGGGTTCATAGGGAATTTGGGGATTTCTTTTGTTTATGTTTTTAAACTTTCGAAACCAACTTATCTCGCGGCTGAGGCCTTTGGTTCAATGGTTAAGGTGTAGGTGCTTTAAACATGAGGTCCCGGGTTCGAACCCGGGGACCCTCATGCATTTTTTTAAGGCTTTTAGGCTAAAATCTTATTTTGGAAAAATTATTAAAAAATATAAAAAAATGTGTTTATAAACTCTAATTAATTTTGTGGCCACCGAATATATTTCTGAAATTATTTAATTATTTATCTATTTATTTAATTATTTATTTATTTTAAATTGTAAATAACTAACTAATTTTTAATAGAATAATTCTTTAAAAATAAAGGTTATTCTTGGTTTAATCCTATGGAATTCAAATAATATATATTTAGATAGACTTAACATATTGTTTAAACTTACCAAATCATTTATTTATTCAAAATGATATATTTAAATTATTTTTCCTATAAATTAGACTTTAAATATTGTTATAATTCACTAAATCCTTATTTATTTAAATAATGAGCATATATGATTGGGTAAAATGAGGGTTATTTCAAATGTTATAAAGGCTACCGAACCTTGTCATTTTTTACTAAAATGCTTACCTTGTATATTTCTTTTCTTTTATCACTTAATGTAATTAATAAAAATCTCTAATTACCGCGTTTCATCCAAAACCCTAATTCTCGTTAATTCGTTAAGAGTAGTTATAAACTTAAGCCTTATAATTATATATTTTAGGTGCATTGTGAAGGGTTACGTTGGAACGTCGCTTATTATTTCTTATTAATCACCAACTATATATTTCTTTCACAAGTGAGTATTTCTATACCCCTTTTCATATTTTCACACTTTGGGGTGAAACATGTTATCTTATAATCGTTGCACTTGTAAAACGTTTGATTATTGTAAACCTATGGCAATTCACTTGTATGTTGTGGTTAGTTGATCTTAGTAATTACCATGTAATGTCGATTATATGTACAATCATTAACTATTGCAAGCCTGGCGACGTCATAGATCTATGGGCCTGACAAGCCTGCTTGGTTGATCCAAGTAGACTTAGTTAATCTTATAAACTTGTAAACGTTGAGACTTGTAAAACTGTCAAGGTTTGATTGTGCATTCTGTCTTACATCCCTAGTTACTTTGCTCTCTAACTTATAACATGAATTGTCATCTTTTATATACTCATGTATTGAAAACTATGGAAATCTCACCAGCATTATTGTTGACCTTTTATTTTTAACATGTTTCAGGAAACGCGCAAGTTTGATTACTACACTTTGAAGCTTATCACATTTAGGATTGGACCTAGAAAAATAAATAGATGGACTTGTTACATTTAACTTTTATGCATGATGTTTTCTTTGTTTGAGACTTTTAATTGTAATATTACATTTGGAACTTATGAATAATATTGGGATTATTAATAGCGTTATGTGGCTGTGAACGATCTTAACCCTCACATCTCGACGTTTCCGCCGTCAAGGTTGGGGTGTGACAGATTGGTATCAGAGCCCATAACTATAGGGATTTAGGTTATTAGAAATGGTGACCTAGACTATAGCGTATGCATGGACCTCATAGAATTATATTTCTATCTTGTAAAATGTATGGTTTGCATGCTACATAATACTATGCCTTCTTATGTGCAATTTGATGCCTTAGTATAGGATTGCCTAAACATTGTTACTTGTCTCCCTAAACTTATCCTTGACTCTTTGACTCTCCCCAAACATGAAACCTCTTAATCTTATTCTCGACGACACGTGGAATCGTATACTTATGCTTATGACTTGGATCTTTAGACTTATGTCTAATCTATATAAATCTCATCAAGGTTTTGATTTCATGAACCTAAGGAATATTGTGTGACACATAGACACCTATATCCTGGATTTCCTGGCAAAAGGCTTTCGGGCTAAGGCAAGCATTTCGCATAAATCCTACGGGACTAGTCATGCTTACCTGGGGATTTCTGGGATGAGTGATAAACTATGGTCAATATACACAAGTTTCTATGGCAAATGGGTCAATTCACCTTGACATGTTAACGTTTCCAAATGGTAGTGCGTTACCAAATGGAATCATTCCATGTACCTTACAACTCTTAGCTTATCCTTGTTTAAATTACTATCCTTTGCTATTCACATTCCCGTAACTAATTCATTTTGTATCTAGCATGTCTCGTCATCATGGAAAGCGTGGAAGTTTCGATCGTAAGCTTGCAGCAATGATCGCCCGGTAAATGGCTGTTGTGCTCCCGTCAATGGTTGCTGAACTTAGCAGCACCTTAATGGCCAATAACAACAACAACACTAATGGAAACAATAGTGGTGGTGATAACAATGTTCAAGGGGAGAATAGCATTAACCAAAACGGGAACAATCGCACATGCACCTTTAAACATTTCAACTCGTGCAAACCCACTAGCTTTAGTGGAAAAGAAGGAGCCACTGGACTTCTCGAGTGGTTCGAGAGTATGGAGAACACATTCATCGTTAGCGAGTGTCCCGATGAATTCAAGGTTCGTTATGCTGCAAGTTTCCTCCAACAACGGGCACTAACATGGTGGAATAGTGAAAAGAGGAACCGAGGGACTGAAGCTGCCTTGGCCTTATCTTAGGAAGAATTTAAGGACATAATGATCCAAAAGTTCTGCCCGAGGAGCAAGTTACAAAGAAGGAGGAATTCTGGAATCTCAAACAAGATGCTGGAAATCACTTGGCTTATTCCACCCGGCATCATGAGTTGAGTGTGCTTCTACCACAATGGTGGACACCATGCCCCGTAACATTGAGAAATTTATCAAGGGGGTGCCACCTCAAATTCAAGATGCCGTGGTGGGTAGTAGGCCCACAACTTTGGAGGAGGCAATCACTATAACAGCACAGCTCACCGAGAATCATATTAGAGCTGGCACTATGTCGGCGAAGGGTTCCAAGACTACTGCGAAGGTGACACCCGAGGCAACCAAGGAGGTGAGGGTCGAGTTATCTTCTCAAAACAAGAAGCGTAAGTTCACCCCGACACACAACTACGCTGTGACCGCACCAAATGCTCCTCAAAAACAAATGGTGGTTGCAAATCAAACTCCCGTGGCTAGAGCTTATGCTGGTCCATATCCTATGTGTAACACATGCAAGTACCATCACGCGAGCAACATTCCATGCCGAGTCTGCTCGTTGTGTGGAAAGTATGGGCATTTGGTGGCTACTTGCCTTCGCGCGCCAAACAACACTGCAATGCTCACCAACCGAACCTGTTATAACTGTGGCGAGCCTGGTCATGTTCGTCCGCAATGTCCTCGCAATGCAGGAACTATGCCACCGGCTCGTGGAAGGGCTTTCAACATCAACGGCAACCAAGCACAAGCCAGTAACGACGTGGTGAATGGTACGTCGTTGAATTTCTTTTAATCTTTCTTTGTCTTGTAAAATTCCTATCTGTGTTTATCATACCAATAATGGGTTATTACCAAACAGGTATGTATCTTGTAAATAGTCATTATGCATCTGTATTGTTTGATTCGGGTGCGGATAGGAGTTTCGTGTCCTTGGAATTCGAGCCTATACTTTCTAAATCGCGTGTTAATCTGGAAAGATCCTTCACGGTCGAAGTCGCCGATGGAAAATCTATCGTTGTTGATGTCGTAATATGCAATTGTACCTTGAGCCTTAACGAACACGAGTTTTTCATCGACCTTATTCCTATGCAACTGGGGAGCTTTGATGTTATCATTGGCATGGATTGGTTAGCCAAGCAACGTGCGGAAATTCTATGCTTCGAGAAGTGCATCCGAATTCCTTTACCGACTGGTGATACTTTGAAAGTCTTTGGGGAGAAACCATCCCAAGGACTCAAACTTACTTGCATCAAGGCCCGAAAGTGCCTAAGTAAAAACTACCTAGCTTTCATGGCGTATGTAGTTAATACGAAAGCCAAAAGTAAGAAACTGAAAGACATTCCTGTTGTGTGAGAATTTCCCGAGGTTTTTCACGAGGATCTCAAGGGATTACCTCCCGTGCGAGAAGTTGAGTTCAAGATTGACTTAATCCCTGGTGCAAACCCTGTGGCTAAATCACCTTATCGTCTTGCACCGTCTGAAATGCAAGAACTAGCTAGTCAACTGCAAAAGTTGACCGATAAGGGGTTCATTCATCCTAGTTCTTCACCGTGGGGTGCACCCGTACTGTTCGTGAAGAAGAAGGATGGTTTGTTCCGTATGTGCATCGACTACCGAGAACTCAACAAGCTTACTATCAAAAACCGATACCCTCTTCCTCGAATCGATGACCTCTTCGATCAACTTCAAGGAGCAACTCAATTCTCAAAGATCGATCTACGTTCTGGGTACCATCAACTACATGTTCATGATGACGACATTCCAAAGACCGCTTTTCGTACTCGATATGGACACTACGAGTTCATGGTTATGCCTTTTGGCTTGACCAATGCACCTGCTGTGTTCATGGATCTCATGAATCGAGTATGTAAACCGTATTTGGATAAGTTTGTGATCGTGTTCATTGATGACATTCTTATTTATTCCAAGACGAAAGTTGATCAGTCTCGAACTTTTAAAGAAGGAGAAACTATACGCCAAGTTCTCCAAGTGTGAGTTCTGGCTAGAAGAAGTTCAATTCTTAGGGCATGTGGTGAATAGCCAAGGAATTCACGTGGATCCTGCTAAAATAGAAGCCGTGAAAAATTGGTGTGTTCCCACAACCCCAACCGAGGTTCGTTCTTTATGGGTTTAGCGGGATATTACCGTAGGTTCATTGCAAACTTTTCGAAGATTGCTAAGCCATTAACGGCGCTAACCCAAAAGAATCGACTCTTTGAATGGGGACCCGAACAAGAAGAGGCTTTCAAGACACTGAAACGCAAGCTGTGTAATGCTCCTATTCTCACACTCCCCGTGGGAACGATGATTTCACCGTATACTGTGATGCCTCTAATCAAGGTCTTGGTTGTGTTCTCATGCAACGAGACAAAGTCATAGCATACGTGTCAAGGCAATTGAAGGTGCATAAGGTAAACTAAACTGTAACATCTCGTATTTTCGTTAACTAAAAGTTAACTTCATTACTCTTACAAGGGTTATAATTGTTAATTTTGAAACTCATGTGTTGTTTGTGCTTATTCATTATTGTCATTAGGTTAAAAATAAATATTAAATAAAAATAATAATGTTAATATTAATAAAAGTAATAATAATAATAATTATAATCATAATAATAATATTTGTAATAATAATTGAATAATAATAATTATAATAATGTTACTAATGATAATAAAAATAAATTGTATAGTTATTAAATTTAACAATGTTTAAAATTTAAGATAATAAAGTTTAGGGGGTTGTTTTGTTAACATTGAAACCCCCAAAAGTAATTTCTAGCATGAAATAACAAAAAACATAAACCACAGGGACCATTTGTGTAATTAATAAAACCCAACCCTCCTTACCCCTTTTCACCACGGTTTTCCGGTGACCAACCGGCCGGCCACCGTTCCAACTCCGGCGAAGCCCCAAACGTAAGCAAAACGCGCAATACCGAACCTCAAACGATTGTACAACCGATCTATGAACTTATTCGGTCGCATTAAAGGCTTTAAATTAGGTTTAACATCGTGTAGGAGAGGAACGAACTCGGTAACCGATTCACATTAAACCTCCAAGCCGTTCGAGCATTAACACCTCATAATAATCTAATTAAACCAACCTAAACGATCACCTACCAATTCCTAAACGAATACAATCCTCAATTTCATCTGAAACAAGTTCCAACATCGAATTCGAACTCTCATTCATCGCGGTTCTGCAACTCTATCGAAACCCAATCTCCGAACAAGTTTAACTCAAATTGACAAGGGGCTTTGCATCTAGATCATCATTCGAAGCTATCTGCAAGTTTAATTGGATTTTCATTGCGGATTTCTCATCCATTGAGTACCTCGGCCGTGACTTCTTCTTCGATTGTGATCACCTTCAATTCAAACATCAATTCGGGTAATTAGCAGAGTCCATAGACTCGAAATCATGTGGGGATCAAAAACCCCAATGTTAATTTCATTACCGATAGGGAATTGATGCTCAATTTGGTTGTGTTGGGGTTAGGGTTCATATGGGATTGGGGATGTTTGTTTAAGTTGGTATTTAAGGAATGAAACCTGTGTTTTCACAGGCATAGGCTACCCAGCCTAATGGTTCTGCACTCACATGTAAAACATAAGGTCATGGGTTCGAACCCCATGACCTGCATTTTTTTAAAAAAAGGCTTTTTCAGCCTTAAAAAAATATAGAAAAATCTTTAAAAATTATAAAAGTACTTATAAACTTAGTTCATTTTTTGTAATTACTTAAAGTACTTCTGCAAATTTATTTTTTTTTTTAAAAAAAAATAATAATATAAATTAATTGTTTTCTTTAAAAATTAGATCTTTTTGTAAATATAAACTTTAGATAATGGTTTTAAACCATTAAAATTATTAATATAGCAAAAGTCACTCCTAAACTAATAAGCAAGAGTATTTCAAATAATTACAAAAGTTTAGTTTGTTTTTAGTCTATTACTTCTTTAAATTAGTTACCCAAATATTACATATATTATTTTTTAAAATATATGGTTGCTACAATTAAAATGCATAATATATCTATAAGAACCCCAAAATTCTTATCAAAACCCTAATTCACGTTTAAACGTTAATCTTATCGCTAAACTTAATCTTGAAATATATACGTTTAGGTATCTTGTAAAGGAACTCGTTGGAGCGTCATTTAAGTTCTTATTATCATCTTATACACTTATACATCATGTGAGTTTTTCTTGTTCCCTTTTTATAATTTCACACTTATTTGGTGTGAAACATGATGCTTATATTACATACACATTTAAACATTTGAGACTTGTAATGCACATGCAATTCTACTTATTATTTGGTCATGGTTATTTGTGTTTGTAAGTGTTTATATGAGATACATAGTTTGTTTACAATCATTAACTATTGCTAGCCTGGCGACGTCTTAGATCTTTGGGCCTGACAAGCCTATTTGGTGCTAAAGTCGAGGTATTGCCGACTCCTAGGGGCCGTACGCTTGTGCACTAGGGAACCAAATACACTTAGCCAATCTTTTATACTTGTAATCAAGTCGAGGTTTGGTTGTAACGATATGTGTTCTATAACCTTACTAGCTTATAACCCATGACATGAATTGCTACTTGTAATCTTATTATGTATGAAAACTTGAAAACTCACCAACTATTTTTCGTTGACTCGTTATTTTCATCATGTTTCAGGAAACCCCCAAGTTTAAAGTGGACATTTGAAGCTTGCAATAAAACTAGGACTTGGACCTAGTTAAATAAACGAAACGTTATGTTATGTTTGAGATATGTTGAACTTATTTCTTTTTGGTGACTTATGATTGTATTTCATTTAAATACTTATAATAATAATATTTGCAATTTAAATATAGCGTTATGTGGCTGTGAACAATCTTAACCCTCACATCTCGACGTTTCCGCCGTCAAGGTTGGGGTGTGACAGATTGGTATCAGAGCCCATAACTATAGGGATTCAGGTTATTAGAAATGGTGACCTAGACTATAGCTTATGCATGAACCTCTTAGAATAATATTTATATTCTTGGAAATATATATTTTGTTACATGCTACATAATGCTATACCTTACTTATGTGCAACTTGATGCCTTAGCATAGGTTTGCCTTGCAATTGTTTAAACTTAGTTACTTGTCTCCCTAAACTTACCTTTGACACTTTGACTCTCCCCGAAAAATGAAACTTCTTAATCTTATTCTCGACGACACGTGGAATTGTATACTTATGCTTATGACTTGGATCCTTAGACTTATGTCTAATCTATGTAAAATCTCATCAAGGTTTTGATTTCATGAACCTAAGATATTTGTGTGACACATAGACACCTGTATTCTGGATTTCCTGGCAAAAGGCCCTCGGGCTAAGGCAAGCATATCGCATAAATCCTACGGGACTAGTTATGCTTACCTGGGGATTTCTGGGATGAGTGATAAACTATGGTCAACATAGACAAATTTCTAAGGCAAGTGGGTCAACTTACCTTGACGTGTCAACGTTTCCAAATGGTAATGCGTTACCAAATGGAACCATTCCATGTGCCTTACAACTTTTGCCTTATCCTTGTTGAATTATGATCCTTGTTATCCCAATTCTCGTATCTAACTCATTTTGTATATTCCAGCATGTCTCGTCATCATGGAAAGCGTGGAAGTTCCGATCGTAAACTAGCCGCCATGATTGCTCGTCAAATGGCTGCTGTCATCCCGACCATGGTTGCTGAACTTAATAGCACCTTACTGACCAATGGTAGCAACAATGGTAATGGTCATGGAGAGAACAGCAACAACCAAAATGGGAACAACCAAAACGGGAACAATCGAACTTGCACCTTCAAACACTTTAGCTCTTGCAAGCCCACTAGTTTTAGTGGCAAGGAAGGAGCCACTGGCCTTCTTGAGTGGTTCGAAAGCATGGAGAATACCTTTATCAATTGTGAGTGTCCCGAGACGCTCAAGGTTCGTTATGCTACTAGTGTGCTCCAACAAAGGGCACTTACCTGGTGGAATAGCGAGAAGAGGAACCGTGGACCCGAAGCTGTGCAAGCACTTACCTGGGAGGAGTTCAAGAACATCGCCATCGCGAAGTTCTGCCCACGAAGTGAGTTGCAAAAGTTGGAGGAAGAGTTTTGGAACTTAAAGCAAAATGATGGTGATCATTTGGCCTACTCAACTAGGCATCATGAGTTGAGTTTACTGCTGCCTCACATGGTCGACACTGTCCCCCGCAACATCGAGAAGTTCATTAAGGGTGTACCACCCCAAATTCAAGATGCTGTGGTGGGTAGCCGACCCACAACTTTGGAAGAAGCCATTACTATCACCGCTCAACTCACCGAGAATCATATACGAGCGGGCACCATGTCTGTGAAGGGTGCAAAGAAGGTAGAGAAGACGGCTACCGAGGCTGTTAAAGAAACCAAAGCTGAACCGTCTTACAACAACAACAACAACAACAAGAAGCGCAAGTTCACACCGGCGCGCAACTATGCTGTGGCTACACCTAAACAACCTCAAAGACAACTTGTACCTGCGGCTGCACCTGTGGCACAAGTGCCTGGGGCTAGGGCTTATGCTGGTCCTCAGCCTATGTGCAACATTTGTAGGTACCATCACCCGGGAAATCAACCATGCCGTATCTGTACTTTATGCGGTAAATATGGTCACTTGGTGGCGACTTGTCACCGTGCACCTAAAAACAACGCCGCCGTGGTCACAAATCGTGTTTGCTACAACTGTGGGGAACCTGGTCATTTCCGCCCACAATGCCCCCGTCTTGTGGGTAATGTTCCACAAGCCCGAGGACGTGCTTTCAACATCAACGCAAATCAAGCACAAGCAAACAACGATGTGGTGAATGGTATGTTCACTTACCTTTAACTTTGTGACCTAATTCTTTTCGTGTGTTACTTATGTCGTTAAATACCTTTAAAATTGAACAGGTATGTTCCTTATTAATAAAACTTATGCCTATGTCCTATTTGATTCTGGAGCCGATAAGAGTTTTGTTTCGTTAGAGTTTGAACCCATACTTGCTAAGCCACATACGAAACTAGGAAGACCTCTTACCGTTGAAGTTGCCGATGGAGAACCGATCACCGTTGATGTCGTTATTCGTGATTGCATCTTAAGTCTTGACACGCATGATTTTCATATCGATCTTATTCCTATGAAACTTGGAAGCTTCGACGTCATCATTGGTATGGATTGGTTAGCCAAACACCATGCCGAGATCATTTGTTTCGAGAAGTGCATCCGTATACCGTTACCCTCTGGAGATACTTTGAAAGTGTTCGGTGAAAAATCTTCCAAAGGGCTTAAACTCATGTCTTGCACTCAAGCCCGAAAGTGCTTAAGCAAGAAGTATATGGCCTTCTTGGCTTACGTGGTCAACACGAAAGTCAAAGGGAAAGAACTTAAGGATGTCCCTATCGTACGAGACTTTCCTGAAGTATTTCCCGATGACCTTAGTGGTTTACCTCCCGTACGTGAAGTCGAGTTTAAAATTGACTTGATACCGGGAGCAAACCCCGTGGCTAAGTCACCATATCGACTTGCACCATCGGAAATGCAAGAACTCTCTAGTCAACTTCAAGAGTTATCCGAGAAGGGCTTCATCCGTCCTAGTTCTTCGCCTTGGGGTGCACCTGTTCTATTCGTGAAGAAGAAAGATGGAACGTTTCGTATGTGCATCGATTATCGTGAGCTTAACAAGCTTACCATCAAGAACCGTTATCCTCTTCCTCGTATCGATGATTTGTTTGACCAACTTCAAGGAGCTGCTATCTTCTCGAAGATCGACTTACGTTCTGGTTATCATCAATTGCGAGTCCATGATGATGATATCCCAAAGACCGCGTTCCGTACTCGTTATGGGCACTATGAGTTTATGGTGATGCCTTTTGGTTTAACCAATGCTCCTGCTGTCTTCATGGATCTCATGAACCGAGTATGCAAGCCTTATCTAGACAAGTTTGTGATCGTCTTCATTGATGACATACTTATCTACTCCAAGTCCAACACCGATCATGAACTACATTTGAGATTGGTTCTTGAGTTGTTAAAGAAAGAGCAATTGTACGCGAAGTTCTCGAAGTGTGATTTCTGGCTCGAGGAAGTTCAATTTCTAGGACACGTGGTGAATAGCCAAGGAATTCACGTTGATCCTGCAAAGGTGGAAGCTGTGAAGAATTGGTGTGTTCCTACAACTCCTACCGAAGTTCGTTCTTTTCTTGGTCTTGCTGGTTATTATCGGCGATTCATTGCCAACTTCTCGAGGATCGCGAAACCGCTCACTACTTTGACACAAAAGAATAAACCATTCGAGTGGGGTCCCGAGCAAGAAGAAGCTTTTGAAGCGTTAAAGCACAAGTTGTGCAATGCTCCTATCTTGACCTTACCCGATGGAAACGACGATTTCACCGTGTATTGTGATGCATCTAAACAAGGCCTTGGTTGTGTTCTCATGCAACGAGGGAAGGTCATAGCTTATGCATCGAGACAATTGAAAGTTCACGAGGTGAATTATACAACACACGATCTCGAGCTTGGTGCTGTTGTCTTTGCTTTGAAGATTTGGAGACACTACCTGTATGGTACGCAATGTATAGTCTACACCGATCACAAAAGCCTTCAACACGTTTTCAATCAAAAAGATCTCAATATGAGACAACGTCGTTGGGTGGAGTTGATTAGTGATTACGATTGTGACATTCGTTACCATCCTGGTAAAGCAAACGTTGTAGCCGATGCACTAAGCCGAAAGATTCACAATAAGATGATCTCATTCCAAGAAATTCGCGATCGACGGTAATGGTTTGACACTTTGGGTGAGTTTGATACTGAGATCCGACTTGATGTCAACGAGACCACCGTACTGCTACAAAACCTGAGGATAGATAGTGACATCGAGTCTAGTATCCTGGAGGCTCAACAAATGGTGCAACGAGAAGGAAGAATGAAGGAGGAATTGGAGCATAATCTTCTAACTCAATTGGAAACGAAACCCAATGGATTGATGTACTTCGCAAATCGAATTTGGGTTCCAAATCGCGATAACCTCCGTACCTTCATCATGAACGAAGCTCATCAAACTCGTTATTCTATTCATCCTGGCTCCGATAAGATGTATATGGACCTACGTGGTCAATATTGGTGGCCTGGAATGAAGAAAGACATAGCGACTTATGTAGCTAAGTGTCTCACGTGTACGAAGGTTAAAGTCGAACATCAACGTCCAAGTGGATTACTTGAGCAACCCGAGATTCCTATGTGGAAGTGGGAACACATATCCATGGACTTCATAACAAAGCTACCCCGAACCTCTCGAGGACATGATAGCATATGGGTGATCGTTGACCGATTGACCAAGTCGGCGCATTTTATACCTATACGTGACACTTACAAAACATCAAAGTTAGCTCGTATATACGTTGATGAGATTGTAAGTCGTCATGGGGTACCTCTGCACATCATATCCGACCGAGATGCTCGCTTCACTTCACATTTTTGGTCGTCTATGCAAGAACTCTTGGGTACACAACTAGATCTAAGCACGGCTTACCATCCTCAAACTGATGGTCAAACTGAGCGAACGATCCAAACTTTGGAGGATTTGCTACGTCTTTGTGTTCTTGACTTTGGTGGCGATTGGGATACGCATCTACCGCTCGCGGAATTTTCGTATAACAATAGTTACTACTCGAGTATCAAGATGGCGCCGTTCGAAGCACTTTATGGTCGAAAATGCCGTTCATCGATCTGTTGGACCGACATTGGTGAAAACTTCATCACTGGTCCTGAACTTATACAAGAGACGACCGATAAAGTTTCTATCATACGCAAGAACCTTGAAGTGGCGAGAAGTCGTCAAAAGAGCTATGCTGACAAGCGACGTAAGCCATTGGAATTCCAAGTTGGGGAGATGGTTCTTCTCAAAGTTTCACCGTGGAAAGGTGTGGTTCGCTTTGGAAAGAAGGGCAAACTGGCTCCAAGATTTGTAGGACCTTTCAAAATCCTGAAAAGGATTGGGAAAGTGGCTTATAAACTGGAGTTACCTTCCGACCTTAGTGGAGTTCACCCTGTATTTCACGTCTCAAACTTGAGGAAGTGCTTGGCTGACGAAAGTCTGCATGTTCCGTTGGAAGACATCCAGATTGACGAGTCATTGCATTTTGTCGAGAAACCTGTTGAGATCATGGATCGCATAATGAAGAATACTAGAACCACAACAACCCCAATTGTCAAGGTTCGTTGGGAAAATAAACGTGGCGCTGAATTTACTTGGGAACGTGAGGAGCACATGAAGAAGAGATACCCGTTCTTATTTGTATAGTTTCATTTCTTTTAATTTCGGGACGAAATTCTTTTAAGTTGGGGAGACTGTAACATCTCGTATTTTCGTTAACTAAAAGTTAACTTCGTTACTCTTACAAGGGTTATAATTGTTAATTTTGAAACTCATGTGTTGTTTGTGCTTATTCATTATTGTCATTAGGTTAAAAATAAATATTAAATAAAAATAATAATGTTAATATTAATAAAAGTAATAATAATAATAATTATAATCATAATAATAATATTTGTAATAATAATTGAATAATAATAACTATAATAATGTTACTAATGATAATAAAAATAAATTGTATAGTTATTAAATTTAACAATGTTTAAAATTTAAGATAATAAAGTTTAGGGGGTTGTTTTGTTAACATTGAAACCCCCAAAAGTAATTTCTAGCATGAAATAACAAAAAACATAAACAACAGGGACCATTTGTGTAATTAATAAAACCCAACCCTCCTTACCCCTTTTCACCACGGTTTTCCGGTGACCAACCGGCCGGCCACCGTTCCAACTCCGGCGAAGCCCCAAACGTAAGCAAAACGCGCAAAACCGAACCTCAAACGATTGTACAACCGATCTATGAACTTATTCGGTCGCATTAAAGGCTTTAAATTAAGTTTAACATCGTGTAGGAGAGGAACGAACTCGGTAACCGATTCATATTAAACCTCCAAGCCGTTCGAGCATTAACACCTCATAATAATCTAATTAAACCAACCTAAACAATCACCTACCAATTCCTAAACGAATACAATCCTCAATTTCATCTGAAACAAGTTCCAACATCGAATTCGAACTCTCATTCATCGCGGTTCTGCAACTCTATCGAAACCCAATCTCCGAACAAGTTTAACTCAAATTGACAAGGGGCTTTGCATCTAGATCATCATTCGAAGCTATCTGCAAGTTTAATTGGATTTTCATTGCGGATTTCTCATCCATTGAGTACCTCGGCCGTGACTTCTTCTTCGATTGTGATCACCTTCAATTCAAACATCACTTCGGGTAATTAGCAGAGTCCATAGACTCGAAATCATGTGGGGATCAAAAAACCCCAATGTTAATTTCATTACCGATAGGGAATTGATGCTCAATTTGGTTGTGTTGGGGTTAGGGTTCATATGGGATTGGGGATGTTTGTTTAAGTTGGTATTTAAGGAATGGAACCTGTGTTTTCACAGGCATAGGCTACCCAGCCTAATGGTTCTGCACTCACATGTAAAACATAAGGTCATGGGTTCGAACCCCATGACCTGCATTTTTTTAAAAAAGGCTTTTTCAGCCTTAAAAAAATATAGAAAAATCTTTAAAAATTATAAAAGTACTTATAAATTTAGTTCATTTTTTGTAATTACTTAAAGTACTTCTGCAAATTTATTTTTTTTTAAAAAAAAATAATAATATAAATTAATTGTTTTCTTTAAGATCTTTTTGTAAATATAAACTTTAGATAATGGTTTTAAACCATTAAAATTATTAATATAGCAAAAGTCACTCCTAAACTAATAAGCAAGAGTATTTCAAATAATTACAAAAGTTTAGTTTGTTTTTAGTCTATTACTTCTTTAAATTAGTTACCCAAATATTACATATATTATTTTTTAAAATATATGGTTGCTACAATTAAAATGCATAATATATCTATAAGAACCCCAAAATTCTTATCAAAACCCTAATTCACGTTTAAACGTTAATCTTATCGCTAAACTTAATCTTGAAATATATACGTTTAGGTATCTTGTAAAGGAACTCGTTGGAGCGTCATTTAAGTTCTTATTATCATCTTATACACTTATACATCATGTGAGTTTTTCTTGTCCCCTTTTTATAATTTCACACTTATTTGGGGTGAAACTTGATGCTTATATTACATACACGTTTAAACATTTGAGACTTGTAATGCACATGCAATTCTACTTATTATTTGGTCATGGTTATTTGTGTTTGTAAGTGTTTATATGAGATACATAGTTTGTTTACAATCATTAACTATTGCTAGCCTGGCGACGTCTTAGATCTTTGGGCCTGACGAGCCTATTTGGTGCTAAAGTCGAGGTATTGCCAACTCCTAGGGGCCGTACGCTTGTGCACTAGGGAACCAAATATACTTAGCCAATCTTTTATACTTGTAATCAAGTCGAGGTTTGGTTGTAACGATATGTGTTCTATAACCTTACTAGCTTATAACCCATGACATGAATTGCTACTTGTAATCTTATTATGTATGAAAACTTGAAAACTCACCAACTATTTTTAGTTGACTCGTTATTTTCATCATGTTTCAGGAAACCCCCAAGTTTAAAGTGGACATTTGAAGCTTGCAATAAAACTAGGACTTGGACCTAGTTAAATAAACGAAACGTTATGTTATGTTTGAGATATGTTGAACTTATTTCTTTTTGGTGACTTATGATTGTATTTCATTTAAATACTTATGATAATAATATTTGCAATTTAAATATAGCGTTATGTGGCTGTGAACAATCTTAACCCTCACATCTCGACGTTTCCGCCGTCAAGGTTGGGGTGTGACATAAACAACCCACGATCTTGAACTTGGTGATGTTGTTTTTGCTTTGAAGATCTGGCGACATTATCTTAATGGGACGCAATGCATAGTCTACACCGATCATAAGAGTCTCCAACACGTGTTCAATCAAAAGGATCTCAACATGAGGCAAAGATGTTGGATTGAGTTGATTAGCGACTACAACTGCGACATTCGTTACCACCCTGGGAAGGCGAATGTTGTAGCCGACGCGCTGAGTCGCAAGGTCCACAACAAGGTTGTCTCACTACAAGAAATCCGGGATCGAAGGCAATGGTTTGACACGTTAGGGGAATTTGATACCAAGATCCATGTGGATGTTAACGAGGCTACTATCAAGCTTCAAAACATAAGGATCGATAGTGACCTCGAGTTATGCATTCGAGAGGCTCAACAAGCGGCATTAACCGATGAAGGGAAAGATGAAGATTTGATGTTTAACGTTCGGTCACAACTGGAGACAAAACCAAACGGCATGTGGTACTTCTTGAATCGACTTTGGATTTTGAAACGTGATAACCTTCGGCACTTCATTATGAACGAAGCTCATCAAACTCGATATTCCATTCATCCAGGCTTCGATAAGATGCACATGGACCTTCGTGGTAAATATTGGTGGCCTGGAATGAAGAAAGATATCGCGTCTTATGTTTCCAAGTGTCTCACGTGTGCAAGAGTCAAAGCCGAGCATCAACGAACAAGTGGTTTACTTGAACAACCCGTAATCCCTATGTGGAAATAGGAACATATATCCATGGATTTCATAACCAAGTTGCCTCGTACTCCTCGTGGTCATGATAGTATATGGGTGATTGTTGACTGTTTGACCAAGACGACACATTTCATACATATACGAGACACATACAAAGTTTCAAGACTGACCCGCATCTACATTGACAAAATTGTGAGTCATCATGGTGTGCCGTTGCACATCATATCCGACCAAGACGCTCATTTCACT
This sequence comes from Flaveria ramosissima, assembly GCA_025215565.1. Lineage (NCBI taxonomy): Eukaryota > Viridiplantae > Streptophyta > Magnoliopsida > Asterales > Asteraceae > Flaveria > Flaveria ramosissima. The sequence goes on from CM046045.1 coordinate 43,463, forward strand.
TCGCACTTTTGGTCGTCTATGCAAGAACTCTTGGGTACTCAATTGGATTTAAGTACGGCCTACCATCCTCAAACTGATGGTCAAACCGAATGAACAATTCAAACCGTCGAGGAGCTGCTACGTCTTTGTGTCCTTGATTTTGGTGGTGATTGGGATACGCATCTACCGCTCGCGGAATTCTCGTATAACAATAGTTATCACTCAAGTATCAAGATGGCACCATTCGAGGCTTTGTATGGTCGCAAATGTCGCTCTCCGATTTGTTGGACTGACATTGGTGAGAATCTCATCACTGGTCCTGAACTTATTCAAGAAACGACCGACAAAGTTTCCAAAATCCGAGGTAACCTTGAGGTGGCTAGAAGTCGTCAAAAGAGTTATGCCGATAAAAGAAGCAAACCATTAGAATTCCAAGTCAACGATATGGTTCTTCTTAAGGTCTCTCCATGGAAGGGTGTTGTTCGCTTTGGGAAGAAGGGTAAGTTAGCCCCACGTTTTGTAGGACCTTTCAAGATTCTGAAAAGAATTGGGAAAGTGGCTTACAAACTGGAACTACCTTCTAAACTTAGCGGAGTTCATCCTGTCTTCCATGTCTCAAACTTGAGGAAATGCCTGGCTGATGAAAATTTGCATGTTCCACTAGAGGAAATTCAAATAGATGAGTCATTGCATTTCGTTGAGAAGCCTATTGAGATTATGGATCAAACCCTGAAGAAGACCCGAACAACTACCACACCGATCGTCAAAGTCCGTTGGGAAAACAAACGTGGAGCTGAGTTTACTTGGGAACGTGAGGAGCATATGAGAAAGATGTACCCGCATTTGTTCGCTTAGTTCATTTTTAATTTCGGGACGAAATTCTCTTAAGTTGGGGAGACTGTAACATCTTGAATTTTTCCGTTAATATAAATGTTAGCATCGTTAAATTCTTGTAAGGACTATTGTCTCAAATACGAAACATATGGGTTATTATGTTTATTTCTTAGTTGTTTTTAATCCTTTAATTTGGAAGTCAATAATTAAGTTAAGTGAACATAATAATAAATTATAATAACATTACTAATAATAATAATAAACAATAATAATAATGATGATAATATTAATAATATAAATAATAACAATAAAATTGTAACAATAATAATAATAACTAAGAATAATAATAATAATAATAATAATAATAATAATAATAATAATAATAATAATAATAATAATAATAATAATAATAATAATAATAATAATAATAATAATAATAATAATAATAATATTGTTAATGATAATAATAATTTGTAAAAATTATTAAACTTAGAAATGTTTAAGACTTGGATTTAATAAGTCAAGGGGGCCTAAGTGTCAAATTAGAAACTTTAAATACCAAAGTTTTGTGCATGAAATATTAAAGGCTAAAACTGCAGGGACTAATTGTGTAATTAACAAAAACCCAAACAACACTCCTCCCTCTAAACCCATATTTCCGGCGACCCATGTCGGCCACCGCCGGCCAAAGACTCCGGCGAGTTCCAAAACAACCGAAATCAACCGTTTTCAACCCCAAAACCATTCCAGATCGTTTCGAGGGTATGATTCGAACTTAATGCACTCATTAATCGCGTTTAAACAACGGTTACAGAGCTAATCGAATACATAACCGAAGATCTTTAATCTCATAGTCGTTCGAAACATTAAACACTAAGAATAACCCAATTAAAAGAACCTAATCAATCATCTAATCATTCTCAAACGAGTATTGATTCCAATTTCACCTGAAATAAACACGAACATTGTACTCGATTCACTCCAACTCCGCGACCTGCAACCTTATCAAAATCCATATTCCGACCTATCTCAACTGAAACTGATAAGGGCCTTTGAATCAAGAACCACATCCGAAGCTATCCTCGAGTTTAATTCGATTATCATCTGCATTGTTCATCGATTGGATTCAAGACAACCGCGACCTGTTCTTCGTGTTGAATACCTTCAATCTATCATCAACCGGGTAATTACATACATTAACATACGCGTATTTACATGGGGAATCAAAGCCCCATGTTTCTTCCCGTAAACATTATCGATTTGATCCTCAATTTTGGTGCGGATCAAACTAGGGTTCATATGGAATTTGGGGATTTCTTTTATTTATGTTTTTAAACTTTCGAAACCAACTTATCTCGCGGCTGAGGCCTTTGGTTCAATGGTTAAGGTGTAGGTGCTTTAAACATGAGGTCCCGGGTTCGAACCCGGGGACCCTAATGTATTTTTTTAAGGCTTTTAGCCTAAAATCTTATTTTGGAAAAATTCTTAAAAAATATAAAAAAATATGTTTATAAACTCTAATTAATTTTGTGGCCACCGAATAAATTTCTGAAATTATATAATTATTTATCTATTTATTTATTTTTAAAATGTAAATAATTAACTAATTTTTAATAGAATAATTCTTTAAAAAATAAAGGTTATTTTTGGTTTAATCCTATGGAATTCAAATAATATATATTTAGATAGACTTAACATATTGTTTAAACTTACCAAATCATTTATTTATTCAAAATGATATATTTAAATTATTTTTCCTATAAATTAGACTTTAAATATTGTTGTAATTCACTAAATCCTTATTTATATAAATAATGAGTATATATCATTGGGTAAAATGAGGGTTATTTCAAATGTTATAAAGGCTACCGAACCTTGTAATTTTATACTAAAATGCTTACCTTGTATATTTCTTTTCTTTTATCACTTAATGTAATTAATAAAAATCTCTAATTACCACGTTTCATCCAATACCCTAATTCTCGTTAATTCGTTAAGATTAGTTATAAACTTAAGCCTTATAATTATATATTATAGGTGCATTGTGAAGGGTTACGTTGGAACATCGCTTATTATTTCTTATTAATCACCAACTATATATTTCTTTCACAATGAGTATTTCTATACCCCTTTTCATATTTTCACACTTTGGGGTGAAACATGTTATCTTATAATCGTTGCACTTGTAAAACGTTTGATTCTTGTAAACCTATGGCAATTCACTTGTATGTTGTGGTTAGTTGATCTTAGTAATTACCATGTAATGTCGATTATATGTACAATCATTAACTATTGCTAGCCTTGCGACGTCATAGATCTATGGGTCTGACAAGCCTGCTTGGTTGATCCAAGTACACTTAGCTAATCGTATAAACTTGTAAACGTTGAGACTTGTAAAACTGTCAAGGTTTGATTGTGCATTCTGTCTTACATCTCTAGTTACTTTGCTCTCTAACTTATAACATGAATTGCCATCTTTTATATACTCATGTATTGAAAACTATGGAAATTTCACCAGCATTACTGTTGACCTTTTATTTTTAACATGTTTCAGGAAACGCGCAAGTTTGATTACTACACTTTGAAGCTTATCACATTTAGGATTGGACCTAGAAAAATAAATGGATAGACTTGTTACATTTAACTTTTATGCATGATGTTTTCTTTGTTTGCGACTTTTAATTGTAATATTACATTTGGAACTTATGAATAATATATTTGGGATTATTAATAGCGTTATGTGGCTGTGAACGATCTTAACCCTCACATCTCGACGTTTCCGCCGTCAAGGTTGGGGTGTGACAGATGATACGCCACCAATACGCCGTCCGACATATTATACGCCCAAATTCGTCGTATCATACGCCGGTACACCTAAATTCTGCCTTTTCTTGTAAGTATTGATATTTACATCTTCAGTCCTTGTAGTTGCGTGTGTTGCTTCTTTTCATCCAAAATAAGCCTCCTTTAGCTCCAAACACCTATAATTTAAAACACAAACAACTTGAACTCGTTCCACCATAATGTAACACCCGGTTATTTATTGATTTTGAAGCCGACGAATGAAGAAAAAGAAACAAAGTCCAAAGTCGAGGGACCAAACTCGCCACCGAGAGAAAGTTGAGTACGTGGGGGTATTTAAAGGGAGAGGGCAGCCCTTACCCTCTCCCCATACTCACATTTCAGCCAAACTAAAGAGGAGAAGAGAGAAAGGGAGAAAAGAGGAAGAAAAGTTGGTTCGGGTTGGTTCGAGTGAGCAAAATCGTTGAGGAGCGAGTCAAATCGAAGCTCTTCTCGTTGTGATCGTTTGTGTGAGTTCTAGGACCCCACTTTTACTTGTTTTCAAACGATTTTGGGGCTGGAAAGCATAGAAAACCCGTTTTTATATGTGTGTGTATTTGACCCATTTGGGTGTGTTGCGTGTGATGCGTTTGGAGTTTGTTTCCGGGCTTGTGTGTGCTTGTATGGTGTTGTGATATGCATTTCTAAGGTCTAGGATGGTTGATTTAGGCTTAGAATGGGTTTGGATGAGCTTGGAGGCCGAAAATGGCAGATTGGGTTCGGGATGAACTCCTTTCTGCATCAGCTAGGGCTAGGCGACCGACGGAAGGCCATACGGCCGACTGAGGGGCGATTGAGGTTCATTCGCACGATTGGGGTTCATTCGCACGATTGAGGGTTCATTCGCACGACTAAGGTTTCATTCATACGATTGGGGGTCCAGTCGCATGCGGAGTTATACGACTGAGGGTCCAGTCGCATAGGTGCTTAGTCGCATTAGTTCTAACCGCATGGGACTCATTCGCATTGAGTCCATTCGCATGAGGACAGTCGCTTAGGTATTCATTCTCATTAGTTCCATCCGCCTGAGGTCCATACGCACGACTGGATGTCCATTCGCATAGATGTTCATCTGCATGAGTCCAATCGCATGATGTTCAGTCGCCTGGAGGCCATGCGACAGAAGGATGTCCATACGCCAGTGAAACATGTAGTTTAATTACTGACTTTCGGGGAAAGTGCAGACGTAAGTTTTGACATGGAAATTCCCGTAAGTTCATGTAAGATGACTGTTGAGGCCTTAGAGAGTAGGTTGGGCATGATAATGATGATGGCGTTGCATATTTATGTATGATGTATGTTATGTATGCATGATGTTCCTGATTATGATGAATGTTTATCTTTCTTGTGGCTTTACGTGTTATGTTAATGAATGAATTATAAGTATTATGTAACGTAAAGTGAAAGATGATAAAAAGGGAAACATGAATTGGATGCATGCATAAATGAACGAAAGTAATGAAAGTCTTGCAAGCATTTGATAACGCAACACACCAATTATAAGGTGTTAGCCCAACGGTGTGTGGGTTCGCTACCCCGGGAGGATGCACATTGGGGTCCGTCTTTGTGACCAACCATTTGTATAGAACCTCTAGCGCTTACCCCGGTACTGCAGCATATGCTCAGCTGTCCATTTATAGACTTCGGCCCAGTAGCCATATAGTTTGGGGTGTAGCACATGGTATTGGTACGGAAGATATCAAATGCGCAAGTAAAGATGTAATAATGAATGAACTAATGAAGAAGATAATAATGATATTATCTATGTGTACGTATGATGTGTGATCATGCAAAAGTAACGAACGGTTTTAATGAAAGTAAAGTATATTTTACTATAAAACTAGAACCCACTCAGCAACGTTGACTTTTTATGTGTTTCCAGTTGGCAGGTAATGTTGCTGAGGATGGCGCTGCGAGGCTACTCAGCTCTTTTGATGGCATCCATTTATATAGGGCTTTTGTGATATAATGCAACAATATATTTTGTAACTGATTAACGATGTATTATTTGGCAAAAGCTTTTTTATAATGTAATGAGATGTCTATCTTGATAATTCTGCTGCAATATTTTATGAAAGTTAAATGTAATTAATTGTTTTATGTGCGATGAATGACCAACTGTAGGCGTCCCGGGAACGGGGCCTTACAAGTTGGTATCAGAGCCAAAGTTTAAGTGAAACGGGTAAATTTTCAAAATAAACCTTAATTTAAACTGAAATGGGACGAAATGGGAATGGGATGCCAATCTGAGTAGCTGCGTGCCATCAGGTATTTTCTTAATGATAACCGGTATTATGTGCGCATGTTATGTGATTTACGTGTTGTATGTAGATTTAAATACTGATGTAGTCAGAATAGGTAATGCTCGGGGTATGAAGAGTAAAGTAAGTGGCTAATCACAACTGGTCACTGTAATTAGGGACTTACTATACTTGACATAAACTGAGTTGTTCCCTTGAATGACCGTGTTGGTGTTTGAATCTTTCAGTGTGATAGAGAATGGCTGGTGGTAGATCTTCTAAAGCTTCTAGGGGTGGAGGCCGTGGTGGGCCTGATGCTGAACCGCGACCCAAAAGAGGAAGGCCTAGTGTTGAAAAGGTGGTTCTTGAAGAACCTGAGACCCCTCATCCGGAGGCTGGGGATGAGTGTGCTAACTTAAGGGCCTCGGTAAAGGAGGCTGTTGTTGAAGAAGTGCATCAGGTCATGCAGACAATCTTACCGTCTGTGGTGACCGAAGTTATCAAGGCACTAAAGGAAGGAGAAAGAAAGGAGAGAAACAGGGCCTCGGGGGAACGAGAGCACCTGGAGCCTGAAACAATTTTCTCCGATAATGAAGAAGAGGAGGAAGATGAGCCTGGGCAAGAGGTGGCACGAGGCTGTAACTACGGGGCGTTTATGAGATGCAAGCCCCCTACTTTCGATGGAAACGGCACTGCTGCTGCTGCTCACCGGTGGGTGAGGGAAATGGAGGCTGTTCTCGACATCAGCAAGTGCCGGGAAGATCAGAAGGTGAAGTTTGCCACTCATTCATTTGTGGACTCGGCTCTGTGCTAGTGGGACAACATTGTCCAAGCCGAGGGTAACCGGGCGATAGGAAGGATGAGGTGGGAGGAGTTGAAGAAGATGGTGATCGAGGAGTTCTGTCCTCAGAGGGAGATGGATAAGATCGAGAGAAAGTTCCTGCAACTGGAGGTGGGGACCATGACACACCAGCAGTACACCACCAGATTCAACGAAATGGCACGGCTGGTGCCGGATCTGGTGACGCCTCTGTCCCGAAAGATCAAGAGGTACGTTCAGGGTTTGCCAGTGGATGTTCGCAGGCATATGATTGCCGCCCGGCTAGGCACGTTTAGGTCGGCGGTTGATTTGGCAGGTAGACTTTATGATGAGCGAGAGGTGGTGGTGACTAAAGCGAACAAAAGGGGTGGTGGTGATCGGAACGGGAACGAAAAAAGGTTTGGTTGGGGTGATGCCTCGACGGGTAACAAAAAGGCACGGGTGGATGAACGCCGTGTGGCCACATCGGGAGCGGGATCGAAGAGGTGTGGCAAGTGTGGAAAAGAGCATGCGGGGGAATATAGGCTAGGTTTGAATGTGTGCTTCAAGTGCGGGTAGGTAAGGCATATGGCAAGGGATTGCCGTGCGGGCAGGTGTTACAACAGTGGTGAAGAGTGTCACATAAGTAAGGATTGTAAGAAGCCGAGAGCTTAGGGTTCCGGGGTGAAGAGGACGGGGAATGAAGGATCGAGGGCGAGTGCCAGGGCATTCACCATGACACAGGAGGAGGCTAGGACGGACTCTGACGTTGTGTCCGGTACGTTTCTAGTGAACCAAACTTTAACTTCTGTGTTATTTGATTCTGGTGCTAGTAAAAGTTTTATTTCGGCTGCTTTCTATGCTAAGCTGCCTGTTAGTAGTAGACGTGTTGAAGCGCCCTTTGATGTAGAAACTGCCATAGGTAAGTCTACCAGGATTTCTGAGATGATAGAGAACTGTGATGTGGAGCTAGAGGGTCGTAAGTTTCCTGTTAGACCGTTTGTGATGACCTTAGGTGGTTTCGATTTGGTACTTGGGATGGATTGGTTAGCGGACTACGAGGAGAACATTGTGTGTCGCAAGAAGATGATTCAGCTGTCAGCGCCTAACGGGAGTTCGGTGACGGTTTATGGTGATCGGGTCACGGCAATTCCAAAAGTAATTTCGATGGCGGTGGCAGGAAAGTGTATGAGGCGTGGATGTAGTGCCTACTTGGCCTATGTAAAGGATGTGGATACGCCAACACCACAACTAGCCGATGTACTGGTTGTGTGTGACTTTCCAGACGTGTTCCCAGAAGACTTATCAGGAGTGCCACCTGACCAAGAGATCGAGTTTCAGATTGATCTGATACCGGGTACCCAACCTGTTGCCAAGGCACCGTATCGGCTGGCTCCGACAGAGATGAAAGAGTTGATGGAGCAGTTGCAAGAGCTGCTTGATAAGGGGTTCATTAGACCGAGTATCTTCCTTGGGGTGCTCCGGTCCTGTTTGTGAAGAAGAAAGACGGTAGTATGAGGATGTGTATTGACTACCGTGAGCTGAACAAGTTGACGATAAAGAACCAATACCCCTTACCGAGAATCGATGATTTGTTTGATCAGCTGCAAGGTGCCAGTTGGTTTTCAAGGATAGATCTTCGATCAGGCTACCATCAGTTGAAGGTGAAGGAGCAAGATATCCCTAAAACAGCTTTCCGTACGCGATATGGTCACTATGAGTTCCTTGTCATGTCTTTTGGTTTGACCAATGCGCCAGCTTCTTTTATGGATCTAATGAATCGAGTGTGTCGGCCGATGTTGGATAAATCAGTGATCGTGTTTATTGATGATATCCAGATTTACTCGAGGAGCGAGACAGAGCATGCCGGTCATATTCGGGAAGTTCTAGAGACGTTGAGAAGAGAGAAGTTGTACGCCAAGTTCTCCAAGTGCGCGTTCTGGTTGCGCGAGGTTCATTTCTTGGGTCACGTGGTGAATCCTGACAGGATTATGGTGGACCCGGCAAAGGTGGAGGCGGTTATGCAATGGAAGTCACCAAAGACGCCATCCGTGATTCATAGCTTCTTGGGTTTGGCGGGCTACTACCGAAGATTCATCCAAGATTTTTCTAAGATCGCTTCTCCACTAACTAAGTTGACCCGAAAATATGTGAAGTTCGTATGGGGTCAAGCTCAAGAGAAGGCGTTCGAGGAACTGAAGGCGAGGTTGACTCAAGCTCCAGTTCTGTCATTACCCGATGGAAGTGAAGATCTGGTGGTTTATTCTGATGCTTCCTACTCGGGGTTGGGGTGCGTGTTAATGCAGAGAGGAAAGGTCATAGCCTATGCATCCCGACAGTTGAAGGTTCATGAGGTCAATTATCCTACTCATGACTTGGAGCTAGCAGTTGTGCTCTTTGCGTTAAAGATTTGGAGGCACTATCTTTACGGGACGAAGTGCACCATCTTCACTGACCACAAGAGCTTGAAGTACTTCTTCGAGCAGAAGGACCTGAATATGAGGCAGAGACAATGGTTGGAGCTTATAAAGGATTACGATTGCGAGATCCATTACCATCCGGGCAAAGCCAACGTGGTGGCAGATGCCCTTAGCCGAAAGGAGAGACCCGAGCCGATTCGGGTGAAAGCATACCAGTTGATCATGACCTCGGATGTGATGAAGCAAGTTAAAGAGTTTCAAGATAAGGCATTGAAAGAAGATCATCTTAACTCTGAAAGAATGAGAGGTCTGATCGCGGAGTTGGGTGAAAACACACTTGGTGTTAGAACCCGATTTGGACGAATGTGGATTCCTCGTTTTGGGGATCTACGGGTGAAGATTATGGATGAAGCTCCCAAGACTCGATACTCTATTCATTCCGGTGCTACGAAAATGTACCACGACATGAAGAAAGATTATTGGTGGCCGGGTATGAAGCGTGACGTAGTGGAGTATGTGGGTAAGTGCCTTACTTGCTTGCAAGTGAAGGCCGAGCATCAGAAGCCGTATGGGAAGATCCAACCTTTGGATATACCGGAATAGAAGTGGGAGCACATCACCATGGATTTCATTACAAAGCTGTCGCGTACCCCGAAAGGGTATGATGCCATATGGGTGATAGTTGATCGTCTGACGAAGAGTGCTCACTTTCTACCGATCCGCGAGACATATTCATCTGAGAGGTTGGCTGATCTATTCATCAAGGAAATTGTAACTCGTCATGGTGTGTCGGTGTCTATTGTGTCTGATCGCGACACCCGGTTTACATCCAAATTCTGGAAGAAGTTCCACGACGCTATGGGGACGAGGTTACATATTAGCACGGCTTATCATCCCCAGACTGATGGTCAGTCAGAAAGGACCATTCAAACATTGGTGGACATGCTTCGGGCATGTGTTATCGATTTTGGAAGGAGCTGGGATGACCACCTACCGTTAGCTGAATTCTCGTACAACAACAGTTATCATGCCAGCATTGGTATGCCCCCATATGAGATGCTATACGGTAGGAGATGCAGAACACCTGTTTGTTGGGGTGATATTGGTCAGAAGGAGTTAGGGAGCGTCAAGGTGATCGAGGCTACGACTAAGAAGCTTGAAAAGATCAAAGCCTTCACGAAGGCTGCCAAAGATAGACAGAAGTCGTATGCTGATAAACGACGCAGACCGATTGAGTTCCAGGTGGGTGACCGGGTTATGTTGAAGGTCTCACCTTGGAAGGGGATCATCCGCTTTCGAAAGCGGAGTAAGTTGAGCCCGAGGTACATAGGCCCTTTCCGAATCATTGCTCGAGTAGGAGAGGTGGCCTATAGACTGGAGTTACCGGATGAGTTAAGTGGAATTCACCCGACATTCCATGTATCTCATCTAAGGAAGTGCTTGGCAGATGAAGATATGATTGTTCCACTGGAAGATATCGAAGTAGACGAACGGCTCAATTATGTGGAGAAACCAGTGGCAATCATCGATCGAAAGGAGAAGAGGTTGAGGAATAAAACGGCTCCTCTTGTGCATGTACAGTGGAAGCACAGGAAAGGATCTGAGTCGACATGGGAGACTGAAGAAGTGTTAGGATCTGGTATTTGAACGAAACACCAACTGATTAACGTGTAAACCAAACCAAATAGTGCGGAATCCTATTTGATTGACGATCCAATCAGTGAGAACGCACGTAGAATCAATAAGGTATTGAATCAAACGTTAAGAATCGATTAGGAATCGATCTACAGCGTTCTATGAACTTGGAGTATGAACTTGGAGGCTTCTGGATAGCTAGGGTACGTCTGGAGTCGAAATAGAATGAATGCTTACGTTTTTCCACGAATTGGGTGGTATTTATAGGTTAGGGTTGTTCATTCGGGCGACTGAACCATTAGTATGGTTCAGTCGTGCGATTGAACCATGCGGTTGATCCATCCGCACGACTGAGTGTTCAGTCGTGCGACTGAGCCAATCTCATGTTACAATCATATGACTGATCCAGTCTCCTAGTTCAGTCGTGCGACTGAGTCATTCGCCTGAAGTTATTCATGCGTATGGTCCATTCTCATGGGCCATTCGCTTGAGAACTTCATTTTGTTAAGTTTGAATGTATTCATTAATATAACATTATGTGTATCAATTCAAACAATCACAAACCTATTTAACCAATTCAACATCAACTCATTAATGAAATATTAAACATTATAAATCACAAACAACCATTCTCATTTCATTAATATTCCAAGCATTACATCAGTGTAAGACAAACAAGACATATTACATTCATATCAGGATCTAGGTATATATGTATCAACAAACTCCGCCTTGGACCTAGATCTATCTAATGTCTTACTTTCTGCATCACCTCCTCATACTTCTTGTACTTTTCCTCTCTTGTGACTCCTGCGTGAATCTTAAACGCAAAACAGAGTCTTATGACATTCTGGAATTGGAGGGCTTGTACAATATCTTGCGTGTTATAGAACAGTGGCCACTTGTATAGTGTGTAGACATCATTAGCAGACAAGTTAGTGAGCCACATTAGGTCAAACACCCTGATGGTATCCATTTGTCCCTCTTTATTTAGAATTATGACCGCCTCCCCAGTTCTCCAATCATAGTACCACCACTTAAAGTGTGGAGTGAAGTCCTGTGGCATTTCCCTGAGAGGGATTCTTGACATTGTTCTTGGAGGACTCCACTTCAGCACAATCTTGGGCTTACCAGTGATGGGATCAACTTCTGAACGTCGGATATACCTCGTAGGTTGTTGTGGTTTGAAGTTGACCCACCTGGTGTGGTACTCTTTCTTCAGGGTAGCCTCAAACCAACCTGACATTTTCCTTGGGTCAGCATATAGTAGCTTCAATTTTGCCAGCTGGTTGAGCTCAAAACCAGGGAGAGTCTTTAGATCATGTGGAAATCTAAAGTACTCTATGCCCTTCTCCCACTTAATGGTATAAACGTTTTGTAAGGATTCCTGAAGTCTGATGCAACCCAAAACAGCTTAAGTGTCTCAGCAAACATGCACTAAGTACTGAAGTGAAGAATGCTTCGGAAGTTTTACACAAAGCATTAGAAAATACTCTAAGTGTAAAATCTTCCGAAGCCAAGACCAATATCTTCCGAAGCCAAACATGAAGTCTTCCGAAGCTTCAGAGACAAAGTCTTCCGAAGCCTCATCCTATGAAGACAGATTTCTTCCGAAGACTTTTAGTACACATGCTTTATCTGATGTACTGTTCCATAAAGCACCTTTTCCGCTGCATCTCTGTAAAGTCACCAACTTACATGAGTTGGTGAAAAGGGTCATGCTTTTGGTAACTGTACATTGAGGTCTTGAGTCTGTAACTTTCCACTTTATGTACTTTATCCTTTTTGTATTGTAAAAGGATGTGAGCTATGGCATGTCATAGTCACAAGGTCAAAAGGCAATATGCCTTTTGATCCTACAATTGATTTTGTTAGTGTCTAGTCAATTGTATCCAGCTGGCCTTCAAAGTATGGCCGGCTGTAGGTTGTAGTATAAGTATTTCAAGTTCTTGTATCTTTTCTTTATGCTTTGTAACACTTGTAAAGAACTTGAGAAAGCAATATACTGCCTCCTTGAAACCCAACTCTCTTGTTCTGTCTCTTACTTTACTTGTGTTCTTAGTTCACCTTGGTTACCCAGTTCACTGTTTGATTAGAGATTAGTTATTCTCCTCATTGTGTGTTGTGTTGTAATTGTGTTAAGCCCTTAAACGGTCCTGCAATTGGTATCAGAGCATTCCAGGCTCTTGATATAAGATCTAACCATCTTAAGATCCCTCACACACACAAAAACTAAACTCTTCAAATGGCTGCCATCTCTAAGACTGATATGGAGACTGGAACCATGAACAAATCCCCACTGATCACTCTTGATGATTTTGACACCTGGTGCATGAGGATGGAAGGCTTCATCAGGTCTCTTGATTCAAGAATGTGGGAATCTGTTGAGAATGGACCTTTCATACCCAGCACCCCCTCTGCTACTGGTGCTGGTATGATTCCTAAAGATGTGGCCAACTACTCAGATGAAGATAGAAAAAGAGTAGAGATTGATAGGAAGGCCATGACTGCTCTTCAGACTGCTCTCCCAAACTCTGTATACAGAGGCTTCAAGAAGTGCAAGACAGCCAAACAGCTGTGGGATGCACTGAAGCTGATGTATGAAGGCTCCTCTGAAGCCAAGGAGAACAAGAAAGATCTTCTGAAGCAGCAGTTTGAAAATTTCACCTTCAAAGCAGGTGAGACCATGACTCAACAATACTTCAGGTATGTTGAGATTGTGGATACCCTAGTGGATGGAGGAGTTCCTCTTGAGAACAGGGACATTGTAAGGAAGTTCATGTCCTCACTTCCTAGGCAATGGACACACTATTGTGTGGTGATCAAGAGGACTGAGAACCTTAAGACTCTTACTCTTACAGAGTTGTATGGGATTCTCAGTGGATACCAGATGGAGATGAACATGCAAGGTTCATCTGGCAACTCCAACAATCAAATGGGTTCAGCCCTTCATGTGGTTGAAAGGGACAGCATAGAACCTCAGCATCATCTCTTATGCTACCCTGACAACTCACAAAAGGGTCCTTTCATCACCTTCCCGGAGACACCAAGGGAGAACTTTACTCAAGGAAGCCCATTCCAAGAGACAAGTTCTTCTCAAGCCTTTGTGTCTGCAGATGAAAGCTGTGGGAATTATCTCTTCACTCTTGAAGACCTGGACTGTATCCATCCAGATGACCTGGAATACATGGAGATAGTTCAGCAGATGGCTCTCCTCACTCACAGAGCCAAGAAGTTCTACAAGAGGACAGGAAGAAGATTTCCAAGCAATGCTACCAGCAGCAAGTTTGGGCTGGATAAAAGCAAAGTTAAGTGTTACAACTGTAACCTTATGGGTCACTTTGCCAGGGAGTGTAAGGCACCTAAAACAAATGGGGGCCAAACACAACCCAGACCAAACTTTGCTGACAAAGCTCCTCAAGCTGAGAAGACAAAGCAACATGCTGCTGTTGCTGTTGAAGAAGGAGGCTTTGACTGGAGTTTTCAGGTGGAGGATGCTTCTCCAAACCAAGCACTGATGGCTGACCATGATGAAGCCAAGGTATTGGAACATCTTTGCTCCCCTGAATGCATTGCTAAAGTAAATAGATACAGGTCCTATAACCTAGAGATGAGATCTGATCTTGAGTCATTAAACATATTAAAATCTGATTTTAGAAAGTCTGAAAATGATTACAAGTTAAAGATAGAAGACTTGGAGAAAACCATTTCAGTACTAAAACATGAACATACAGATTTCAGAACTCAGATCCAAGATCTCATCACTAAGTTAACTGAGTGCCAGGCTGAGCTTGTGATCAGCAAAGCCAAGGCAGAGAAAAGTGTTCTTGAAGAAGAGACCTTCAAGAACATGATATCCTCATCCCTGCACAACAAGGTTTGTTATCAAAACAGACAGGGACTAGGATCAAATGAGATAGCTCCTCCACACACAATCTTGTCTGTAAGATCTCCTAGGTGTGGAACTTGTGAAGATGAGCTTCCTCTCATAGATCCTGTAAGTGAGGATGATGAAGAAGTGATAGTGAAGAATTCCTCTGAGAAGAGTGAAGAAGAGGATTCTTCCAAGGGCCACTATCCTTCTGAGGAGAAGAAATCAACTGTGATGACCAAGTCCAAAAGAAAGAACTTGATCAGAAAGAGCAAAAGAAAAGCAAAGAAGGCTCAAGAAATCAAGGCTACTTTTGATGCTAAGCAGAAACAAGTTTTTATCTCTGCAGGTTTCAAAGTAGTAAGGACTGAAGACATCAACCAAGACTCCTTAGCTAAGAGTCATGGTTCTTGTTCAAATCATCTCAGTGCCAAGAAGAAGACTGATTTGCTGTGTACCACTGCTGCACAGCCTGGACCATCAAACTCCAAGAACAGTTCACAGCCCAAGGAACTGTCTCAGCATCTACCAAGATGAAGATGGAGAGGGATGTGACCAAAGTCAGTCTTGTTCTCAAAGGGAGACTTCTTTGAAGAAGAAATGTTATGTGTCATGTGTGAAAGTACTTCTCACATTGCTAAGGATTGCCCATACAATCCTAAAAGTACTGTCCACATGACTAAAACAAAGACTTCAAAGAGTCTCAAGAAATCTCAAGCTTCGGAAGGAAAGTCTGTTTCCTTCGGAAGCTCCAAATCAAAGAAGGAGGTAAGTGGAAAATTACCTTCGGAAGCAAAGTTGGTCTCGGAAGAAAGGAATTCTTCCGAAGCACTAAAGTCTGCTGCAGTGACTGTAGACTCTTCCGAAGGATCAGTCATCAAAACTTATGAAGTTCAAAAGCTTCTAAGGTTTTGAAGGTCAAGTCCAAGACTCCAAAGGTGGTGTGGAAGTCTAAGAAAGACCAAATGACTGAGGTTTCTCCATCAACAACAGCTGAAGATCCCTATAGTACAACCATAGGATCTATTACTGTTGCATTACCTTCTTTACTGTTAATGAGCCCAAGACAAGTAAGGCTTGGGTTTCCAAATGTAACTAATCATCTTCTCTGTGCAGGAACAGCTCAAGACCAACAGGAATGTCTGGATAATTGACAGTGGCTGTTCCAGGCACATGACAGGCAATAGGTCTCTACTCCATAATTTTGAGAGATTGATGGAGGACCAGTTGCTTTTGGAGGAGATGAAGGTGGTTACATTTCTGGAAGGGGCAAGGTCACAAATGGTAAGCTCAGCATTGAGAAGGTAAACTTTGTTAAGGAGCTTGGGTACAATCTTCTGAGTGTATCCCAATTTTGTGATCAGAGTCATAACATGCTCTTTACTGAGCATGAGTGCATTGTTCTCAAACCTGGTGTGGTCATTCCTCATGAGCATATCCTGCTCAGAGCCCCCAGGAAAGGGAACATGTACAAGATGGATTTGCAAGAAACATCTCCCTCAGGAGAAGTTTCATGCTTTCTATCTAAAGCAAATAGTGATGAGTCTTTCCTATGGCATAAAAGAATGTGCCATGTAAACTTTAAGAACATGAATAAATTAATTAAACATGACTTGGTAACTGGAATGCCAAAGAAAGAGTTTACTAGTGATGATCATTGTGTGGCATGCCTGAAAGGGAAGCAACACAAAGTATCTCACAAGCCTAAGGAAAAGAACTCCATCACTACTCCCCTACACTTGTTACATATGGATCTCTTTGGCCCCACCAGTGTAATGAGTTTAGGAAGGACCTCTTATTGTCTGGTGATCACAGATGATTTTACAAGATTCACTTGGGTCTTCTTCCTTAGAACTAAGGATGAAACCCCTGAGATTCTGAAGAATTTCATCTTAAAAGTTGAGAATCAATGTGATCACAAGGTCAAAACCATAAGATGTGATCAAGGAACTGAATTCAAGAACCAAATCCTTGATGCATTTTGTGATGAAAAAGGTATTACAAGACAATATAGTGCTCCCAGGACTCCTCAGCAAAATGGAGTTGCTGAAAGGAGAAACAGGACACTTATTGAAGCTGCAAGAACTATGTTGTCTGACTCTAAACTGCCTATCACCTTCTGGGCAGAGGCAGTCAATACTGCTTGCTATGTGCAAAACAGAGTTTTAGTAGTTAAGACACATGGTAAGACTCCTTATGAACTTTGGCACAAGAGGAAACCTTTCATTGGTTTTCTCAGGTCATTTGGATGTCCCTGCACCATCTTGAATACCAAAGATCAAATTGCCAAGTTTGCTGAGAAATCAGATGATGGACATTTCATTGGATACTCTTCTCAAGCTAAAGCTTATAGAGTATACAATCTCAGAACTAGAATTGTTGAGGAGTCAGCCAATGTGACTTTCAATGAGCACACTCCTTGTGTGGCTGGTTCTGGTCCGGATTGGCTGTTTGATCTTGATTTAGTTACCAACTGTTTTAACAAATCTTGTGAGCATGTTTCAGGATCTGCAGAAAATCTAAATACAGGTGATCCTGATCCAAGATTTGAGCTAGGAAGACCTTCAACTCATACATCTTCAGCTCCAGTTGGAACTACTTCAGCAAATGAGGTTTCTATCAGCACAACAATGACAAATTCAGCTGATACATCTGGCATGCCTTCAAATTCCAGCTCAGAGGCCTCTCAACCAGATAAAGATACCTCACTTGTAGAAGACAACAATGGTGATGGTGATAGTGATCAGGAATTTCTTGATGCTAATAACCACACCATAGATGACAACATCAATGATGTCTCACACTCATTGGATCAAGTTAATCTTGATAAGTGTGATAATGTGGAGGGTGAATCTTCAGGACCAGATTTAAATTTCTCAAATTTAGATCTTTCTCAGCAACTTGCTGTGATCCCTCAGCTAAGGATCCACAAGTCTCACCCCACCACAAACATCATTGGAGATGTTGTCACAGGGGTAAGAACAAGAGGACAAACCCATGAAGCAAATGTTTGTCTTCACTCTTGTTTCTTATCTCAGATAGAGCCCAAGAAAGTTGATGAAGCTCTAAAGGATGGAAGTTGGGTTGAAGCTATGCAACAAGAGCTGCTTCAATTCAAAAGGCAGAAAGTTTGGAACCTTTGTCCTCTTCCTCATGGGAAGACTACCATTGGAACCAAATGGGTTTTTAGAAACAAGAAGGATGATAGGGGAATCATCATCAAGAACAAGGCAAGACTAGTTGTTCAAGGATACACACAAGAAGAAGGGATTGACTACACTGATGTCTTTGCTCCTGTAGCAAGACTAGAAGCTGTTAGGATATTCCTGGCATTTGCTGCATCCAAGAACTTCAAGGTCTACCAACTTGATGTAAAGTGTGCTTTCTTATATGGAGTGATTGATGAGGAGGTTTATGTCAAACAGCCACCTGGTTTTGTAGACCCTGATCATCCTGATTATGTCTGCAAGCTTGACAAAGCTCTTTATGGGCTGCATCAGGCACCCAGGAAAGTGGTATGAGACACTATCTAAGTATCTCTGCAAGCATGGATACAGAAGAGGTACTATAGATGGAACCTCTTCATCAAAGGACAGGGAAATGACTTATTGCTGGTTCAAGTATATGTTGATGACATCATCTTTGGTTCAACTAATTCCAAAGCTCTGCAAAGACTTTTGAGAAATCTGATGAAAGACAGATTTGAGATGAGTTCAATGGGAGAACTCAATTCTTTCTGGGAATTCAAGTGAAGCAGGTTGAAGATGGCATCTTCATAAGTCAGTCAAAGTATGTTCAAGACATACTCAAGAGGTTCAATATGACTGATTGTAAGATTGCTAAGACACCCATAGCCAGAAACCACTCCCTTGGTCCAGATCTTGAGGGGGAGTGTGTAGATGAGCACTTATACAGGGCTATGATTGGGTCTCTTATGTATCTTACAGCTAGCAGGCCTGATATCATGTTTGCTACATGTATTTGTGCAAGATATCAAGCCAACCCTAAGATGTCTCACTTAATCACTGTGAAAAGGATTTTAAGATACCTCAAAGGTGCTTCAACACTTGGTCTATGGTATCCAAAGAATCCAAATTTCAATCTGTATGCCTATACAGATAGTGATTATGGTGGTTGCAATATGACTGCAAAGTCTACATCTGGGGGATGTCAATTCCTTGGTGGAAGGGTGGTCTCATGGCAATGCAAGAAACAATCCTGTGTGTCTGCATCAACTGCTGAGGCTGAATACATTGCTGCTGCAAGCTGCTGTGCTCAAGTGCTTTGGATTCAAAATCAGATGCTGGACTATGGATTTAACTTCAAAGAGACTCCTATCCACATAGACAACAATAGTGCTATCTCTATCACTGAGAACCCTGTGCAGCACTCAAGGACCAAACACATCAACATCAGGTATCATTTAATAAGGATAACTATGAAAAAGGATTAATTAAACTAGTCAAAGTTCATACAGATGAACAATATGCTGATCTGTTCACCAAAGCTTTTGATGAACAGAGATTTAAGTATCTGATATCAGCTATTGGGATGATTAACTTTGAGTAGACTTTTTTATTAAACTAATTCTAATTATTTCTTC
This sequence comes from Flaveria ramosissima, assembly GCA_025215565.1. Taxonomy (NCBI): domain Eukaryota; kingdom Viridiplantae; phylum Streptophyta; class Magnoliopsida; order Asterales; family Asteraceae; genus Flaveria; species Flaveria ramosissima. Next base: position 62,685 of record CM046045.1, read on the forward strand.
TTAAAATATGTGTGTCCTAAGTTGTCTAGTTCATCACTTTCATAAGCTCATGTTTTCTTTGGATGTAAAATTCTTTTGAAGACTTTCCTTAGATTCTTGAAAATTTCTGATACTTCGGAAGATAAAATTTTATCTTCGGAAGAAAAACATGTCTTTAAAATAAATAACTGTCTAAGAGATTTTACCTTCGGAAGAAGTAAAGATCTCTTCCGAAGCTTAAAATTCTTATCTCAGACACTTATCTATTTTCAAGAACCTTTTCCTTCCGAAGCAAAATTAACCTTCGGAAGCTTTGTTTATTTTCATACAAAGCATTCAAGGGTTTATTTCTCTTCCGAAGCATAAATTATCAAGACTCTCAGGAAAATCTTCCGAAGCCATTTTAGCTTCGGAAGCTTTTTAAATCAAAACTTCCGAAGACAAATAAACTTCGGAAGCTTTTCGAATTCCAAGAAAACTACTTTTTGAGCAAAAGTAAACTACCTTTTCAGAGGTGGGACCGACTTTCGGATTTCAAAGTTTATCCTCTTTCATTAACTTTGGTTCAAATCCCTTTTCATATAAATACCCAACGGTTCCCCCTCTTTCCCACTATATTCCTCAATTCTACTTTTCTCTAACCTAATTCTCTAAACCGCCTTTGCTTTCTACCTTTCTTCACCCTTAAGCTTCTGAAATGGCCAACCTTAACCGCAGAAAACAACCCTGATTTCTCCATGCAACTACACAGGCAACATAATCAAGTTGCTCTGTTAAGCTCTGAGAAAGATGCAAGTTTCTCAGAGATTTGCCAATTCTTGACTCTGTCAAACTACTTCACCTCCCTGACCATTGATCCTCCTCTATATGAGGATCAGTTGCTTGAATTCTGGAAGACCTGCCAAGAGGTCATTATGGATGGGGAGAAGGCACTGTCTGCCACAGTGCAAGGAAGGACAGTCTTCATCACTCCGGCCATCATTAACCAACATCTACAGCTGGATGATGAAGAAGGTGAGGTGTCCTTCCCAAAAGAAGCTGTTAATCATTCTTTTGAGCAGATGGGCTATGAGGGAGATTTCTCTGTAAAGACCTTTAGGAAAGGGAAGGTCTCATCCCAATGGAAATTCCTGCTCCATGTGGTTATCCACAGCTTGTCAAACAAGCATGGTGGATGGGACCAGATTCCTGAGGATCTCTCCTTTATAGTTCATGGAATGGTTCAAGGGGTCAAGTTCAGGTATTCACAATTTGTTTATACTAATTTACTTGCAAACTTAGACTCCTTAGAGTATTACATGTTTCCTAGATATGTTCAACACATTCTCAACTGTGAACTGGGCTCACAGTTGAGGGAAACAGGTAATATTCTTAAATTGGGACAGATGAAGCCCGGCATCTTTAAAATAATGAAGAAGCCAACTGTAGGCTTCTCTGGGGTAGAAACAGCCCTAGTCCCAAAAATGTTAGAGCTCATTGCTCAAGGTGACAACCTAGCAACACAAGCTAGTGTTGAACCCACACCTCTTTTGTCCCTACCATTAAAAAGACCAGAAATCACCCTCACCTACCAAAGAAAATCCAAACGAACCCCTGCTCAGACTATTGAGTCTGTGCAGGCCCCCAAATACTCAACCTTACAGGAAGAAGTGGACACTAGAGCTCCCACTTCTCCTGAGGAGCAAACCACTCCCATTGTTTCACCTATCAGGGCTGAGGTTCCTCAAGCTCACCCTGATGAGCTCAATAGCCCAACAACCTTAAGCCTTCACTCTGAGTCTCAACACTCAAGTGGACAACCTTCAGGGGACAGCTACCATCCCCAGCCTTTGGATCTCAACCAACCAATTCCCAACCTATCCTTTTACACTGATGAAGACTTAGGATTCAGTGAGTACCATGAGTCTCTCTTCTCCTCCCCTACTCAAAGAGAGATGAGTACCTCTGACTCTCCTCAGTCTATCCCCCATCAGTCACCTGTTACTGAGGTGGACACTTCTGAACCTGTTCAGGATGTCCATATGGAAGAGGCTCTCACTTTTGAAAGTGATTACATCATTAAGACCTCAACCATGGCAACTCAGCCCATTGGCATCTCAACTGAGGCTGCCAGTGAGCAGAGGAAAACCAGCAGCCAAGAAACTCAAGCTGGTGGTGAGAGAGAGGACTTTGGTCCAATCATCTCATCCCCCAATGAATCTTCTGATGAAGATGAGGGGAATTTGAGACTAAAGGTGCAAAAACTGTCAAAAACATGCACCTACTTAGTCTCTAAGGTTAGTCACTTGGAATCTCAGGTGACTACCCTGCAAAACAGGGTCAATGATCAGCAACTCCAGATTTCATATCTGCAGGAAAAACTAGCTGGGAGACCTTTAAGGAGAGCTCAACCAGGAACACAAGAACCTGTGGAAGTGATTGACTTATCCTCCAGCTCACCTATGCAAGTGGGTGATGCTACCAAAAAGGGGGAGAAAGTTGTTACAACCACAGAACCTGGGAGTTCTTCAGAGAGAATGGACATAGAGGACTCACCATCCTCACTTGCTGTTGTGCATTCTCAGCAACTTCCTCAAGTTCACATTAATGTGGACTCTATAGACTCTCTCATCAGGAGTCTCTTTGAGGAAGGCATACCAAGGGCTGTCTCATCTCCACCACTGGGAACTGGCAATCAAATCATAAGGTGGAGGTATGATGATGACAGGAGAGCCCTCATACTTCAAAGAGTTCAAGGCCAACAAGAAGTTTTTCAATTCCAAAGCCTGAGCTTTTATGAAAGACTGGATTTAGTCAACTTGCCACTTGTCAATCCAAGCAATTCAAGACAAGCTGACAGGCTGGCTCAAAGAATCCAAGACAGGATCCTTGCAGAGTTCTCTCTAAGAAGGAGACTTAGGGAATCAGGCAATGTCATCGGTCAACTGGATGTTGAGGTGGACCCTAAGATTAGTTTCATAGGGGAAACCTTGACTGAAGGCCCAGTGACAGAACCTGAGACCCCTGTCTCATCATCAACAACTGCTGCTGAGGTCCAAACTCCATCTGAGACACCTGCTGGTGAAGGTGTTTCTCAGCCTCTCTCTGGCCAGAGCATGGAAGCTACTCCAAGCAATGAAGGCCAAGCTTCAATCCACCCTGAGTCACAAAGGTCTGTTGGTGACAAAGGGAAAAGGATAATGACTCCTGAGGAAATTGAGGAGGAAGAGAGAGAGAGGAAAAGGAGACTAAGGGGAGAAAGTTCCACTGGGTCATCTAGCTTCATGCAAGCTGCAATCAGGGCTGCTCCCAGACCAAATACTCAGGATGATGAGTTAAGGGCAGTCAGGATTACCTACTTACAGACCAGGAACTATGACATTGATGAGATCATCTCCCTCCCCTTAGAAGAACTAAATGAACTGGCTGACAGAGAAGTGTCAAGAGAGTTGAAGGAGAAAGAGGATGCAATGATACTTCTCCAACTCAAAGAGGAGAAGAGACAGAAAAGACTTTACAAGCATGCTCCTACTCTCTCACCAGTTCAAGAAAGTCCTGCACAGGAAGATGTGGCTCCACAAGAACCTCAGGTAGATAAAGAGGAAGATAGGATCAAGATGATCAACTACCTGAGTGCCACAGGCTTCTATCAGGCAGATGCACTTCTCCCTTTGTCCTATGACTTCATTGAGTTCGAGTATTTAAAGCAACTTGAGCTTGAGTTAGTCAAGGAAAGAAAGACAACCAAAAGGAAACTAAGGGAAGAAGCTGCAAAGTCAAGGGCCATCATTCAAAAGAATGCAAAGAAGTCTGCTGACAGACAAAGAATGGTGAGCTTCTTGAAGCTGTATGGATTCTCCGGAAGGAGACTTGGCCCCATGTCTCTATCCACTATGGATGAGCATATTAGGGTGATCAAGCAGAAGATTAAGAGTGGAGAACTATTGACTTGCACTCTCTTCCAAGTCAAGTCCCACCTGAAGTGGAGGTCAAGTTTGAACAACCAGAGACACCTCAACCAGCACCTCCAGCTGAGCCCCAGCAAGCTTCATCTTCTGATCCTAGGCAGGGTCAAACTCCCTCTCCTTCTGAACCTGTGAGGGAGGAACACCCAACTGAGAAAGACACTGATGATCAACATGGTGCTGCAGACCAGTCTTCTCAGTTAAAGACAACCAAGAGGAAGAAGAGGATGGCTTCTAAACCAAAGACAAGAAGAAGAAGCCAAAGTCATCTACCTCTGCACCTCAGGCTGAATCAGATCAACCTGAGGAAGTGCATGATGAGGCAGCCCAATCAACTCCTATTCAAGTGGCTCCTCTAACTAGTGAGACACCCATCTTGTCCTGGACATACTCTACCAATCCAGAGAGATGGACTGTTATCAGAGATCAAGGTGTTGAGAATGTCTACTCATGGCAAGACATAATCAACTTACCTCTGCATGATCTCTTTGAGATGAGAAGATACTATGAAAGTCTTGATGATCCTGACCATCTCATGAAGAAAGGAATGGTCCTGATTGTACTGAAGACTACCAACATTTGAAGATCTTCCAAGTGTTTTGGTAGCATCAGCCTAGGGGGAGTTTGTAAGGATTCCTGAAGTCTGATGCAACCCAAAACAGCTTAAGTGTCTCAGCAACATGCACTAAGTACTGAAGTGAAGAATGCTTCGGAAGTTTTACACAAAGCATTAGAAAATACTCTAAGTGTAAAATCTTCCGAAGCCAAGACCAATATCTTCCGAAGCCAAACATGAAGTCTTCCGAAGCTTCAGAGACAAAGTCTTCCGAAGCCTCATCCTATGAAGACAGATTTCTTCCGAAGACTTTTAGTACACATGCTTTATCTGATGTACTGTTCCATAAAGCACCTTTTCCGCTGCATCTCTGTAAAGTCACCAACTTACATGAGTTGGTGAAAAGGGCCTTGCTTTTGGTAACTGTACATTGAGGTCTTGAGTATTCAACTTTCCACTTTATGTACTTTATCCTTTTTGTATTGTATAAGGATGTGAGCTATGGCATGTCATAGTCACAAGGTCAAAAGGCAGATATGCCTTTTGATCCTACAATTGATTTTGTTAGTGTCTAGTCAATTGTATCCAGCTGGCTTTCAAAGTATAGCCGGCTGTAGGTTGTAGTATAAGTATTTCAAGTTCTTGTATCTTTTCTTTATGCTTTGTAACACTTGTAAAAGAACTTGAGAAAGCAATATACTGCCTCCTTGAAACCCATATTCTCTTGTTCTGTCTCTTGCTTTACTTGTGTTCTTTGTATCACCTTTGGTTACCCAGTTCACTGTTTGATTAGAGCTTAGTTATTCTCCTCATTGTGTTGTTGTGTTGTAATTGTGTTTAAAGCCCTTAAACGGTCCTGCAAAATTGTTTCAAAACAAACTGTTTTTAAAAAAATGCCATTTTTAATAATTTATCTATTATAACTTTGAAATTTAATTAGTTTTTTTCATAAAAATTTATTTTTAAAAGCCACAGGTTTTAAAATATATTGTATTTTTTAAAAGTTTAATTTTTTTGAAAAAAAAATATTATTTTATAAAAAAATATTTATTTACGAATCGCATTTGTAGAAAGAACTCCTTTTAAAAAATTATATACGTAATACGAAAAGATAAAATAATATCATTTTTAGTTAATGTGATATTTATTAGAAGAGAGAAACGAGAAAATATAATTTAGTAGCTCTAGAATTGTGACAAGTGATACACAAAAAGCTTTTTTTATTAGTATTGATAGATTGATAGATGTTGGAAGTTTTCTTCCCAGCTTCACGTTTGACATCTTAGGTTGCCTTATCTTTTGTAACATATTAATTGTATGTAATAAACTAAATTGTTATCATAATCTTGTTTATATTTCACCTGGTTTATTGTTACTTAGATTTTTTATACCATAAGAAGACTCATAAAATAACGGAATACAAGCATTGCGTTGTAAACTGTCACCACTGCCACCTCTGCGCCGCTGCAACGCGCGGGTTCTACACTAGTCAAAAAAATAAGTTTTGTCACATGTCATATTATCAGATTTGTTTTTTCACGTGTTATCATCTAAGCAATTCAACTATTTAATGATGACATTAAATACTAATGGTATTATTCATATACTTTTGAGATTATAAAACATACTTTTTGGTACATTAAAAACATGTTTTTTATTAAAACATATTTTTTTAAAATACGAAATTTATGAAATATAATTTTTTAATACAAAAAACTTACAAAAATGTCAATATTTAAAAAACGATATTAAAAAAATTGTAGTGTTTAAATGACAATTTTTTAAAGAAATTTTTTCTTCAAGACGAAAGTTTAAAAAACTATTGTTATTATTATATTACCTAAAGTAGTTAATTATACTTAATTTCAATCATATATCTCAAATCATTATTTTATACTTTTAATTGTTAATTAATAATTTTTTAATTCAATAATTACAATCATGTCGTGTAGTACACAGTTTCTAAACTTGTATATAATAAAAGAGTAATTAATATGCCACATGACGCTCTCCTATAACTTTTCAAAAGAATTTTCTTCCTAAACTAATATAATTTTTAGTCATGTTTTTATTTTAAGAAACTAAATTAACAATACTAGTTCATTTTGTTTTCAATTTGTAAGGATTCCTATAAGTCTGATGCAGCCAAAACATCCAAAGTCTCTTTGCATGTATGCATTGAAGAACATAAGTAGAAATGCTTCAGAAGTTTTACCATAGCACTAGAAATATTCTAAGTGTAAAATCTTCCGAAGCCAAGATCAACATCTTCCGAAACCAAAAGTGAAGTCTTCCGAAGCTTCAAAGACAAAGTCTTACGAAGCCAAAGAGTGAAGACAAATTTCTTCCGAAGACTTTTAGAGACATGCTTTTATCTAATGTACTTTACCATAAAGCTGGACCACCTTTCCGCTGCAACTCTGTTTAGTCACCAACTTACATGAGTTGGTGAAAAGGTCCATGCTTTTGGTAACTGTACATTAAGGTCTTGAGTCTGTGCTTTCTACTTTATGTACTTTTATCTTTTTTTGTAATATATTAGGATGTGAGCTATGACATGTCATAGTCACTAGTCAAAAGGCAATCTGCTTTTTGACTCTACATTTGATTTTGTTGTTGTCTAGTCTTATGTATCCAGCTGACCTTCAAAGTATGGTTGGCTATAGGATGTAGTATATGTATCCCAAATACTTGTAACTTTCTAAGTATGCTTTGTAACATTTGTAATAGAACTTGAGAAGCAATATACAACATTCTTGTAAACCAAATACTTGTCTTGTTTGCTATCTTGTTCTGTCTCATTTTACTTGTGTTCTTAGCATATTTCACTTAAGTTAACCAGTTCTCTATTTGAACTGTTAAGTATTCTAAGTAACTATTCTCATTGTGTTGTTGTGTTGTAAGTGCACACCCTTCACCGGTCCTGCACAATTTAATTTTTTATATTATCATTTAAATTGCGTAATCATATTGTTTGGAATTATACATACTTTTATAACCACATAAGATTCAATTTAATAAAAAAGCGAATTGTCGTTTTCCTCCCTATGGTTTGGTCATATTTGTCATTTTCATCCAAAAATATTTTTTCTTATATTTGGCTCCTCAAGGTCGGTAAATGTTGCTATTTTCATCCAAACATATTAGCTTCACTGTTTTAAAATGTTAAAAATCCATCATTAAAAGGGTACTTATGTAAATTATTATATAAAAACGAAATTCTAATTTATGTTTACATGTTGCTAATAAAAATCTTTATCACGGAATTCATGTTTTTGGATGAAAATGACAACTTTTCAAACTTTAGGGAGCCAAATGTAAGAAAAAACCTTTTTGGATGAAAATGACAAATATTACCAAACGACAATTCACTCTAATAAAAATTAATTGAAAATAAAATATTTATTTATATTTTATATATTTTAGGATATCGCAATTTTAAAACAATTGTTTTTTTAATTTTATACGAGTCAATCGTATGTTATAATATCCATAAAAAGATTTGAATATTTATAAGTTATAAATGTAACTTTTTATTTTTTATTGTTATAGTAATACGTAACTTAATTATACGAAATGTTTATACATTTATTAATTATATTAATTTTATAATTTTAACTTGTGTATTACATGAGTTTCTAGCCTAATATTATACATTTTGGAAGGACAAATTATGTAGAAATATATCTAACTTTACACCAATTATTATCTTGTTTTAGTATGTCTAACTTTTCGAATCTTATCATATTTATCTAGTGATCCCTTTATCATAACCGATATTTTTGCTCGATCTCGAAAGCCATATAAGTCGTTATGTCATAAAGTAACAGTTCTAACGTTATAAAAGGTACAAATAAAATAGCAATAACCAAAAGTTTTATACATATAAGGTAAGTTTTATATTCTGGTGCACACAATATCAATTAGTGTAAAGTTATATTTTTTCATGTAGTTAACGCTTTAAGTAACCAATCAAAAATTTAAATTCGGAAAACGTAAGTCCAAAAAGCCACAAATTTACAATACTATATATATATATATATATATATATATATATATATATATATATATATATATATATATATATATATATATATATATATATGGTCGGTTACAATACAAAGTGTAATTTTTGTCCGAAAATATACGAAACCACAAGGACGTGACACGTGTTTTCTGGCGGATGGGTAGTTTCGTTCGCGTCACAATTACGCATACAATGTAAATAATTACGCAAATTATATTCATAAATACGCAAGTTATATGTATTATTACGCAAGTTATAAATATAATACGCAAGCTATATGATAATTACGCAAGTTATGTCGATAATAACGCATTGAATAATCATGCAAGTTATCATGCAACAAATAGACATTTAAAATATATATATATTGTTTTTTAAGAAAAAAATATAGCAATACTATACTCATATTAAAGAGGATAAAATGTTCGTTTTTATGGTATATTTTAAAAAATAATGTCATATGAAAAAGTTATATGTGTTTAAAAAATGGGAAATAAAAAAGTAAACAATTGTAGGCTATTTCCAATTCTATCCCTTCAGAATTCCATTGCGTGATTATTACATCTTACATCTGAACCGTTTATATTTTAGATCAACGATACTCGTTACTTCGTACCCTTCGCACGAACTATAGACTTTGTACCGTAAATTTTTCCTATATCTATAGTATATAATAAATAATTTTTTTAGAAACACATAACACACTCTAGTGCCTCTTATTATTTAACGAGATTTTCAGCCCGCGCATTGCCGCGGGTCTCTTTTAGTTTCGTCAATTTTACAAAACTATGATTCAAGCAAAAGATATTATATGCATACACTGTAACAATAGTAAATCTTAAAAAAGTTTCCAACTACGGATAGAAATCAATTTATCATTCTAGCCTAAAACCCTCCGCATAATAGCTACTTCAAATCTTGAACATGTCAATCTAGCCCCTACACAGTTAAGCTATGGGTGACATAATGATTACAACAATATCAACAAACATGACCTTGAGATTCTAGTATGTGAAGAACTTATTTAATAAAAAAAAGGAACACTTCCTTCAAGTGCTTCCAAAATGATTTGCTTACAAAAGTCAAACTAACAACCTTTAAAAGTCCAAATTTCTAAAATGAATAAAACCTATGGGACTTGACATGGAGTCCTATCAGACATTTATCCAAAACTTGCAGATAAACTTTGCTGTAAATTTAGAAATATAAGTATATTCTCGTAGATTTAAAAGTATGTTATCTTGAAGTTTGACTTATCCTATTTGACAAATAAACATCCTGATAATTCAAATGTAAATGAACAAATTGATACAATGTCAACAGACAAGCTAGTTCATAGTCACAGTTGATTATCAAGTGCTATTATATAATTTTAAGAACCTAACTCAATGTTTAATATTCTCAAACAACCTTTTCAGACATAAATAACAAACACCAACTCAACTGGAGTAACTAAATTTGCAGATGATGAGTACAACGAAGAAGAAGATAAATTCTTATGTAACCCAACTGCTCCTAAAACCAAAAGTAACACCATTTTAACTCTGAATAACAATAACTATTAATAATGAATAGATATTGATTCCTCTAACATCAAATCGCATAAATGGATTGTCGATTTGAAGAAAATGATGTAATACTTTGCTGAAAGCAATCATATACACGGGGATGGTATAACCTTGAACAAAATGAGAGCTTGAGAAACCCCAGTCGGCGTAGCCAGGGAAGGGAGCTTGCCTAGCGGCTACCTACGGCCTTGATTTCGATAGTTTGAGGCATAGGTGGTTGAATCGAGCTCCGACAGTAAACGACGGAGAATGATGAAATATAAACCATTCTCACCTCCAGAGAGCGTTTTTACCCCCCGTCGAACCACCCAATCCTTCTATCGCTGCAGTTGAGTAATCTCTTTGTTATTCTTTGCAAAAGAGATGTTAGCCGATGGGGAACATCTCTTTCTGTAAAACCAATGAAGAAAATGAAGGGTTTGTGAGATGAGGGCACGTGGTAGCACGTCTCTTTTCTCTGACACGTAAGAGGGACCTTTGTGCAAATATTCAACTTTTGGTGGCCAATATACAAACCCACAAAACTTAGATGTAGTTACTGACCAAACTTCTTAATATATATTATAATTTTCGGCACTCCAATATCTATTATAGAATTTTGAAATAATAATATTGTTATTAATGGATAATCTTTTGAGTAAATATTTTACAAATTTAATATATTAGAAAAACTTCAAATAAAACGTCGTGGAACCAAAATGTATTTTGTTTTTCGTGAATCGATTTATAAATATAATTATTGTTTATAAATATAATAAAATTATTTAAACATGCATATACAACTTATCTACTTAATAAACATAACAATGAAAACATTAAAAGTTGTCTCGCATTGTGCAATATCCAATGCTCTTTAATATATTTTAAAATAATAGTGGTTTAGAAGATTGTAAATAGATTTTGTTTATATGCTATTAGGTTAGTACACACGTCTTTGTATATATTTAAGATAATAAAGATTCTAACTATGTTTTCCATTAACATATAGTATACGAGTACTAACTTAATTAGTTCTTAAATAAAGTGTTTCATACGTATAGAAATATTTTTCAACAAATATCAACTTCTTGTTATAAATGTATTATGAGAAGATGCAACCGGGTGTTGGCTTTCGTCGACATTCTCTGATAAAAAAATTTCGAAAACTTATTAAACACATTAATATTCTACAGTTTGTTAACATTTAGATTATTGATTTCATTATATAGAGTTAAATTTGGTTTTACTTCCTGAGTTTTGACAAAAATAACAATTTTACTCTAAAAGATTATAAACATCAACTTATCTTCAAAAGTTTCATAATTTTTTTCAATTTCAATCCCAATGTTTGATTACTTGTTTCAACTTAATCCAATATTATAAAGTTTTTGAACTGAAATTGAAACAACTTATAAAACTTATGAAGGTAAACTAACGATTTTTAATATTTTAAAGGAAAATAATTATTTTTGTCACACGTTAGGGAGGAAAATTAAAATTAAGTCTATTATATATGATTAATTACCAGCATAAAGAAAAACGTAGGGTCTCAAATACTTGTTACATGAGTTAGTTATTTATATTTGAAGTATGTAGATGACTTGAGATGGTGGCAATGGTGACAATATGATATTGGTTGGTGGGGATGGTAATGGGGTTTGTTGGATTGGCTTCTAATCAAAGCTAAACTCAAAGTCGTAACATCATCATATCATCATAATCTTTGCTTTTGCTTTCCCCAGGGTAACCGATATCCAAAGTCGTTAAATCATACGAGCAGCATGTGACACACTGCCTCACACATCACTTTCAAAAGTAAAACCAAATGATGCAAATCGCCTAGATATCTTCAGTGATTGCATCTATGGCCATCCGTGTATCGCGATTCTTGTGGTGCCATCTTCTGCTGCTGCTGTTTTCGGCCGCATTTCCAGCAGTCTTATCGGATATCAACCCTGGTGACGGTAAGTATGGTTGTGTACAACTCGGTCTGGACCGAGATATATAACCCAAGAACCAAACTGAGAGTCAAACAAACTGGAATATCACCAGGTGTGTTTTGGCTCAGTTTGGTTCTTGGTTATGGATTATTATAAAAACCAGTTGTCAGTTCAAGTCGTTATGACTTTTTTTGCAACACTGGCTGCATAAGTACTCGAAATGTGACACGTAAGTGATTGCAGAGGAGGCCCTCCGAGCTTTGAAAGACCAATGGCTAAACACACCACCGAGCTGGAAACGGTCAAATGATCCATGCTCATGGGAAGGCGTCACCTGCAGCAACTCAAGGATTGTCGCATTGTTCGTCTACTTTCCTCTCTCAACATCTTCATATTAAACAACTAGTTTGTTTCCATAAACAGTTGCTATGCGAAGCCTGGTTGTTGTTTACATTTTTGCTCTTTGAGTTAACCAGTTGGATTGCGATTATGCAGGGGGTTGTCTAGCATGGGTCTGGTGGGTCAGCTCGTTGGTGACATTGGTGGTCTCACTGCGTTAACATCTTTGTAAGAAACATTTTTTACAATCAGACTCAGTATTTGCAGCGGGCGATAAATGTTTTTTTGGTTCATGTTCCAGGGACTTGTCATTTAATGGTGGCCTTACGGGTTCAATCTCTCCACGGATAGGTGATCTGAAAAGCCTTAACATACTGTGAGCCCTCAAATGACCTTCTCTTTTCGTGTCATCGGTTCAGTGAGATTTGTTAACTGTATAATATTTCATATTATATCCCAGAATTCTAGCAGGTTGTAGCTTCACTGGCAGCATTCCACCTGAACTTGGAAATCTTCAGGAGCTATCATTTTTGTAAGAATCTCTTGAACTTTGATCTTTTGATCTGTCCAGAGGTGATGATTCCCACCCATATTGTTATAACTAATTATAAGTGGGTCGATTTGGGTTGTGTGCATCCAAAATGAGTCAAATGAAAAGATCAACAAAAAGGGGAACGGGTACAAGCTAGAACACCATTTTTTGTAATCGTAAATGATGCGTAAATAAATGGAAAAAGAATGTGCTAGCGGGTCAACCCAATTGGACCTGTACTAGAAAATGAACAGTTTCACCAGACCGTTTTAACTAGTTACCCAACCAGTGGCAGTCAGTCCTGCCACCTCTATCACTACCAAAACTAGGATGTTACATCAGTTTTTAACTAACTTCTTGCAAACAGGGCTTTAAACACGAACAATCTAACGGGTGAAATCCCGCCATCACTGGGATCTCTTTCCAAACTTTACTGGTTAGACCTTGCAGAGAATCATCTCACAGGTTCCATTCCAGTATCAACCGACACCAAACCCGGCTTGGATCAGCTAAAACATGCTAAACATTTGTGAGTACAGTTTATTTTCAAATAACTACAGTGATGTGGGCCCTCAAAGCCTCTAATTAGTTTGAATTGGCAGCCATTTTAATAAAAACAAGCTCTCAGGCAGAATCCCTGAGCAACTTTTTAGCGACGACATGGTGCTGATACATGTGTAAGTTCAAAACCAACCCCTGCAAATTAAAAATTCGACGTTAGTTATTCACATTCTCATTCTTCATGTTTTAAATGAACAGATTGTTTGATGGAAATCAATTTACTGGAGATATCCCATCCACAATAGTGTATGTTCAGACATTAGAGGTCCTGTAAGTAGTAGAATCAACAACCTTAATTTCAACATTGTTTTGTAAAAAGAATCCAACTCATAACTGTCATTGGGTGAATGGTCGTGTGCAACAGTCGGCTTGATAGAAACGCATTATCGGGTGAGGTGCCATTGTACCTTAACAACCTGACTAGCCTGAGTGAATTGTGAGTAAATCATTCTTTGTATTATAAAGCAAAAAAACAAATTAGACATTGACTTTGACTTTGGCTTGGCTGTTTTGCAAATGTGTAGGAATTTGGCTCACAACAATCTATTTGGAGCTCTGCCAGATTTAAATGGGATGAATTCCCTTAGTTATGTGTGAGTTGAACAGTGATTAATATGAAGTAAACCTGCATATACATTTACGTTTGACTTTTATGTTTGACTGGTATTGTTCTAAGCTATCATGAATCATGTTCAGGGATTTGAGCAACAATTCCTTTCGGCAATCTGAGCCTCCGGTTTGGTTTTCTACCTTACCATCCTTAAGCACTCTGTGAGTTTTTCATTCCCATACAAAAATTCGAAAACGTTTTATTCCTTAAACAGTAATCAGTGATATATGGTTATTCTACTAAGGGTCATGGAGTTTGGTTCACTCAAAGGGAAACTGCCACAAGAACTTTTCAGTTTATCAGGAATTCAACAAGTGTAAGATTTGAACTTTGACTTTTGAAGTCAAACATGTTAAGTTAAAGATCCAATTTTGATGTTCAAAGAAGGATATTTGACATTAAAAGTAATATGTTGGTTATCTAAAAACATTTTGAACAGGAAACTAAAGAACAATGAACTCAATGATACATTGAATATGGGCAGCAGCATCAGTGAGCAACTACAACTGGTAGATTTGCAAAGCAATAAGATTGAAGCAGTAACATTGAGTTCAGAATACAGAAACACATTGGAGTAAGAATTTCTCTTCACAAAGTAAATTAGATTTTGATATAAATATCCATTAGAGAGATCAATTTCAACCCGTATATGTATAAATGGTTATATTTTATCTCAAATGGGTCAAATAAAAAACAACTAAAAGTGGCTTGGGTTGAAAGTTGTAAAAAATGTACACAAACCTCTTAAACATGTTTTTATGCAAATTATTGAATATCAATGCTCTATTAATTTTTCAGACTGTCTGGGAATCCGGTTTGCAATACAGCTCTCGCACACACTACGTATTGTAGAGTTCAACAACAAACCTTGAAAGCATATTCTACGAGCTTAGCTAACTGTGGGAGCAAATCATGTCCATCAGATCAGAAACTTAGTCCTCAGACATGTGACTGTGCATATCCATATGAAGGCACATTGTACTTCAGAGCACCTTCATTTAGAGAATTATCTAATGCTAATGTTTGGCATTCCCTAGAAATGAGCCTTTGGGTGAAACTAGGCCTAACACCTGGCTCAGTTTCTCTACAAAACCCATTCTTCAACACTGATGATTATCTTCAGGTGTACTTGCAACTCTTTCCCTCCAAGGGTAAGCGTTTTAACCGCTCTGATGTTCAAAAGATGGGTTTTTACTTGAGTAATCAAACCTACAAGCCGCCAGCTGGATTTGGACCGTACTTTTTCATAGCAATTCCATATGATTTCTCGGGTAAGCTTATATAATAACTTTTTGAATTAGCATCCAGGATTGGTGGTTTTTAAAATATTTTTTATAATATGTTACATAAGGCCATGAAGGTGCTTCTGTTGGTGTTGGTACAATTGTTGGGATCACTACTGGTTGTACCCTTTTGGTCCTAACTCTTATCGGGCTTCTTCTATATGCTGTTCGCCAAAAGAAACGTGCTGAGAAAGCAATCGGTTTAAGCAGACCTTTTGGTAATTTCTCCCTACACATCCTCTTTCCAATATTTCTTTTTTATATTTCATGGGATATTGAATATCTAGCTCTTGTCGGATATTCTGTATGCAGCATCTTGGGCTTCAAGTGGTAAAGATGGTGGTGGTGCACCCCAACTAAAGGGAGCTAGATGGTTCTCTTATGATGAACTCAAGAAAAGTACCAGTAACTTCTCTGAAGCAAATCAGATAGGATCTGGGGGCTATGGCAAGGTGTGTGTGCGTGTGTGCATGCGCGCATAAGATTGACATCATAAATTGATGTTTCATGTAAATCATGACTGGCTTTTGGCTGTTTGATACAGGTGTATAGAGGAATGATAACTGGGGGGCAAGTAGTTGCAATCAAAAGAGCTCAAAAAACATCAATGCAAGGTGGACTCGAGTTCAAGACTGAAATTGAATTGCTTTCGCGGGTTCATCATAAGAATCTTGTGGGTCTTGTTGGGTTCTGTTTTGAACAAGGAGAACAAATGCTGGTGTATGAATTTATGCCAAATGGAACACTCAGAGACAGCTTATCAGGTGAATAATACAGATTAATTTTTCAACTTCTTTATAACTGACTGTTAAATGTGATATTATCAAGAACTAAACTTGTTCTTTCTCAATTTACAGGGAAATCAGGGATTTCTCTAGACTGGAAGAGGAGGCTTCGCATTGCTCTCGGTTCAGCAAGAGGGCTCACTTATTTGCATGAGCTGGCAAATCCACCTATCATTCATAGAGATATTAAATCCACCAATATCCTTTTAGATGAGAATCTGACAGCAAAAGTTGCTGATTTTGGCCTATCGAAGCTCATTTCAGACACCGAAGAACATGTCTCGACTCAAGTTAAGGGTACAATGGTGAGTTCCTAGTGGACGTTACAATTTGGGCTATGTTTTATCTCACATGGGTCAAACTGGTAACAAGTAGTTCTAATATACTGTTTTCATGTTTTACAGGGCTATCTGGATCCTGAATACTACATGACACAACAATTGACAGACAAAAGTGATGTATATAGCTTTGGTGTGCTAATGCTTGAACTAGTAACTGCTAAACCGCCAATCACAAAAGGGAAGTACATTGTGCGAGAGGTGAGACTGAAAATGGATAAAAACGACGAAGACGAATATGGGTTGAGAGAGTTAATGGATCCAAGCATAAGAAACATGGCATACTTGACGGGTTTTAAGATGTTTATACAACTAGCAATGCAATGTGTTGAAGATTCTGGTTCAGACCGCCCAAGTATGAGTGATGTTGTGAAGGCACTTGAAACCATTTTAATTAGTGACGGACTCCAAACGGACTCTACATCTGCATCCTCGTCTGCAACTGAGTTTGGGTCAGCTAAAACTGCACCTAAACATCCGTATAATGAAATGACCCTCAAAAGGAATGATAGTGGTGCATTTGATTATAGTGGAGGATACAGTATTTCGGCCAAAGTGGAACCCAAGTAATGTATGTGTATAACACGTGATTTTTTGCCCAGATCTATGTACTACAAGTCATATAATATGACATGTTTTCAGATAGATTATCAAATCTAAACAACACAAAATACAATTCACTCATCTATTTTTATCAAATAAACCTCCATTTTTAAACCAGGTTTAAAAGTCTGACTTACCACATCATCATCCTAAAACCAACTTTAGAATACAATTATACAAGAAGTTCATTATGAATTTTGGAAGAAAAATGCTACTAACAAATGCAGAGGAGTCAAAGATAGTTACAGTTTTTCGAACTATGTTCCGTTGAATTTGATTCTTGGGGACTATAATGTTATGCCATGATTATAACTAGATTTACACCGCCACGCGTTGCCGCGGTATTATACGCGATGTAATGAAATATAGAGTACAATCAATCCGACTACTTATCGAATTGAACTTATGTCAAAATGTAGATTAAATTAAATTTATACCTTTCAATGGAAACGTATTATATTTGACCAAACTTTTTTTCAAAACAAGATTTATATCGAAACGTAGACTAACTCAAAACATGCATAAAAATCATATCTTGTGAATTGGCATTAGGCGTGATAAAGTATAGATTACAATCACCTTGACTCGTTTTCGAACTAAATTTAAATCGAAATATAGAATAACTCGGATTTATACAATCGAATGAAAACGTATCATATTAGACCCTATGTGTTTTCAAATAAAACTTACGTCTAAACATAAAACAACTCAAAACATATGTATAAATAACCGTAAAAAACATATATATTTAACCTGATTATTTTATAACCCGATTAAAATTCATATCAAATCATTTCAAGTAATTTATCAAAAATAAAGAATAAAAAAGTCCATAATTTACACTTGACCTGTAACTCCAGGATGATCAAACTTGAATCAAATCATGAAGAATTAGATCAAAATATGATGAACACAATGAAAACCCTTTGATCTTCAATTAGATTGCTAATAATATTGTTTACAAGTAAATCCCTCAATCAATTGGTCATGCAACCATTAACCTAATTCTAATTACAATTAGGCTATTTATAGTCTAGTTTAAGTTTCCATATTTACACATAACCCCCTAGACTATATATTTAGACTAAAACATGACTAAAAACAAGATAAAATATATTTTGTTCACACAAAATATATTTATTACATTAAAACTCCTAGTCATCTAAATGTTCAACGTCTCGACTCGGTTCTTCGTCTTGAACGTGTCGGGTTTGACTTTTGTTGACTTTGACCATGACGTTGACTTTTGTTGACTTTCATAGTGTTGATAATATAGACTATATTTTCCAGCTCCAACAATACTCCCCCTTAGTCTATCATTATCAACGTCTTCATACAAATTCAGCCCCGAGAAATCAACAGTAGAAAAAGCTTCAAATTAAAGCTTTTTGAATTTGATGAGAAAAGTTATGCATCTCATAAGCTCCCCCTATTTATATGCTTCCCCTTTTTGAGTGCATCCTTTGTGAGGATATTGGAACAACTTTCCCAAATCTCTAATCTCGAGTGCTTCAGAAGATGTAGGAGGAGGATTCCTAGCTCGGTATCTTCTGCAAACTTGAGGAACAGGTTCTCTGATCAGGTACACTGCTCAACTGATGATCGGCCATAACTTACAGCAAAAATCTGAAACACATTCTCAAACACAATCTCGACATTTCTAATTAGATCATTTCATTTTAACAAAATAAACTCGTGTTTATCTGTGTTTGAAAACAAGCGATCCCGTGTTCATTTGTGCTCAATTTTTATGAAATGCATAAAAAATAATAAAATGTAATCAGCATAATATGGAAGACCTAAATGAATATTGAAATGAAAATTTATTATAATTTTTTATTATATACATATATTATAACATTTTTTATCTATATAAATATTTTTTTTTTTGTTTTTGTTTTTTTTTGTTTTTTTTTACTTGTTCTTTTTTTAAACCGAGAACTGAATCGATCATGAGATCATATCCTCAAGATATACTTTAGCACAAAGATGAATTTAATCATCGACAAGCAATGAGATCACACTGATAACTGAATCTAATCACAGTTTTTAAATGATTTTGAAATTCTCAAACAGATCAATAACGATTGCTGATATGTTTGTCCACTTAAACCCATGCCCTATCTTTTTCAACAAGCAGAAGATGATTCGATAAGGTTCGATTAAATGCTTTAGAATGCTAGGACCCCACAATCATTTGGCAAAAACCCTCACCCAACCTCAGGATTTCTTGAATTTCGTAACGATCTTTACAGAGCAAGGCTTGTGCATTAGTGTGCAAGTGATTATCGACAGAATATTGCATTTTGTAATGAATTCATCATTTAGATGATTTGACACTACTTAGACCAAAATGGTGAGAGCTCCAGGTCTATACTCACGTATAACAAAGGAGATGACCATTTAATCATGTGCCGATGAGAGCTCCAGGTCAGTACTATCGTACAGCAGAGGAGATCATCACTCCAGGTCAGTACTTCCGTACAGCAGAGGAGATTAGCACAAACATAAGACACATAAATACACCAGACATGGCTCAAAAGATATGGCTTATATGATTTGTATAATGGTGGGAGAAAGATCAATTCTCAATCCAATTTTTGTCAGGACTCAGTTTTTGTGCAGGCCAAAATGATTGCGTAAATCCAGACATTCTTAAGCATATATTTTAATTTAAATCATCATACTGCTGTCTACTTTATTCTTCAGGCTGAGTCTACCAAGCATATCATTAAAGAATCTGATTGTTTTTCTTTTATTTACAATTAAAAATAAGATGTAAATCAGATAACAGCATCAGTTACTATCATTTCTCATTTTAAAAACGCAAGTCATGCAAAAACAAGCATTGCAAGAAGATATACAATCATTTCTCAATCATCTCAAATCAAGTTCCCAGTTCTCTTTTCATTTTTATTTACTTATACTCTCCCCCTAAATTTTTATTTTTGCAAACTTTTTCTTATTATTTTATTATTTTTATAATTTTTTTATTATTTTTTTAATTTTTTTTTAATTTTTTTAATTTTTAATTTTTTTAGTTTTTTTTAAACTGTACAAAAATAAAAATTTATCAAAGAAGGTCTTCCAAACTACACTGATATGAAAATAAGAAATGAATTCTCAAGAAATATGCAGTGACTGTGAAGTGAGAACTGTGATAATGCAGATAAAAATTCAGATTGTGGATATAATACCATGACCTTAACATGTTTGTTCCGCCTCAAATTTGAATTAGGAACAATCCCTGTCAGTAAACCGGATTACTAACAGTCCTCCTGAATTGTTCCTGCACTCATAAACAGATTAGTTAGAAAGGGGAACCCAGGCCATCGAAGTCTTGGAAGTTCCTTTTTCATCAAGATAAGTAACAAGCTTCTGCACACAACCGTTTAAACAATCGGGGATTGTTGTATCCTTCTTTTTAATTTTCCAAATTTGTTTCGGTTCAATTAACTTGGATTTGAATGAATTAAATTTGGAAATCATTTTCTGTTTAAGATCGGAAGGAAAAGAATTTGATTTTGAACCTTTGGTCATTTTCATCTTTGTATCATGTGAAACCGGCTTCACATGAAAAGGTTTGGATGGAGGGTTTTTCATCCAACCATTCAAAGATGTTTGCTTTTTGCCTTTTGAACCAGAGAAGCAACCTGTGTTGCCTTTACCAACTGGAACATTCTTTGTTGACTCTGATCCGGAGAAGCAATTCAGTTTGCCTTTACCATCAGAAACAAGCCTTTGAGGACATTTCTTTACCACATGACCTTCTTTTCCACACTCAAAACAAGCCTTGAAAGGCTTTTGATTCTTTGTAGTCCCGTGTTGTGTAGGTGCTGGGAAGGATTGCTTTGAGCTTGTAGCAGATTCTTGCTTGTTTTGGCATTTGCTATGCTGAACAGGGAATGAGATCTTCACTGATTGAGTGGGATGCTTTGCAATTGGAGAAGAGATCCGTATTGGTCTTAATTCAGCTTTTGGAAGCTTTTGAGACTTGACAATATCAAGAGATATATTGATCTGCGAGGAACCAACACGCTCCTCTGTGTTTGATTCATCATCTGAGCTTATCCAATCTCGTATACACAAATCTGCTTCCAAAGGATCTTGATTGACACATCCTATTGTGTTTGCTTCGGTTATAGGATTTTGATTGCCTGACGATTCAACAACTGTTCCTTCTTTGACAAACCTGCCAGGAACAAATGAAGGAATGTTACTTGTTTTGAATTTGTTGAAGAAAGTTGGAGAAGCAACTGATATTGATTTTGGAGCATCAGAGGTAGAATCGTCATTAATCTTCTTATCATACCCCTGCCTGAGAAATCCCAAACCTACAGGAGAATCCTGCACATCTCTAACCTCATTAAGATTAACGTTGCTTAAACCTGCATTTAAACTATTAGTTTCTGCAGCTTCAATCAAATCATTAGATGGATGAGGTTGAGGCATAGGAGAGTAACAATAGGTGCTAGGAGGAGGATAGACGTATGGATTTTCACCACAACCTACTCCCGTTTTAATCCTAGCTCCCCTCTGTTTACACAGTAGGTCTTCCTGTTTCATTCCGGATATGATCCATCTATCAAGCTTTGTTTTAAGCTTGCTTGTTTCAAATTCAGCCAAAGTAACTCTTTCATTTAAAAGATTAATTTCAACATTTCTTTCAAGAAGAGTTCTTTTTAAATGATCATTTTCTTTTAAAGCTTCATTTAATTTTATGAAATATTTGGCTTCATTATTTTTAAGTTCTGCGTTTATGGTGGTTAACTCCTTTTCGTTATCTAAAAGTAACCTATTAGCTTTATACACACCAAATAAACGAATTTTACAAGCAGAAGAACACATATCCTGAACTGTCTCGTATGGAAGATCCAAGATGACTCTTTCAGCAGTAAGAGCCTTCTCACAGTTGCAAACTCTGGTATTTCGCTTCCATTCCTCTTCCTTCTCAGCATCACAAACTTTAGCATTCAACTCAGCTCCACCTTTACCCATTGATGTCTGCTTAAGCTCCTCTTCTACCTCTTCAGTTCCCGGTTTCGGTAAACCGTCGGAATTGGTTCCAAAATCTGATCTCTCTTCTGGTTTCTCTTTGGAGTTTGAAGTGATCTTTGGAGTTAGATATGTCGCTTCATAGTACTCACGACGTTTGGTATCCAACTCAATCTCTTTCAGTTTGTTGATCACCTCCATCAGTTTGTAATCCCGAAAGCCTCTATCTCGTTGAATCGACTTGCCGTGTGAGCTCCATTCTGATGGGAGGGAATCAATCAATCTTAGAACTTGTTCATGATTTCCCAGTTGGGCATCAAACTTCTTCAGATTACTTGCCACCAACAGAAAACGATCAACAAAATCAGACATCGGTTCATTCTTTAAAGCTGCAAAATTATCAAACCGACATTGTGCAATATTTTTTTTTATAAATCTTGCAAAATCGATGAAAATTTCTTTATCAGGATGAACTCAATTAATCCCAACTAGGGGGAAAAAGTCATCTTTGTCATTCTAGTTTCGCTGAAACAAAATGATAATTTCTCCGATATTATAGTTTCGCAGAGCTAGTTTCGCAGAAAAATATAGTTTCGCTGAGCCGACAGTACTTTTGCTGGCAATTTCGGCAGCAGTTTCGCTACCCAAATGCTTTAGACTGCTTAGTTTCGTCGACAGTTTCGCACAAAACAAGATTGAACTTTCGTTCAAAGATACTTCCGACAGCAATTTCGCTTATAATATGCACACAAGCACTGTTGAACTTTCGTTCAATGAAACTAGTTTCGCAGGACAGTAGAAAACAACTTCAATGAGGATAACCGATGTAGTTTCGCTGGAAGAACTCGTAGTTTCGCTGGATGAACTGGTAATTTCGCTGAACGAAGCTGAAACCCTTTTTCAACACGAAATCAATCTGAAATCGCCCAAATCTCAATGGATTTGAAATCTGATGATTAACAGAGCTTTCCCAACCAATAACAAGCAAACTTCAATCAATTTCCATATCAATAACACTCAAATCTAATCCGAATTTGATGAAAACTTGATATTGAACAAAAACAACCAAAACCTCAACTTCTCTCTCTAAAATCTTCAAATCTTCAGTGAATTTAATCCAAAATGGCTCTGATACCAAATTGTAACTCCAGGATGATCAAACTTGAATCAAATCATGAAGAATTAGATCAAAATATGATGAACACAATGAAAACCCTTTGATCTTCAATTAGATTGCTAATAATATTGTTTACAAGTAAATCCCTCAATCAATTGGTCATGCAACCATTAACCTAATTCTAATTACAATTAGGCTATTTATAGTCTAGTTTAAGTTTCCATATTTACACATAACCCCCTAGACTATATATTTAGACTAAAACATGACTAAAAACAAGATAAAATATATTTTGTTCACACAAAATATATTTATTACATTAAAACTCCTAGTCATCTAAATGTTCAACGTCTCGACTCGGTTCTTCGTCTTGAACGTGTCGGGTTTGACTTTTGTTGACTTTGACCATGACGTTGACTTTTGTTGACTTTCATAGTGTTGATAATATAGACTATACTTTCCAGCTCCAACATGACCCCCTCACTCACTCACTCACCATCGTATCTTCCCACCTAATTCTCAATAACGAGGAAATAAAAAGCTTTAGTGGTTATTTGTAAGATTCAAATATTTCCTGTAGGCACCGACCTACAGGATTGATATATACTATAATAAAATATGCAAAAAGAAAAAAAAACTAACATCAAACTAGCAACAACAAAAAGGGTTATCTGCGTTTAATGTTTGACGGGAACAAACAACAAAATTTCAAATATTATATATATTACTAATTATCAACTTTGGTATGTTTAATGGATTGTATAATATGTTTAGTGGGTTGTACCTATTTTTTTTAATATTTATATATTACTAATTACCAACACCTTTATGCATAAAGGTGTTTTACATATGCATGAAAGTGTTGTACATATGCATTGAGTCTTTGCAGGACCGGTGAAGGGTATGCACTTACAACACAACAACACAATGAGGGGAGTTGCTTAGAACACTTAACAGATCAAATAGGGAACTGATTAACTTGTTAATGAAAGATGCTAAGAACACAAGTAAATGTGAGACAGAACAAGATTGCAAACAACACAAGTATTTGGTTTTTAAGAATGTTGTATATTGCTTCTCAAGTTCTATTACAAGTTACAAAGCATTAATAGAAAGTTACAAGTACTTGAGATACTTTATACTACATCCTACACCCGGCCATACTTTGAAAGCCAGCTGGATACAATTGACTAGACAACTATAAAATCAAATGTAGAGTCAAAAGGCAGATCTGCCTTTTGACTTGTGACTATGACATGACATAGCTCACATCCTAATATATTACAAAAGGATAAAAGTACATAAAGTAGAAAGCATGGACTCAAGACCTCAATGTACAGTTACCAAAAGCATGGACCTTTCACCAACTCATGTAAGTTGGTGACTTTACAGAGTTGCAGCGGAAAGGTGGTCCAGCTTTATGGTAAAGTACATTAGATAAAGGCATATCTCTAAAAGTCTTCGAAAGAAATCTGTCTTCACTCTTTGGCTTCAGAAGACTTTTTCTTTGAAGCTTCGAAAGACTTCATTTTTGGCTTCGGAAGATATTGGTCTTGGCTTCGAAAGATTTTACACATAGAATATTTCTAGTGCATGGTGTAAAACTTCCGAACCATTTCTACTTCAGTTCTTTAGTGCATGCTTGCAGAGAGACTTTGGATGTTTTGGCTGCATCAGACTTATAGGAATCCTTACAAACTCCCCCTAGGCTGATGCTACCAAAACATTTAAAAGATCTTCAGATGTTTGTAGTCTTCAGCATAATGATGACCATACCCTTCTTCATTAGATGGTCAGGATCATTCAGACTTTCATAATATCTTCTCATCTCAAGGAGATCATGCAGAGGTAAGTTGATTATGTCTTGCCATGTATAGACATTCTCAACACCTTGATCTCTGATCACATGCCATCTTTCTGGATTAGTAGTGAAGGTCCAGGATAAGATGGGTGTCTCAGCTGCAAGAGGAGCCACTTGAATTGGAGTTGATTGGGCTGCCTCTTCATGCACTTCCTCAGGTTGATCTGACTCAGCCTGAGGTGTAGAGGTGGATGATTCAGGCTTCTTCTTCTTAGACTTTGGTTTAGAAGCCATCATCATCTTCCTCTTAGAAGACTTTAACTGAGAAGACTGGTCTGCAGCACCTTGTTGATCATCCTTGTCTTTCTCAGTTTGGTGTTCCTCCCTCATAGGTTCAGAAGGAGAGGGAGTTTGACCCTGCTGTGGATCAGAAGATGAAGCTTGCTGAGGCTCAGCAGGAGGTCCAGGTTGTGTTGTCTCAGGTTGTTCAACCTTAACCTCCACTTCAGGTGGGATTTGACTTGGAGGAGAGTATAAGTCAATCAGCTCTCCACTCTTGATCTTCTGCTTGATTACCCTGATATGCTCATCCATTGTGGATAGAGACATAGAGCCAAGTCTCCTTCCGGAGAATCCATACAGCTTAAGAAGCTCATCATCCTTTGTCTGTCAACAGACTTTTTCATACTCTTTTGGATGATAGCTCTTGACTTTGCAGCATCTTCCCTCATCTTTCTCTTTGTTGCCTTTTGTTCTTTGAGCACTTGAAGTTCAAGCTGTTTGAGATACTCAAACTCAATGTACTCAAAGGACAAGGGAAGAAGTGCAGATGCCTGGTAGAGACCTGTGGCACTCAGGTAGTTGATCATGTTTTGCCTATCTGTTTCCTTGTCTACCTGAGGTTCTTGTGTAGCAACCACATTCTCTTGCACAGGACTTTCCTGAACTGGGAGAGAGTTGGAGCATGCTTGTATAATCTTTTTTGTCTCTTCTCTTCTTTGAATTAGAGAAGTAATCTTGCATCCTCTTTTTCCTTCATCTCTCTTGACACTTCCATGTCAGCCAGTTCATTTAATTGCTCTAAGGGGAGAGATATAATCTCATCTATGTCATAGTTCCTGGTCTGCAGGTAAGTAATCCTGACTGCCCTCAACTCATCTTCTTGAGTGTTTGGTCTGGGGGCAGCCCTGATTGCAGCTTGCATAAATCCTGAAGACCCAGAGGAACTTTCTCCCCTTAGCTTCCTCTTCCTCTCTCTCTCCTCCTCCTCAATCTCCTCAGAGTCAAAATCCTTTTCCCTTTGTCACCCACAGACCTTTGTGACTCAGGGTGGATAGAGGTTTGGCCTTCATTGCTTGGTGTAGCATCCAAGCTCTGGCTAGAGAGAGGCTGTGAGACACCTTCACCAGCAGGTGTTTCACTGAGGGAATGAATTTTGAAGCAGTTGTTGGTGTGACAGGGCTCTCAGGCTCTATCACTGGGCCTTCAGCCAAGGTTTTCCCTTTGAAGCTAATCTCAGGGTCTGCCTCAGCATCCAGTTGACCAATGACATTACCTGATTGCCTTTGTCTCCTTCTAAGGCTGAACTCTTCAGTAATTCTGTCTTGAATCCTGAGTGCTAACCTGTCAGCTTGTCTTGATTTGCTTGGGTTGACAAGTGGCATGTTGATCAGGTCAAGACCTTCATAGTAGTCCAAAGTCTGAAAATTGAACACTTCTTGCTGTCCTTGAACTCTGTGAAGAATGAGGGCTCTTCTATCAGCATCATACCTCCACCCAATAATGTAGTTTGAAGTTCCTTGAGGTGGAGATGACACAGCCCTTGGAATGCCTTCCTCAAAGAGACTCCTAATAACAGAGTCAATTATGTCCACATTAATATGAACTTGAGGAAGTTGTTGAGTATGCACAGTTGCAAGTGAGGATGGTGAATCCTCAATGTCCATACTCCCTGAAGAACTCCCAGGTTCTGTGACTGTAATGACTTTCTCCCCCTTTTTGGTAGCATCACCCTCTTGCATAGGTGAGCTAGAGGTTAGGTCAACCACATTCACAATTTCTTGTGTTCCTGGTTGAACTCTTCTTAAAGGTCTCCCAGCTAGTTTTTCCCTGAGATAAGATATCTCAAGTTGCTGATCATTGACCCTGTTTTGAAGGGTAGTCACCTGAGATTCAAGGTGACTAACCTTAGAGACTAAATAGGAGCATGTTTTTGACAGTTTTTGCACCTTTAGTCTCAGATTTCCCTCTTCTTCATCAGAAGAATCATTGGGGGATGAGATGATTTGACCAAAGTCCTCTCTCTCACCACCAGTCTCAGGTTCTTGGCTGCTGGATTTCCTCTGCACATTGACATTCTCAGTTAAGGTGTCAATGGACTGAGTTTTCATGGTTGAGGTCTTAATGATGTAATCACTTGCAGAAGTGAGAGCCTCTTCCATATGGATATCCTGAATAGGTTCAGAAGTATCCACCTCAGTTATAGGTGACTGATGTGGGCTAGACAAAGGAGACTCAGTAGTACTCATCTCTCTTTGAGTAGGAGAGGAGTAGAGAGACTCATGGTACTCACTGAAACCTAAGTCTTCATCAGTATAGAATGAGAGGTTAGGAATGGGTTGATTTAAGTCTAATGGCTGGGGATGGTAACTGTCCCCTAAAGGTTGTTCACTTGAGTTTTGAGACTCAGAGTGAAGGCTTAAGGCATTGGGCTTGTGAGCTCATAGGGTGAGCATGAAACCTCAGCCTGATTGTTGAAGAGATGGGAGTGGTTTGCTCCTCAGGGGAAGTGGGAGCTCTAGTGTCCACTTCCTCCTGTATGGGTGAGTATATGGGGGCCTGCACAGACTCAATAGCTTGAGCAGGGGTTCATTTGGATTTTCTTTGGTAGGTGAGGTTGACTTGGGGCCTTTTTGGTGGTTGAGAGGTAGAAGGTGTGGGTTCAACACTAGCTTGTGTTGCTAGGTTCACCTTGAGCAATGAGCTCTAATATTTTTGGGACTAGGGCTGTTTCTACCCCTGAGAAGCCTACAGTTGGCTTCTTTATAATTTTAAAGATGTCGGGCTTCATCTGTCCCAATTTAAGAATATTATCTGTTTCCCTCAACTGTGAGCCCAGTTCACAGTTGAGAATGTGTTGAACATATCTAGGAAACATATAATACTCTAAGGAGTCCAAGTTAGCAAGCAAGTTTGTATAAATAAATTGAGAGTACCTGAACTTGACCCCTTAAACCATTCCATGTACTATGAAGGAGAGATCTTTAGGAATCTGGTCCCACCCTCCATGCTTGTTTGACAAGCTGTGGATAACCACATGAAGCAGGTATTTCCACTGGGATGAGACCTTCCCTTTCCTGAAGGTCTTTATAGAGAAATCTCCCTCATAGCCCATCTGCTCAAAGGAATGATTTACAGCTTCCTTTGGGAAGGACACCTTCTTCATCATCCAGCTGCAAATGAGTGTTAATGATGGCCGGAGTGATGAAGATTGTCCTCCCTTACACTGTGGCAGACAGTGCCTTCTCCCCATCCATAATGACCTCTTAGCAGGTCTTCCAAAATTCAAGCAGATGTTCCTTATAGAGAGTAGGATCAATAGGGAGGTGGAGTAGTTTGATAGAGCTAAGAAACGGCAAATCTCTGAGAAACTTTCATCTTTCTCAGAGCTTAACAGAGCAACTTGGTTATGTTGCCTGTGAAGTTGCATGGAGAAATCTAGGTTGTTTCTGATGTTTAGGTTGGCCAATTTAGAGGCTTAAGGATGAAGAAAGATGAAGAACAAAAGCGGTTTGGAAGAATTTAGGTTTAAGGAATAGTGTAATTGAGGAAGATATTGAAAAAGGAGGGAACCGTTGGGCATTTATGTGAAAAGGATTTGAGACAAAGTTAATGAAAGAGGATAAACTTTGAAATCCGAATGTCGGTCCCACCTCTTGAAAGTAGTTAACTTTTGCCCAAAAAGTAGTTTTCTTGAAGTCGAGACATCTTCCGAAGGTTATTTGCTTCGGAAGTTCTGAAGAAAAAGCTTCCGAAGGCAAATTGGCTTCGGAAGAGATTTCAAAGATTTTTTGAAAATTTTGCTTCGGAAGAGAGTTTTACACTCAGAGATTTTTTATTCTAAGAAGAATAAATACTTCCGAAGGTAAATTGCATTCGGAAGAAACTTGTTCTTTGAAAACATACAAAGTACTTAAGTTGATTTTAAGCTTCGGAAGATATTTCAGAAATTTCTTCCGAAGGTAAAGTTACTGAAGCAATTATTTTTTTACTAAGACATAAACTACTTCCGAAGGTAATTTCAAAGTCTTCCGAAGAGATCAAGATTTTCAAAAATCTAAGAAAAGTCTTTTGAAAAGATTTTTCTTCCAAAGAAAACAAAGGGCTTATGAAGGTGATATAATAGACAACTTAGGACACACAGGTTTTAGAAATAAATATGATTAAGTTTTAAGAAAAGCTATTCAAAGTTAATCATCCCAATAACTGATACAAGATATTTAAATCTCTGCTCATCAAAAGCTTTGGTGAACAGATCAGCATATTGTTCATTTGTGTTAACTTTGACTAGTTTGATTAATTCCTTTTCAAAGTTATCTCTAATCAAATGATACCTGATGTTAATGTGCTTTGTCCTTGAGTGCTGCACAGGATTCTTTGTGATGGAGATAGCACTATTGTTG
Source organism: Flaveria ramosissima (assembly GCA_025215565.1). NCBI lineage: Eukaryota > Viridiplantae > Streptophyta > Magnoliopsida > Asterales > Asteraceae > Flaveria > Flaveria ramosissima. The sequence goes on from CM046045.1 coordinate 92,324, forward strand.
TCTATGTGGATGGGAGTCTCTTTAAAGTTAAATCCATAGTCCAGCATCTGATTTTGAATCCAAAGCACTTGAGCACAGCAACTTGCAGCAGCAATGTATTCAGCCTCAGCAGTTGATGCAGACACACAGGATTGTTTCTTGCATTGCCAAGAGACTACTCTTCCACCAAGAAATTGACATCCCCCTGATGTAGACTTTGCAGTCATGTTGCAACCACCATAGTCACTATCTGTATAAGCATACAGATTAAAGTCAGAATTCTTTGGATACCAAAGGCCAAGTGATGGAGCACCTTTGAGATATCTTAAAATTCTTTTGACAGTGACCAGATGTGACATCTTGGGGTTGGCTTGATATCTTGCACAAATGCATGTAGCAAACATGATATCTGGCCTGCTAGCTGTGAGGTACATAAGAGACCCAATCATTGCCCTATAAAGGTGTTCATCAACACACTCCCCCTCAAGATCAGGTCCAAGGGAGTGATTTCTGGCTATGGGTGTCTTAGCAACCTTACAATCAGTCATGTTAAACCTTTTAAGTATGTCTTGTACATACTTTGACTGACTTATGAAAAAAATTGAGTTCCCCCATGGCACTCATTTCAAACCTGTCCTTCATCAGCTTCTCAAAGTCTTTGCAGAGCTTTGGATTAGTTGACCCAAAGATAATGTCATCTACATATACTTGAACTAGTATTATGTCTTCACCTGTTTCTTTGATGAAGAGAGTTCCATCTATAGTACCTCTTTTGTAGCCATGTTGACAGAGATACTGAGATAGAGTCTCATACCACTTTCTTGGTGCTTGGTGCAGCCCATATAGAGCTTTATCAAGCCTGCAGACATAATCAGGATGATCAGGATCTGCAAACCCAGGTGGTTGTCTAACATATACCTCTTCATCAATCACCCCATAAAGAAAAGCACACTTGACATCAAGTTGGTAGACCTTGAAATTCTTGGATGCAGCAAAAGCTAGGAATATTCTAACAGCTTCAAGTCTTGCCACAGGAGCAAAAACATCTGTATAGTCAATTCCTTCTTCTTGAGTATATCCTTGAATAACTAGTCTTGCCTTTTTTTATGACAAGTCTCTATCATCCTTCTTGTTCCTAAAAACCCATTTGGTTCCTATGGTAGTCTTCCCTTGAGGAAGAGGACATAGGTTCCAAACCTTTTGCCTTTTGAATTGAAGCAGCTCCTCTTGCATAGCTTCAACCCAACTTCCATCCTTTAGAGCCTCATCAATTTTCTTTGGCTCTATCTGGGACAAGAAACAAGAGTGAAGACAAACATTTGCTTCATGGTTTGTCCTCTTGTTCTCACCCCTGAATCAACATCTCCAATGATGTTTGTGGTAGGATGAGACTTGTGGATCCTTAGCTGAGGGATCACAGCAAGTTTTAGACAGATCTAGATTTGAAAATTTTTGATCTGGCAAAGAAGATTCACCCTCCACATTACCACACTTATCAAGATTGACTTGATCCAATGAGTGTGTGACATCATTGATGTTGTCTTCAATGCAGTGGTTATCAGCATCAAGAAATTCTTGATCACTTTCACCACCACCATTTTCTCCAACATTTGAAGCTCCTTCTTCTGAGTTTTGTGCCTCTAAGCTGGAATTTGAAGGCACCCCAGAAGCATCAGCAGGATTTGTCATTGATGTGCTGGTAGAAGCTTCATTTGCAGGAATAGTTACCACTGGAGCTGAAGATGTGTAACCTGAGGGTCTTCTTAGCTCAAATCTTGGGTCAGGATCACCTGTTGGTAATATATCTGTAGATCCTGAAACATTCTCACAAATTTGTTAAAACAGTTAGTAACTAAATCAAGATCAAATAGCCAATCCGGACCAGAACCTTTCACACTGGGAGTGTGCTCATTGAAAGTCACATTGGCTGACTCCTCAACTACTCTAGTTTGAGATTGTATACTCTATAAGCCTTAGCTTGAGAAGAGTATCCAATAAAGTGTCCATCATCTGATTTCTCAGCAAACTTGGCAATTTGATCCTGGTATTCAAGATGGTGCAAGGACATCCAAATGACCTGAGAAAACCAATGAAGGGTTTTCTCTTGTGCCAAAGTTCATAAGGAGTCTTACCATGTGTCTTAACCACTAAAACTCTGTTTTGCACATAGCAAGCAGTGTTCACTGCCTCTGCCCAGAAGGTGATGGGCAGTTTAGAGTCAGACAACATAGTTCTTGCAGCTTCAATTAGTGTCCTGTTTCTTCTCTCAGCAACACCATTTTGCTGAGGAGTCCTGGGAGCACTATATTGTCTTGTAATACCTTTTTCATCACAAAATGTATCAAGGATTTGATTCTTGAATTCAGTTCCTTGATCACATCTTATGGTTTTGACCTTGTGATCACATTGATTCTCAATCTTTAAGATGAAATTCTTTAGAATCTCAGGAGTCTCATCCTTAGTTCTAAGAAAGAAGACCCAAGTGAATCTTGTAAAATCATCTGTGATCACCAAACAATAAGAGGTCCTTCCTAGACTCATTACACTGGTGGGGCCAAAGAGATCCATATGTAATAAGTGTAGGGGATTAATGATGGAGTTTCTTTCCTTTGGCTTGTGAGATACCTTGTGTTGCTTCCCTTTTAGGCATGCAACACAGTGGTCATCACTTGTAAACTCTTTCTTTGGTATTCCAGTTACCAAATCATTCTTAATTAATTTATTCATGTTTTTAAAGTTTACATGGCACATTCTTTTATGCCAGAGGAAAGATTCATCATTATTTCTTTAGATAGAAAGCAGAAAATTTCTCCTGAGGGAGAGTTTCTTGCAAGTCCATCTTGTACATGTTCCCTTTCCTGGGGGCTCTGAGCAAGATGTGCTCATGAGGAATGACCACCCCGGGCCTGAGAACAATGCACTCATGCTCAGTAAAGAGCATGTTATGACTCTGATCACAAAATTAGGATACACTCAGAAGATTGTACCCAAGCTCCTTGACAAAGTTTACCTTCTCAATGCTGAGCTTACCATTTGTGACCTTGCCCCTTCCAGTAATGTAACCTCCTGCATCTCCTCCAAAAGCAACTGGTCCTCCATCAATTCTTTCAAACTTTTGGAGTAGTGACCTATTGCCTGTCATGTGCCTGGAACAGCCACTATCAATGATCCATACATTTCTGTTTGTCTTGAGCTGTCCCTGCACAAAAGAGATGATTAGTTACATTTGGAAACCCAAGCCTCATTGGTCTTGGGCTCATCAAAAGAAGTTGAAGACAATGCAACAGTAATTGATCCTATAGTCATGCTAGAGGGATCATTTGCTGATGTTGATGAAGAACTTTCAGCCGCTTGGTCTTTCTTTGACTTCCATACCACCTTTGGAAGCTTAGACTTGACCTTCAATACTTCAGAAGTTTTGATGACTGGCCCTTCAGAAGATCTTGCTTTCACTGCAGCAGGCTTCAGTGCTTCGGAAGTATTCCTTTCTTCCGAGACCAAATTCTCTTCCGAAGGCAAGTTTCCACTTGTCTTCTTCTTCATTTTGGAGCTTCCGAAGGAAACAGATTCCGAAGCTTGCTTCTTCTTCTCCAAACTCTTAGAAGTTTCTTTCTTGGTCATGTGGAGAGTACTCCTTTGATTGTAAACACAATCTTTAGCAAGATGAGAGGTACTCCCACACATAACACAATCCATTTTCTTCCTTCTAGGAGTTCTTCTTTGTGAACAAAGCTGAACTTGATCACTTTCCTTCTCCATCTTCACCTTTGCAGATGATGTGGCAATTCTTGTGGGGTTAGAACTACCTTTGGAGCAGGATGGTTCAGGTTGTACAAAGCAATGCACAACTGATCAGCCTTCTTCTTGATGATGGGATGATTTGGACATGAACTAGAACTCTTGTTGATGGAGTTCAAGTTTGTGTCTTCAGCCTTTACTACTTCAAATCCTGCAGAGATGAAGACTTGTTTCTGTGCAGAATTGAAGGTGGCCTTGATCTCTTGAGCCTTTTTGGACTTTCTTTTGGCCTTCCTGATCAAGTTCTTTCTTCTTGACTTGGTCATCCCAACAGCTTTGCTCTCCTCAGAGGGATGGTGACCCTTCTTAGAATGCTCTTCTTCACTCTTCTCAGAGTCATTCTCCACCATCTCCTCTTCATCCTCTTCAGTCACAGGATCTATGAGGGGAAGCTCATCTTCACAAGTTCCACACCTAGGAGATCTTACAGACAAGATTGTGTGTGGAGGAGCTATCTCACAAGATCCTAGTCCCTGCTTATTTTGATAACAAACTTTTGCATGCAAGGATGAGGATATTATGTTCTTGAAGGTCTCTTCTTCAAGAACACATTTTCTGCCTTGGCTTTGCTGATCACAAGCTCAGCCTGGCATTCAGTTAATTTAGTAATGAGATCTTTGATCTGAGTCCTGTAGTTTGTATGCTCATGTTTAAGAGTTGAAATGGTTTTCTCTAAGTCCTCTATCTTTAGTTTATAATCATTTTCAGCTCTTTTAAAATCAGCTTTTAAAATATTTAAGGACTCAAGGTCAGATCTCATTTCTAAATTATAGGACCTGTATCTATTTTTTTTAGCAATGCATTCAAGAGTGCAAAGATGTTCCAATACCTTGGCTTCATCGTGGTCTGCCATGAGTGCTTGGTTTGGAGATGCATCTTCTACTTGAAAGCTCCAGTCAAAGCCTCCTTCTTCAACAGCAACTGCAGCTTGCTGCTTTGGCTTCTCATTCTGGGGGGCTTTCTCAGTGTAGTTTGGTCTGGTTTGTGCTTGGCCACCATTTGTCCTTGGTGCCTTACACTCTCTTGCAAAGTGTCCCATCTGGTTACAGTTGTAACACTTTACTTTGCTTTTGTCCAGCCCAAACTTTCCACTGGCTGCATGCTTGGAAACTTTCTCCCTGTCCTCTTGTAGAACTTCTTGGCTCTGTGAGTGAGAAGAGCCATCTGCTGGACTATCTCCATGTACTCTAGATCATCTGGATGGATACAGTCCAAATCTTCAAGAGTGAAGAGAAAGTTTCCTGAAGTTTCATCAGCAAAGACAAAGGCATGAGAAGAACTTGTCTCTTGGAAAGGACTTCCTTGAGTGTAGCTTTCCCTTGGAGTCTCTGGGAAGGTGATGAAAGGGCCCTTTTGTGAGTTGTCAGGGAAGCATATAAGATGATGCTGTGGTTAATGCTTTCTCTTTCAACCATATGGAGGGCTGAACTCAGTTGATTGCTAGAGTTACCAGATGAGTTTTGCATGTTCATCTCCATCTGGTAGCCACTAAGAATACCATACAACTCTGTGAGAGTAAGAGTCTTAAGGTTCTCAGTCCTCTTGATAACAACATAATAATGTGTCCATTGTCTAGGAAGAGAGGACATAAACTTCCTTACAATGTCCCTGTTCTCAAGAGTTACTCCAACATCCATTAGAGTATCCACAATCTCAACATACCTGAAGTATTGTTGAGTCATGGTTTCACCTTCCTTGAAGGTGAAGTTTTCAAACTGCTGCTTCAGGAGATCCTTCTTGTTCTCCTTTGCTTCAGTAGACCCCTCATACATTAGCTTCAGTGCCTCCTATAGTTGCTTGGCAGTTTTGCACTTCTTGAAGCCTCTGTAGATGGAGTTTGGAAGAGCAGTTTGAAGGGCTGTCATGGCTTTTTGATCAATCTCTATTCTCTTTCTATCTGCTTAAGAGTAATCAGCCACAGCCTTAGGAATCATACCACCACCAGTAGCAGAAAAGGTGCTTGGTATGTAAAGTCCTTCAACAACAGAGTCCCACATCGTGGAGTCTTGAGACTTGATGAAGCCTTCCATTCTTTGACACCAAGTATCAAAGTCTTCAGGAGTGATCAGTGGAGACTTTGTCATAGTTCCAGTTTCCATATCAGCTTTGGTTATAGCTGCCATTTGAGTTGTTAAGTATTTTTGTGTGTGTGAGGGATCTTAAGATGGTGAGATCTTATATCAAGAGTCTGAAAAACTCTGATACCAAATGCAGGACCGGTGAAGGGTATGCACTTACAACACAACAACACAATGAGGAGAGTTGATTAGAACACTTAACAGATCAAATAGGGAACTGATTAACTTGTTAATGAAAGATGCTAAGAACACAAGTAAATGTGAGACAGAACAAGATTGCAAACAACACAAGTATTTGGTTTTCAAGAATGCTGTATATTGCTTCTCCAATTCTATTACAAGTTACAAAGCATCGATAGAAAGTTACAAGTACTTGAGATACTTTATACTACATCCTACAGCCGGCCATACTTTGAAGGCCAGCTGGATACAATTGACTAGACAACTACAAAATCAAATGTAGAGTCAAAAGGCAGATCTGCCTTTTGACTTGTGGCTATGACAAGACATAGCTCACATCATAATATATTACAAAAAGGATAAAAGTACATAAAGTAGAAAGCATGGACTCAAGACCTCAATGTACAGTTACCAAAAGCATTGACCTTTCACCAACTCATGTAAGTTGGTGACTTTACAGAGTTGCAGCGGAAAGGTGGTCCAGCTTTATGGTAAAGTACATAAAAAAGGCATATCTCTAAAAGTCTTTGGAAGAAATCTGTCTTCACTCTTTGGCTTCGGAAGACTTTGTCTTTAAAGCTTCGGAAGACTTCACTTTTGGCTTTGGAAGATATTGGTCTTGGCTTCGGAAGATTTTACACTTAGAATATTTCTAGTGCATGGTGTAAAACTTCCGAAGCATTTCTACTTCAGTTCTTTAGTGCATGCTTGCAGAGAGACTTTGGATGTTTTGGTTGCATCAGACTTATAGGAATCCTTACAGTCTTTCTTCCCCACAACAAATGTCTTCCGATCTTTGCGACTCTCCTCGACGATTCAGCCAACTCCGACCAATTCAACCTACCACTTACACTGGTGGTGACTACAGTATATATTAATTACAAATATTCAATAGTGGAATGTAGGGGTTTATAAATTTTGGGGATTATATTTCTTCTCTTTCAAACTGAGTAAACAAGTCTACTTAGCGTTAACCGTTAAACATACCCTTGCAGCTTGGAGCGTCAAAGGGATCATTGACCGTTAAACATACCACTGTCTCAATTATAATTTTCATTCTTTTCCTACCTCCACGGAGATTTGTGACAAAGTCCTTGATGATTTTCTCTTATTTGTATTCTGGAATATCTAGCTGTTGTAGATTACTTGACGGTTTTTACATTCTACTTTCACTTTTAAGTAGTTAACCATTTTTCTATATATCAAGCAATAGATCTCTTTATTCCTGGCTACTAATAATAACTTCGTAGATCTTTAAACATCTTTTTTGTAACAGGACGAATGGAAAATTTGAACTTATGAGCTTCCTCTAAGATCATGTCTTCTAGTCAACCAAAACTAGGTACCCATATTCTGTTGCTAAATATTAAAATATTATCATCTTGTGTCTTTAATAATCTCTATCTCCTAATCACTTTTCCTTTCATAACATGGTTTTGTTTTAAAGCTTTCCATTTTACATTCAGAATCTGGTCTAGGAAATATGTTTTAACCTCTATCTTTGTAACACCCTAACCCGACTAGAGCTGACGTGTCACTGTTACAAAAATCAAAACAATATAGTTCTAAATACTTAAATATTTTATTTACAAATAATTTACAATGACCTACTTAATTACTTCATCACAATTATCAGTTCATCTTTTCAAATTTCTCTAACTCTCTTCACACATACACATGATCCCATTTGTGAACCTACCGTGAAAACAAAGAATATGTCGCTAAGAAAAAAATTGCTCAGTGAGGAAGAAAAAAAAGCAACAATAATGATTTAAAAAATAATGACTGAGTATAACTATAATATAAGTGGCAAAGGTTGGCGGAAGCAATATAACTGATGCATGTGTGTAAATAGCGAATACTCAAGAAATAAACCATACGACTAAACAATAAACCACACAAATAACTAATGTACTTATGAGAAACAATGATTCAATCATATATGTCATATGGTTAGGAAATACCCATTTGAGCACAAAACAAAAGAAAACATATAGTGTACAAAGACCCGTCGATCTATTGTACCAAATACGAGTTGTATGTGTGCACACACCAATACTCACCAGAGAAAAAAATAGATATACTAGGATCGATCCATAGCCTCCCTAGGAATTAATATGGAGACATTGTGAACCAGTCACACCGTCACGGAAAGTGCTATGCCATTGATGCCCCAATGACGCGTCGGTAGAATAAACCTACCGAAGGCTTGCTTGGGTATCAGAGTCAAAACAAATTATAGATTATGTTACAATCAAAGATCTGAACAAATGTCACACGATAATCTCACAATTCGCAATTAAGGAACATGTGATAATGAGCACAAATAAAATATGTATCGCATGAATAACTAAATTGGATTTAGAACTTCACAAGATATGACTTATGCTCGAAGGCCGAATGGTTCAAATACTATGAAGTAAAGGAAAATGAAATATGTACAAGTGATAAAAGAAAGCAAAAGTCATATGAGAAACGAAGTCCGTACTACAAAGTAACGGAAAATATATTTCAAGAACTTGAAGTAAAGGGCATAGAATCCGTACCTTAATGACGTGTCGTGAATCTAACAATAAATTGACTCTACTCAAACTTTACAAAAACCTACAGTTTTATTATGGTTTGAAACTAGGTTAATTTAATGACAAAACATGGTGAAAAATAATACTAAGGAACGGTGCCGAGTTTGCCGGGATCATTGCTTTCCTTAAGAGATCCCGGATCCACAGAGCTATATCCACACCGTGCACTCCCTATAGGTCTATACAACAGGTTTTCTGGGAGGGGGCATCGGTTGATCGTTCACATGAGCCTTACAGCATCCGTAGCACTATTTTTGGTCAGGCTATTGAGGTCATTGTTGATGATATACGACGAGTACTCGCTCTTGGTATCACTCGACCAGGCTACATCCTCTGACAGTGAGAGGGTGTTTCCTCAGGATGAAGTACGCTGGGGATATAAATGCAGGTGTGCTAAACAAGAGCAATCTGTGTCCCTAGTACAAGTACTTAGCACATGTGATACTCAAGTGCTTAGCTTCGAGGAGAGGTGGCTTTGATGATCTTTCAGACCAGATTCAGAATGCCTATGTGGCACTGGTGCTGAACCACCCTTTCAGCTTCTCAAGCATGATTTTCTCCTATCTTATAGAGAACCTTGAGGCCAAGGGCAAGGAGGGCTTCTGCATGTATCCAAGGTTCTTGCAGATGATTATTGATGAGAAGCTGCCAACCCTGTTCAAGGAGAGCCACGACGCTGTGTCGTTGGAGATTATGGATGACACGACCTTGGGCCGTATGAAGGTCTACAGGGGAAAGCAAGTCAAGCCCCCTGTGAAGAGACTCTTCAGGCATCTGGCCAAGGCTGATTACATGGCGCCAGCTAGGCGAAATTGGCGCCATGAGGAGAGTGACTCAGATGTTGAGCAAATTGCTCTTCCATCTGACGACTCCGATGATGACGGTGACTCTGGCGGAGACTCTGGACACGTTTCTACTAGGGGCCCCACTACTCATGGTACATCTCCACCTCCTACAGATGCCACCACTGCCAGCTTTCACCAGGATTTTTGTCCTCAAGATGAGGAGGCAGAGAGTGATGAAGAGCCTCTCACGAGGACTGTGGGCAGCAGGGTGGTTGCCACAGAGAGAGGTTTGAGGGAGGTTGGTGGACGCCCAGGGGAGTCCGGGGATGCTGATGCTGATTCAGATCCCACATATGCCCCAGACCCGCCCAGCAGCCAAGGGGGAGCCTCTGTGCCTAGAGGCTCAAGGAAGAAGAGGATGGCACACCCCTATGGCAAGAAGGGGAAGAGATTGAAGTTTACCCTGACCTCATCCACTACCACAACCACTACCTCAGCCATACCTTCCACCACTACCACCACCACTGCTACCATACCACCTGCCACCACCTCTACCACCTCACACACCACTACCACATCCACTCCATCACGTATCCACACCCAATACACCACCACTACAGCTCATCCACCACCACCTACATCTATACCACCCCCAATCTTCACCACTGCCACCACCACCACCTTTAGCCACCAAGCAGGACCGTCATCTTACCCCTCATTTCCATCTGGATCATCTCTACCTCCCAGTGGGGTAGAGGAACAGCTCTCAGCACTGAACCGTATGGTGCTGAAGCTGTTAGCAGCCGATGACGAGAAGACAGCTCAGATTCGTCAGTTAGTAGATCTTACTGCTGCACAATCTCAGCAAATATCTCAGCAGACGCAACTGATTGAGCAGCAGGCACAGCAGATGGCTGCTCAAAGCCTAGAGATATCCCAACTCCAGGAGCAAAATGTCCACTCAACAAAAAGGATAGAGGAGTTGGAGACAACTAACAAGACCATCATGTTGAGGCTCAAAGGATCAAAAGATGAGCCACTCAAGATCAGAGAAGGAGATGGAGATGATGGTGATGATGATGACAGTGATGATGATGATGATGATGATGATGATGATGGTGATGATCAAGATGATGATACAGATGCAGGTGATGATGCAAAGGCAGGTGATGATGTTGATGCAGGAGATGATGATGATGAAGGAGAAGGAGATACATTTGCTACGGGTGAAACATCAGCAGGTGAAAGGAGGACCAAGAAAGCTCAAGACAAAGGTTCCTTTACATCAGCCCCGTCAGCAGAGGAACACATGATACAAGACAAGAATCCAAATTTTCAAAGAGATGAATACGATGTTGCTCCCCTCCAGCAGATGAAGACTCAACTAACAATGATTCTTGATCTGCAAGGGATAGTCAGGAAATCTATGAGGTACACTTCTGAAGAGGGAGAAATAATTCATGATCTCACTGATGAGCAATTGGCCGAAATGTTTCGACTCAATCCTGATGAGATCGTGAAGGATGCTCCTACCGTAACCGTGGAAAGTGACGATGAACTGATTGATATAGACGAGATAGAAATTGAGGATGTCACGACCCAACATTATCCAGAGTATACTGACAAAGAAGGAAATGTCGTTCCCAATCTGGGAGACACCCTTGTCAGTGATACCTTTGAAACTCTGGATAAAATGGAGCAGGAGTCAGAGAAGGACAAAGAGAAAGCCCAAGCCTCAGACGTCGATGTCAACATCAGAAAGGCTGAATGGGCAGCATGTTTTGCAGAACTTAGAGCTCAGCGCAGTGCTCCAAAGTCAACTGTCTACACCAAACTCTATAAAGTGAAGAAACATCACAAGATGTCAGGCAAAATCATAGCGTGGGCCTATTTTGAAGATCTTAAAGTCTATGCTGTTAAAAGAGAGAAAGGGATCGAGTACTTCAGATTCCCACACGATCTGAAAACTCTTCCAAGTTTTGAGCTTAACCAGTTAGCAAAATTGAAGTTGCTATACGCTGACCCTCGTAAGATGTCAGTCTGGTTTGAAGCTGCTTTAAAGAGAGAGTACCACACCAGGTGGGTCAACTTCAAACCTCAACAACCAACGAGGTATATCAGAAGATCTGAAGTTGATGCCATTACTAGAAAGCCAAAAGTAGTGCTGAAGTGGAGTCCTCCGCGCACGATGTCTAGAATCCCTCTACGGGAAATGCCACAGGACTTCACTCCACACTTCAAGTGGTGGTACTACGATTGGAGAACAGGTGAGGCGGTCATAATATTGAACAGAAATGGAAATATGGAAACTATCAGGATATTTGACCCCATGTGGCTCACTAACTTGTCGACTGATGATGTTTACACATTATACAAGTGGCCACTGTTCTATGACGCACAATATATTGTACAAGCCCTCCAATTCCAAAACGTGATCAGACTCTGCTTTGCATTTGAATACATGCAGGAGTTACAAGAGAGGAGAAGTACAAGAAATATGAGGAGCTTATGAAGAATGTAAGACAATAGATGAATCTAGGTCCAAGGGGGAGTTTGTAGATACATGTGTATCTAGTTTCTAAGCTTAATGTAATATGTCTTTATTGTCTTACACATATGTAATTGAATGGGTACTTAATGAAATAAAATGTGTGGTTGTGCTTATAATGTTTATTATTTCATTGATTAGTAGTTTAACGCTTATTGAACTGACTATATAGGTTTGTGGTTGTTTGAATGAATATTAATAATGTAATGATTAATAAATACATTCAAACTTAGTAATATGAAGTTCTCATGCGAATGGCCCATGCTAATGTGTATGTGTATATATATATATATATATATATATATATATATATATATATATATGTATATATATGTATGTATGTATGTGTGCGGGTGTACGTATGCATGCATGTATATATACGTAAGTGTGTGTGGAAGGTGTATACACATATGTATGTATATATTATGTGTGTGTGAGCCGTGCTGTAACGCCCGGAATAAAGTCGAAACGAGCCAATTAATAATAATGGGCTTAGTCGGGATTATTTAATGAAAGTAAGTGGGAAATGGATTATGAATCGAGTGAACCTTACGGGTTATGTGCTAGACGAGTTTAAGGTCCCGGGAACACCCGGTATATATAAACGAATCAGCTAGAGCCACTCTCATTTGCAACTCAAGCACCCAACTTCTAGAGAGAGAGTGTAGAGAGAGAAAGTAGAGAGGACGTGAAGATTCAAGGATCGGTTGATCAAGAGATTGAAGATTGGTGTTTGTGGACATTCAAACAACAAGAAAAGACCAAGAATCTAGGTAAGAAACATCATCTAATCTTCCGAGACTAAAAACTCTTTCGAGAAGAAGATTTTCCTTGGAGGAATTTTGCTTCGGAAGATATATAAAACATCTTCCAAGGGTTAATTTCTTTTCGGAAGAATCTATACTTAGTGAAATTTCAGAGAAAGACTTTTTGTAACAGGGCTTAGATTGTTTTGACACAAGACATTACACATTTTAAAAAGGTTCTCAAATGAGATAGACTAATCAATGTTTATCATCCCAATAGCTGTAATGAGATATTTAAATCTTTGTTCATCAAATGCTTTGGTGAACAAATTAGCATATTGTTCATTTGAGTCAACTTTGATTAGCTTAATCAGATTTTTCTCATGAATATCTCTAATTAAATGATACATGATATCAATGTGCTTTGTCTTGGAGTGCTTCACTGGATTTTCAGTAATGGAGATAACACTATTGTTGTCAATATGTATAGGAGTACTCATGAAGTTGAATCCGTAGTCTATCATCTGGTTCTAAATCCACAGCAGCTGAGCACAGCAACTAGCAGCAGCAATGTATTCAGCTTCAGCAGTAGATGTTGAAACGTAGGATTGCTTCTTGCATTGCCATGAGATGATCCTTCCACCAAGAAATTGATATCCTCCTGATATTGATTTCTTGTTGATATTGCACCACCATAGTCACTATCAAAATAGCCGTAGAGATTGAAATTGTTGTTCATTGGATACCAGAGACCCGGTTTAGGTGCTCTTTTAAGGTATCTAAGGATTCTTTTGGCAGCAACTAGGTGAGACACCTTTGGAGCAGCCTGATATCTTGCACAAATGCAAGCTGCAAACATGATATCAGGTCTACTTGCTGTGAGATACATCAGAGAACCAATAATTACCCTATACTGATGTTGATCAGTATCCTCCCCTCAGAGTCAGGACAAAGATTGTGGTTTCTGGGTATAGGTGTCTTGGCTGGCTTACAATCTTTCATATCAAATCTTTCTAAAATGACATTGACATATTTAGATTGATTGATAAAGAATCCTTCCTTCATCTGCTTCACTTGAATTCCAAGGAAAAAGTCCATCTTCCCCATGGAACTCATTTCAAACTTCTTCTTCATAATGCTCTCAAAATCTGCACATTTGGTCATTTGAGGAACCAAATATGATGTCATCAACATAGACTTGTACGAGCAAAATGTCTTTCCCAGACTTGACTCTTGCTTTCCAATTGGCTGTTTTTGCATTAATTGCTACTTCATCAATCTTATTGATTAGCGTACCCGTTGTATTTGCTTCTCCTGATGGTTGGTCAAGTAACAAAAATGTTGTATTTTCAGGTACATCATTATGGATTGGATTAGTCTTTCTGGTGGGTATCCTTAATTCTCTCATCTCTTGAACCTATTGTCCTAGATCCAAAACCGAAATGACCCTCTGAATTATTCTTGGTTGTGAGACACATTCAATATAAATCCCCAAAATCAAAATAAATATAAGAAAAAAATAAAAAATGAGATTAGAAGGGGGGCCTGAGGGGGGCCTGTTCTTGTTCTTGAAAAAAATGAATATTTCATTCGCTGTTCTATTATTTGCCGGTGCGATTGCTAAATCTGCACAATTTCCCCTTCATGTATGGTTACCTGATGCAATGGAAGGGCCGACTCCTATTTCGGCCCTTATACATGCTGCTACGATGGTTTCAATGGTACCTTTAGTGTATCCATTCTTCAGGAGAAACTAAGACAATGTCTCATACCATAGCCTAGGTGCTTGGTGCAGCCCATATAGAGCTTTATCTAGTTTGCACACATAGTTGGGGTGCTGTGAATCTTCAAATCCTTGAGGCTGGCACACATAGACTTCCCTATATATATCCCCATATAGAAATGCACACTTGACATCAAGCTAGTAGACAATAAAATTCTTGGATGCAGCATAAGCAAGGAAGATCCTAACTGCCTCAAGTCTTGCAACAGGTGCAAAGACATCAGTATAATCGATTTTCTCCTCTTGAGTGTATCCTTGAACTACCAGTCTTGCCTTATTCTTGATAATCAAGCCTCTATTATCTCTCTTGTTCCTGAAAACCCATTTGGTGGCTATTGGTACTTGACCGGATGGTAGCGGGACATAGGTTCCAATCCTTTTGTCTTTTGAATTGAAGCAATTCCTCTTGCATTGACTCAACCCAGCTACTATCTTTCAAGGCATCTTCCACCTTCTTGGGTTCCATCTGGGATAAAAACATGAGTACAAATAGATATTCCCATTGTGAGTTTGTCCTCTTGTTCTCACACCTTCAGAGACTTCTCCTATGATGTTCTCAGCTGGATGAGTGTTGTGAATCCTAAGTCTAGGGATCACCTCCAATTGCAAAGATAGATCCAGATTGGACATATTTTGCTCAAGATCTTGAACACTTGGACCAGCTGTTGTTTCAAACTCATTCAATGAGGACTGATTGAATAAATGAGAAACACCATCATCATTTGTTGGCTATGAAGCAGCATTAACAGTTGTCTGTTCCTTCAAGATGCTACTTCCATCAGCTTGGTGTTGTGCAGTGTCACCAGATGAGTTTTGAGGCTCACTAGGTGGACCACTGGTTGAAGCTCCACTATCTCTTGAGATAGTTATGCTATCAGATCTGCCAATAGTGGGAGATTGGTTTGCAGCAACTCTTGGAGAACTTGGACTAGGTCTGGGTAACTCGAATAGTTGGTCTTCATCAGAATTGCTTTAAGTACCTGTTCCAGCTGAAACATTCTCACAAGAAGGTTTAGAATAGTTTGGAAACAATTCTAAATCAAAGATATGATCAGGGCCATTCCCCTTAACACAAGGAGTGTGCTCATTAACAACAATGTTGGAAGATTCCTCAAATTTTTGATTTTTGATGTTAAAAACTCTATAAGCAATAGAGTTGGAAGAATATCCAACAAAGATAGCATCATCCAACTTTTCAACAAATTTTGCCAAATTGTCCTTTGTGTTAAGTATGGTACACCTGCTGCCAAAGTACCTTAGAAAGCCAATGAATGGTCTGCACATAGCATGCAGTGCTGAATGCCTCTGCCCAGAATGTTAGAGGTAGCTTTGAATCAGCTAACATGTTCCGAGCAGCCTCAATAAGTGTCATGTTCCTCCTCTCAGCAACACCATTTTGTTGAGGAGTTCTAGGAGCACTATATTATCTGGAAATCCCTTTTGAGTTACAGAATGAGTCAAGAACTTGATTTTTAAACTCAATCCCTTGATCACTTCTAATTATCTTAACCTTGTGATCAATTTGATTTTCTATTTTAAGAATAAAAGATTTTAAAGTTTTAGCATTTTCATCTTTAGTTCTTAAAGAATACCCATGTAAATCTTGTAAAATCATCAATAATCACAAGGCAATACGATTTCCTTCCAATGCTCATTATGCTTGTGGGACCAAATAAATCCATGTGCAATAAGTGTAATGGAGTGGTGATAGAGTTAACAACTTTGGATCTATGAGATGCCCTGTGTTGCTTCCCTTTCAGGCATGCAACAAAGTTATCTTTGCAGAAAAATTCCTTTTTAGGCAAACCATGTACCAAATTATTTTTAACTAATTTATTCATTGTTTTAAAATTGACATGACACATTCGCTTATGCCATAGTGTTGACTCATCACCATCAGCTTCGAAAAGAAAGCATGATACTTCACCTAGTGGGGAAGCATTGTTCATATCAAGCTTGTACATATCCCCTTTCATGGGAGATCTAAGAAGCACCAATTCCTGAGGAATTGTCATCCCGGGTCTGAGGATAATGCACTCATGTTCTATGAAAAGCATTTGATGTTTTTGATCACAAAACTAAGGAACAATTAACAGGTTATGTTCAAGCTGTTTGACAAAGTGTACTTTGTCAACTTTTAAATTACCATTGAATATACTCCCTCTGCCAGAAATATATCCTCCGACCTCACCTCCAAACTGGACAAGACCTTCATCAAAATGTTGAACTTGTTAAAGGAAAGATCTGTTCCCTGTGATGTGCCTGGAGCATCCACTATCCACAATCCATACATTGTTATTCTTGTCATATGGATGTCCCTGCACATAAGATGAGATGATTTGTTTTGATTGGAAACCCAAGCCTTGTTGGTCTTGGGTTCTTCCAATGATAGTGACATAATTGAACCAAAGTTTATGCATGGGAGTTCAATGGATGTCTTTGAAGAAGAGGTTTGGGCTGTAGCATCTTCTTTGATCTTCCATTCCATCCCTTGGTTGATCATAGTAGATGAGCTTGTTGAAGCTTGTATAGCTTGGCATTCTTCCGAAGCTTCTTTCTTTTCGAAAGAAACCTTCACCACCTTTTCTTCCGAAGCAGCCTTTTTATTGGAAGGTCTCAAAGGAACTCTCTTGTTCTTTTGAGTTTTCTTAACCTTGTCTTCCGAAGCAATTTTCCCTTCGGAAGAATGAGTTTCTTCCGAACACAACTTTGCTTTCGAGACAAGCTTTCCTTTCTTCATCACTTGAACCATATGATAAGGTCCAACTATGAAACCTTCCCTGACTCCTTCCTTTTTAACATTATTTGCATAATGTGTGCTAGCAGGATTGTAGTAACAATCTTTGGCCATGTGGTTTTGCAGACCACACATTATCCAGGCAATGTTAATCTTCTGGGAACCTGAGGATTGTTGTTACTTGTTCTTCTTTTCTTCATCAGCAATCTTTTCCTTTAACTTCTGATCCTTTGGTAGGAAAGGAGTGCTGGTACTACACTCTTTTCCTGAATCAGAGTTTCCTACCACCTGGAATCCAACTAAGATGAACACACCCTTTTGTTTTGGGTCTATCTTCAACTTGGACTCAACCACTTTCTTGACAGTTTTTCTGGCTGCCTTAGCTAGGCTTCTTCTGGCTTTGGTGGTCAGGGGTTGATCATCACCTGTAGGAGAGGGTAAAATTACCTAGTTCTTCCCTGTAATGGTTTCCATAGTTGCATCACTCTTTGACTCATGGGAAGGTGGGTTAGCAGATGGAACCTCTTGCTTTTTAGTACCACACCTTGGTTGTCTAATAGACTCATAAGAATGTGGTGGAGCAATTTTATTGGTTCCCAACCCACCTAATAAAGTTTTGAGTGAGAGGATGATGCAAGAATGGCTTGGAAGTTTTGCTCAGAAATACCATGCTTCCTGGCTTGACCCTCAGCTGTGACAAGCTTGGCTTGAGCCTCAGACAATTTGGATATAAAATCCTTGATTTGAGTCTTGTAATTTGTATGCTCATGTTTTAACAAGGACACAATTTTCTCTAAAATAAGATTTTAAAATATTTAAAGACTCAATATCAGATTTAATTTCCATATTGTAGTCCAGATATAACTTAACCTTAGCAATGTGTAACATCCTATTTCGTAAAAATATATATAAATATATATTTTGAACGTTGTTAAACGAGCAAATTTTGGGTTATATTATTATTGAATTAAGTTACGTTTAAACAAGTTTTGAATTTGTTTAATAATAATAATAATATTTAATATATTTAAAGTTAAGATTAACTACATTCAAATAAAATTAAGGGTTAAATTTTTAATTTAAATTCAAATAAAATTAAGGGTTAAATTTATAATTCAAATAAACTCTAGGGGTAAAGTGAAATTCATTATATTTTAACAATGAGATTGATGAATATGAATTAAAAATCTTCTAAATAAAGTTTTGGAAGACGGTTTCACCATGTATATCTATATTTAATAATAAAATAATAATAATAATAAAATAACCTCACAAAACTAGTTATGTCGGCAAATTTCATCATATATATGTATGTGAACTAAAGATGAGCAGAAAGCTCATAAAATTTAGATCTGAAGAAAAATTATATATATATATATATATATATATATATATATATATATATATATATATATATATATATATATATATATATATATAAGAAGTCTTGATATATTTTGAAGGCGGTTTGAGAAAAATAATTAGCGGGTTATATTCTGCACTTAAGTGATATCGGAGGTAAGTACACTGACCCAAAACTTACTCATGATACATATTTAACTATGTGTTATACGTTTTAATTATCATAAGTTTGTATGATTTTTGTGGAGTTGAAGCATGTTTAAATACATGAGATATGTGTTTATTTATAGGCATGATCATGATGAAAATTATTATGGGGTATGGGTCAAGTATATGTTTTAGTAACGTTAAAATTTGATGTGTATGTAAAATATATGTGAGGATTTCAGGTGTTGAAATCCCAAAGGGTTCCAGTGTTGAACTCCACATATATAAAAAAAGGGAGTTAAATATTTATAAGGATTTCGGGTGTTGAAATCCCAAGGGGTTTGGGTGTTGAACTTCACATATATACAAGAGGAGTTATTAATCCTCAAGGTTGAAAAATAAACCCATAAGGAATTCGGGCATTGAATTCCAAAGATATGTAAAGAGGATAAAATAAATAAAGAATTTAGATGTTAAATTCCAATGCAAAAAAATATGTTTTTGAAAATAAAGAGGTGTACTTACTTAGCGAAAGCTAACAAAAATACTTTTAAATGTTTTCAGGAAAAGCACCAATAGATGGTTAAAGCTTCACGGACGTGACTGGACTGACGAAAGAACCCTAATCTCCTTTAATATTTAATATAATAAATGTTGTCGAAAAAGTTTGGAAAACGTTTATTTTCCATGTATACTTTTATATATGTTATGAAATTGTATGTCACTACGAGTGACAAATTTTGTTGTGAACTGGGACCAAAACTCTGATATAATTGGTGAAAATATAAAAAAATAAATTGGTGTGTTTCAAGTGGTATCAAAGCACGGTTCGAGAGATTTAAGTATTAAAAAAAGTACTTAGACTCGAACCATAAGTGCTACTGATATGAAAACGAGAGGGTTCAGTGCAGAAACGGTCCAAGGAAGCAGATAAATGGGAAGTTTGTATTGGTGCAAAATGAAAACATATGAAAATATGTGTACACTGAAATTTGTATGTTTGAGATATCATATGATAGTTGGAATTTATAATGAGTATAATATATTGTTTTCATACCTGGCCAGTATGAGGGTAATATATCATATCATTGTGAATTTCCAATGATCATATTGTATTTAAAACATCAAAGAGTAAGTGTGGGGATGGGGAGTATATATATGCATAAATGATATGTGTATGTGTAGTATGTTATAAATGCATATATAGTACCTTGTGGCCTTAGATATATTGTTTGTCCTGACAATAACATTAGGAGCATTAAGGCCTTAAATAAGTACTTGTAGTGGAGAATTCGATAGAATAAAAATAACGTGAAATAATAAATTGTTTAGAGAGATATGGCGGATGAAAGAGTAGAAAATGAGGTACAAGGTGAAGGAAGTAGTAACACAGAAAAACATGTAGATGATGCTTCAGAAAGATCAGTGTATTCATCTTGTCTTAATAATAATACAACGTTTGTACCTGAGGAAATTCGTAGACAGATTGCCATTGAAGTAGGAAAGGCATTTGAAGCCAATATCCCATTTCTTCTAGCTGAAATGCAAAATTCTATTGGAATTATGCTAGAAGAAAAATTAAAAAAGAATGAAGTAATTGTAGAAAAACCTACAAATAATATGGTAGCAGCGCCAATAGCTGAAGTCGAAAAACGTCACTGCACGTATACAGACTTCATGAATTGCAAACCTTTGCAATTCAAAGGTGAAATTGACCCTTTGGTGAGCCAAAGGTGGATAACAGCCATGGAGACTATTTTCGATACATGTCATTGCGACCCGTGTGATGAAGTGATGTTTGCGACAAACCAGTTTTGTGAAAGAGCTAAAGACTGGTGGGATATGGTGAAAAAGGATAAAGGGAGAGAAAGAATCAGAAATATGTCTTGGGAGGAATTCAAACCAATCTTCTTAAAACATTTTAGTCCACGTGTTGCAATTGATCGTATCACTGAGGAACTCCTTCATATGCGTCAAGGCAACGAGACTGTGGATGAAATCTTTGGAACTTTCTATGATAAAGCAAAGTTCTGTCCTTCACTTTTCACTTCTGAAGAAATGTGGATGACTCGGTTCCATCTTATCCTTAAAACGGAAATCAGAGAATTTATTTCTCCATCAAAATGTGGAAGTCTTGAGGAGCTTCTTAGTTGGGCTCGTGAACAGGAAACGGAACTAAAAAGACAAGTAGAAAGAGATGGAAAACGGAAGGCTGAGATCTCTACAGCATCAATGAAGAAACCAAATTTTTTTTAAAACCTCTCAAAGGGTTTGGCTCAATCAAAGAGTCTGGCAATTGCCAATTCTGTGGGAAGAGACATCTGGGAGAATGTCGTTATAAGAACCTAATTTGTTATAAATGTGGGAAGCCAGGGCATATAACCCCACAGTGTACTAGCCCTGTAAACCTATGTTATAACTGCTATAAGCCAGGTCACATGAGAAATGATTGTCCAGAGCTTAAAACAAGGTTTGCCAAAGCTGTGGAAGGATCAAGGGCTATAGAAAATGTGAAACAGTTGGAAGCTCCAAAACCACGGGGTAGGGCTTTTTAAATTACTGCAGAAGAAGCGAAGGTTGAACCTGACGTTGTCACAGGTACCTTTCTAGTGAACTCTCACCCTGCACATGTTTTATTTGAATCTGGAGCTAGTAGATCCTTTGTATCTATAAAGTTTGCATGCCATAGTTCTTTTGTTAGAAGTAAATTGGTACATGTGTTAGAAGTTGACATTGCTAGCGACAAAAGTTTCTCCGTATCCAAAATATGTCGAAACTGTAAAATAAATATTCAAGGAGAGGAATACGATATCGACTTAATTCCAATAGAGTTAAGGGAATGTGATGTAATTATTGGGATGGATTGGTTGTCCCAGCATCACGCGTCGATAGTTTGTAATCAAAAGATTGTTCAATTTATGTCGCCAATGGGAGAACAAATCTGTATCTACGGAGAAAGAAATAGCAACATTATTGTATGCTCAATGGCAAAAGCTAAGAATTATATACGTCATGGACATCAAGCGTTTCTAGCCTACGTGGCTGATAAAGAAATGAAAGAGAAGAAACTTGATGAAGTCCCTGTAGTTAACGAATTCCCTGACGTGTTCCCAGATGAGCTACCGGGCATTCCACCAACAAGAGAAATCGAATTCAAATTCGATTTAGTTCCTGGAACTAAACCTGTTGCTAAATCGCCGTATCGATTAGCACCCAATGAGATGAAAGAATTGATGTCTCAACTCCAAGATCTGTTGGATAAAGGTTTCATTCGCCCAAGTGTTTCACCTTGGGGCACGCCTATATTGTTCGTTAAAAAGAAGGATGGTAGCATGCCTATGTGCATTGATTATCGTGAATTGAATAAGCTGAGCATCAAGAATAGGTACCCTTTGCCTAGAATTGATGATCTTTTTGACCAACTACAAGGCGCTAGCTGGTTTTCAAAGATCATCTTAAGGTCAGGTTATCATCAAGTTAAGGTACGAGAAGAAGACGTACCTAAGACCGCTTTTCGTACTCGTTATGGGCATTATGAATTTGTTGTGATGTCATTTGGTCTAACGAATGCTCCAGCGGTTTTCATGAATCGAGTATGTAAGCCTATGCTTGATCGTTCTGTCATCGTCTTTATCGATGACATTCTTATCTATTCTTGGATCGAAGAAGATCATGCTCAACATCTTCGTGAGGTTCTCAATGTGCTAAGAAAAGAAAAATTATACGCTAAATTTTCTAAATGTGTATTCTGGCTTCAAGAAGTCCAATTCTTGGGTCATATGGTGAATGCGGAGGGTATTTTGGTGGATCCCGCCAAAGTAGAGAGTATTATGAAATGGTCACCTCCTAAAACCCCAACTGAAGTCAGAAGCTTTCTGGGTTTAACCGGTTATTATCGGCGTTTTATTCAGGATTTCTCGAAAATAGCTTCCCCGTTGAGAAAGCTAACTCGAAAGAATTTCAAATTTGAATGGAACCCAGAGCAAGAAAAAGCGTTCCAACTTTTGAAAGAAAAGTTAACTAAAGCTCTTGTCCTGGCACTACCGGAAGGAACTGAAGATTTCATAGTTTATGCTGATGCATCACGTGTTGGATTGGGTTGTGTTCTTATGCAAAAAGGGAAGGTGATAGCTTATGCTTCACAGCAGTTGAAGTCACATGAAGCAAATTACCCAACCCATGATCTTGAATTGGCTGCGGTCATATTTGCGTTGAAGATCTAGAGACATTACTTGTATGGTACGATGTGCACTATCTACACCGATCATAAAAGTCTGAAATATTTCTTTGACCAGAAGGAATTGAATATGAGGTAACGACGATGGTTAGAACTAGTCAAAGATTATGACTGTGAAATACTTTATCATCCGGGTAAACCTAATGTTGTAGCTGATGCTTTAAGCCGGAATGAGAATTACACTCCGATTAAAGTAAAGTCATATAAACTGATTGTAAATTCAGACTTGTTTGATCAAATTAGAGTTGCACAAGTGGAGGCACTGAAAGAGGAAAATTTAAAGCGTGAAAGGATTATTGGTCAAGTCCATCTATTTGAGGAGAATGATAAAGGAATTAAAGTTTGTTTTGGATGAATTTGGATTCCTTGGACTTGTAAGGTCAAAACAATGATTCTTGATGAGGCACACAAATCAAAATATTCAATTCATCCAAGTTCGACCAAGATGTATAATGATTTGAAGAAAGAGTACTGGTGGCCTGTAATGAAAAGAGATAATGCTAAATATGTTGAAAAGTGCTTGACTTGTTTACAAGTCAAAGCTGCACATCAGAAGCCATATGGCAAAATGCAACCACTAGAAATTCCATTATGGAAGTGGGAGCATATTACGATGGGTCAGGTGACGAAACTTCCTAAAACTGCCAAGGGATATGATGCAATATGGGTAATCGTTGATCATTTGACAAAGAGTGCTCACTTTATACCCATTTGAGAAGACTATTCGTCCGAACGAATGGCGGAAGTGTACGTTAATGAGGTGGTCTCAAGGCATGGTGTGCCATTATCTATTGTATCTGATAGAGACACGCGTTTCACCTCAAGATTTTGGAGGAAATTTCAAGAAGGGATGGGCACCAAATTGTTAATTAGCATAGCATATCACCCACAGACCGATGGGCAAAGCGAGAGAACAATTCAAACTCTCGAGGATATGCTACGTGCATGTATTATTGATTTTGGTGGCAGTTGGGACAAATATTTGGCTTTAGCATAGTTCTCTTATAATAATAGTTATCATTCGAGCATTGGAATGCCCCTATTCGAAATGCTTTATGGTAGAAAATGCCGCACTCCTGTATGTTGGGGAGAGGTCGGTCAAAGAGAACTTGCTAATAAAGAAGTGGTGGAAGCGACGAATGAAAAGATTGTTCAAATCAGAGTGCATTTAAAGGTGGCTCAAGATCGACAAAAGTCGTATGCTGATAAACGAAGATGACCAATTGAATTTCAAGTGGGAGACTATCTTATGTTGAAAGTCTCTCCATGGAAAGGTGTGATTCATTTTCGTAAACGTGGCAAGCTAAGTCCACGCTTTATTGGTCCGTTTAAAATAATTGCTCGTGTAGGGCAAGTGGCGTATCATCTGGAATTACCTGATGAATTAAACAGAATCCATAACACATTTCATGTGTCATATTTATGAAAATGTTTGCCTGATGAAACGACATATGTGTCGTTTAATGAGATAGAAGTGGATGAAAGGCTTAACTACATAGAAAAGCCAGTGGCGATTCTTGATCATAAAGTTAAGCAATTACGAAATAAAGAAATAAGTCAAGTAAAAGTACAATGGAAACATTGTCGTGGTTCTGATACTACATGGGAAGTCGAGGATGAAATGAGAAAATATTACCCCGAATTATTTGAGGTATAAATAGGTTTCGGGTACGAAACCTAAATAAGTGGGGAAGAATTGTAACATCCTGTTTCGTAAAAAATATATATAAATATATATTTTGAACATTGTTAAACGAGTAAATTTTGGGTTATATTATTATTGAATTAAGGTACGTTTAAGCAAGTTTTGAATTTGTTTAATAATAATAATATTTAATATATTTAAAGTTAAGATTAACTACATTCAAAAAAAATTAAGGGTTAAATTTATAATTCAAATAAACTCTAGGGGTAAAGTGAAATTCATTATATTTTAACAATGAGATTGATGAATATGAATTAAAAATCTTCTGAATAAAGTTTTGGAAGACGGTTTCACCATGTATATCCATATTTAATAATAAAATAATAATAATAATAAAATAACCTCACAAACTAGTTATGTTGGCAAATTTCATCATATATATGTATGTGAACTAAAGATGAGCAGAAAGCTCATAAAATTTAGATCTGAAGAAAAATTTATATATATATATATATATATATATATACATATATATATATATATAGATATATAGATAGATAATAGATATATATATATATATAGAGATATATATATATATATATATATATAGAGATATATATATATATAGATATATATATATATATATATATATATATATATATATATATATATATATATATATATATATATATATATATATATAAGAAGTCTTGATATATTTTAAAGGAGGTTTGAGAAAAATAATTAGCAGGTTATATTCTGCACTTAAGTGATATTGGAGGTAAGTACACTGACCCAAAACTTACTCATGATACATGTTTAACTATGTGTTATACGTTTTAATTATCATAAGTTTGTATGATTTTTGTGGAGTTGAAGCATGTATAAATACATGAGATATGTGTTTATTTATAGGCATGATCATGATGAAAATAATTATGGGGTATGGGTCAAGTATATGTTTTAGTAACATCAAAAATTGATGTGTATGTAAAATATATGTGAGGATTTCGGGTGTTGAAATCCCAAAGGGTTCGGGTGTTGAACTCCACATATATAAAAAGGAGAGTTAAATATATGTAAGGATTTCGGGTGTTGAAATCCCAAGGGGTTTGGGTGTTGAACTCCACATATATACAAGAGGAGTTATTAATCCTCAAGGGTGAAGAATAAACCCATAAGAAATTCGGACGTTAAATTCCAAAGATATGTAAAGAGGATTAAATAAATAAAGAATTTGGATGTTAAATTCCAATGAAAAAAATATGTTTTTGAAAATAAAGAGGTGTACTTACTTAGCGAAAGCTAATAAAAATACTTTTAAATGTTTTCAGGAAAAGCACCAATAGATGGTTAAAGTTTCACGGACGTGACTGGACTGACGAAAGAACCCTACTCTCGTTTAATATTTAATATAATAAATGTTGTCGAAAAAGTTTGGAAAACTTTTATTTTCCATGTAATACTTTTATATATGTTATGAAATTGTATGTCACTACAAGTGGCAAATTTTGTTGTGAACCGGGACCAAAACTCTGATATAATTGGTGAATATATTAAAAAAATTTGGTGTGTTTCAAAATGCAAGCTGGAGTGCAGAGATGTTCATATACCTTGTTGTCATCTATTCCAGCCATGGTGCTTGAGCAGGAGTCACATCCTGTACCATGAAGCTCCAATCAACTTCTCGAGCCATAACAGCTATCTCAGTTGACTTTCTAGTAGCTTTTGGTGTAGAGGGATGTGTGGAGGCCTGTGGGGTTCCCGGATTTGACTTGGGAGCCTTGCATTCCCTGGCAAAGTGACCAAGTTGGTTACAGTTGTAACATTTGGCCTTTGTGTTGGATCTAGAAAGGCTGGTGCAACCAAAACCAAATCACTTAGAATATTTTGGTACAACAAATAAAGGACTTCCGAAGCTAAGTGTGGAACTTCCGAAGGAAAAAGGAGCTCTTCCGAAGACAAAGTGTAAAACTAACTTCCGAAGGAAAACTCCAACTTTCGAAGACAAAGAACTTACTTCCGAAGATCAAGACTTAGCATGACAGATCAAAAGTCAACTTCCGAAGTATAGAAGTCCTCAAGCCTCGGAAGTATAGAAGCCTCTTCCGAAGTATAAGCCAACTTACCTTCGGAAGACACTACCATTATCCAGTGGACATAAGTATGGTCTCTCTGACACTCTGCTGCAAACCTCTGAGATACTGCATGGCGTTTCCTTAAAAGCCATGTAGTTGACCATACTTTATTCCACTGTTTACCTTTATATGTTAGTACAGTTGCCATCTTTAGTTGGTGACAAAAGGTAAGTCATGGACATGTCATGACTACCATATCTTAGATAATACTTTATCTAAGATACCTTAACTTTAGCATTGTAGTATATGCTTTAGTCTTAGGTTTCCGGCTGGTATCAAAGTATATCCGGCTGTAGGATCTAGTATATATAGTTTCTTATTGTAACTCATGTTTCATGCTTGTAAGAGTCTTGTAATATCTTGAGTTGAGAAGTAATATATAAAGTGCCTTGAAAATTATTTATGTGTGTTCTTTGCTACTTATTATATTATTATCAACTCTTTTAAAAGACTTTACTTCATTGATTTGAGTGTTCTATAAGTGAGTTTGAGAGAAATCCAAGTGTTTAAGTGACGAACCCGATCCTGCAATTGGTATCAGAGCTTTTTGGGCTCTTGATTGTGAGATCTTACCATCCTAATCAACCTGTTTTCACTCCTCCTTATACCACACTCAAAATGGCCCTCAACAAATCTGAAGTAAAGATGGGGACGATGACCAAAGCACCCATCATCACCCCTAAAAACTTCAGGTCATGGAGCAAAAGAATGGAAGGCTTCATCAGGTATCAAGACAGAAAGATGTGGCAATCCATTGTCAATGGCCCGTATAAGCCAAAAGTAGCTGGTGGAAACGGTGCCATGATTGAGAAAGCTGTTGAAGATTATTCTGATGAGGACCGGAAGAAGCTGGACATCGACAGCAATGCTATGACTGTTCTCATGACTGCAATTCCCAACTCCATCATGGTGGGGTTTGAGCATTGCAAGTCTACCAAAGAACTGTTTGATGCGCTTGCTCAAATGTACTCAAGCTCAAATGACTCCAAGAAGGACTCACTGAAGCAGCAGTTCGAGAACTTCACCTATATTGCTGGAGAGACACTTAGCCAACAATACTTCAGGTACATGGATCTCATTTCTTCCCTTCAATCTGTGGGAATTGCTCATGAACTTAGTGACCTTACAAGAAAGTTCATGAGTGCATTACCCAATGAGTGGACATTCTACTGTGTCTCTATCAAGAGAACAGAGAATCTGAATACACTCACCATGACCGAACTCTATGGCATCCTTGATGGATACCGTTTGGAAATGGAGAGTAAGAGGGGCCATTAGACAATCAGACCCTTGAGTCTTCCTGCTAGCAACGCTTTAATGGTTGCTGAAGGCTCAGGAACCTCCCAATCTCAACAATACCTAACTTACACCCAACAGCCATCTTGTTCTTCTGGGCCATACATCATATTTCTGAGACTCCAAGGTCTCAACAAGCTCAGCAAAGCTCCTTTCAGGACAGCTGTGCTTTTGTCTCAGGAAGTGGACACTCAAATGATTATCAATATTGCTTTGATGATCTAGAGTTCTTCAGCCCGGATGACGTGGAATACGTGGACATAGTCCAACAAATGGCTCTACTAACCTACAGAGCAAAAAGTTCTTTAAGAGAACTGGAAGGCAATTTCCCAGAACCCAATCAACAGCAAATTTGGGTTTGACAAAACCAAGGCCAAATGTTACAACTGTAACCAACTTGGTCATTTTGCAAGGGAATGCAAGGCTCCCAAGTCCAACCCGGGAACCCCACAGCCTCCACACATCCCTCTACACCAAAGTCCACCTGAAAGTCAACAGAAACAGATGCAATGGCTCAAGAAGTTGACTGGAGCTTCATGGTACAGGATATGACTCCTGCTCAAGCACTCATAGCAGGAACAGATGAAAAAAGGTATATGAACATCTCTGTACTCCTGCATGTATTGCTAAGGTTAAATTGTATCAGGACTACAATATGGAGATTAAATCCGATATTGAGTCTTTAAATGTTTTAAAATCTGATTTTAAAAGGGCTGAATCTGACTATCAAAGAAAAATTGAGGAGTTAGAGAAAACTGTGTCCCTATTAAAACACGAACACACAAACTATAAGACTCAAATAAAGGATTTAATATCCAAATTGACTGAGGCTCAAGCCCAGCTTGTCACAGCTGAGGCTCAAGCCAGGAAGTATGCTATTTCCGAGCAGAACTTCCAAGCCATTCTTGCATCATCCTCTCACTCAAAACTTTGTTACCAAAACAAAGGTGGGTTGGGAACCAATGAAATTGCTCCACCACACTCCTATGAGTCTATAAGACAACCAAGGTGTGGTACTGAGGAGCAAGAGGTTCCATCTGCTGACCCACCTTCTCATGAGTCAAAGAATGATGCAACCATGGAGACCATCACAGGGAAGAACCAGGTAATTATACCCTCCCCTGCCAATGATGATCAAACCCTGACCACCAAAGCCAGAAGAAGCAGAGCTAAGGCAGCCAGAAAAACTGCCAAGAAAGTGGCTGAGTCTAAGCTGAAGATAGACCCAAAGCAAAAGGGTGTATTCATCTCAGCTGGATTCCAGGTGGTTGGAAACTCTGATTCAGGAAAGGGGTGTAGTACCAGCACTCCTGTCCTACCAAAGGATCAGAAGTTAAAGGGAAGGTTGCTGATAAAGAGAAAAAGAACAAGAAACAGCAATCCTCAAATTCCCAAAAGATTAACATTGCATGCATAATGTGTGGTCTGCAAAACCACATGGCCAAAGATTGTTATTACAATCCTGCTAGCACACATTATGCAAATAATGTTAAAAAGGAAGGAGTTAGGGAAGGTTTCTCATTTGGACCATATCAAATGGTTCAAGTGATGAAAAAGGGAAAGCTTGTTTCCGAAGCAAGGCTGCTTTCGGAAGAAGATCCTTCTTCCGAAAGGAAAAAGGCTTCGGAAGCTAAAGCTATCAAGACTCAAAAGAATAAAAGAGTCCCCTTGAGACCATCCCAGAAGAAGACTGCTTCGGAAGAAAAGGTGGTGAAAGCTTCTTCCGAAAAGAAAGAAGCTTCGGAAGAATGCCAAGCTACAAAAGCTTCAACAAGCTCATCCTCCATGATCAACCAAGGGATGGAATGGAAGATCAAGGAAGATGTGTAGCCCAAACCTCTTCTTCAAAGACATCCATTGAACCCCCATGCATAAATTTTGGTTCAATTATGTCACTATCATTGGAAGAACCCAAGACCAACAAGGCTTGGGTTTCCAATCAAAACTAATCATCTCATCTTATGTGCAGGGACATCCATATGACAAGAATAACAATGTTTGGATTGTGGATAGTGGATGCTCCAGGCACATGACAGGGAACAGATCTCTCCTTCAACAATTTCAACATTATGATGGAGGTCCTGTCCAGTTTGGAGGTGAGGCCGGAGGATATATTTCTGGCAGAGGAAGTATATCCAATGGAAAATTAAAGGTTGACAAAGTTAACTTTGTCAAACAGCTTGAACACAACCTGTTAAGTGTTTCTCAATTCTGTGATCAAAAGCATCAAATGCTCTTCACAGAACATGAGTGCATAATCCTCAAACCCGGGATGACAATTCCTCAGGAATTGGTGCTTCTTAGATCTTCCAGGAAAGGGGATATGTACAAGCTGGATATGAACAGTGCTTCCCCAATGGGAGAAGTATCATGCTTTCTTTCCAAAGCAAATGGTGATGAGTCAACACTATGGCATAAACGAATGTGTCATGTAAATTTTAAGACAATGAATAAATTGGCTAAAAATAACTTGGTACATGGTTTGCCTAAAAAGGAATTTTTCTGCAAAGATAACTGTGTTGCATGCCTGAAAGGGAAGCAACACAGGGCATCTCATAAATCCAAAGTTGTTAACTCCATCACCACCCCATTACACTTATTGCACATGGATCTATTTGGTCCCACAAGTATAATGAGCATTGGAAGGAAATCATATTGCCTTGTGATTGTTGATGATTTTACTAGATTTACATGGGTATTCTTTTAAGAACCAAAGATGAAACTGCTGAAACTTTGAAATCTTTTATTCTTAAAATAGAAAATCAAATTGATCACAAGGTTAAAATAATTAGAAGTGATCAAGGGACTGAGTTTAAGAACCACATTCTTGACTCATTCTGTAACTCAAAAGGGATTGCCAGACAATATAGTGCTCCTAGAACTCCTCAACAAAATGGTGTTGCTGAGAGGAGGAATAGGACACTTATTGAGGCTGCTCGGACTATGTTAGCTGATTCAAAGCTGCCTCTAACATTCTGGGCAGAGGCAGTCAGCACTGCATGCTATGTGCAGAACAGGGTCCTTGTAGTAAAGCCACATGGAAAAACCCCTTATGAACTATGGAACAAGAGGCCACCGTTCATTGGCTTTCTAAGGTCCTTTGGCAGCATGTACCATACTTAACACAAAAGACAAATTGGCAAAATTTGCTGAAAAGTGGGATGATGCTATCTTTGTTGGATATTCCTCTAGCTCTAAAGCTTATAGAGTTTATAACATTAAAAATCAACAATTTGAGGAATCTTCCAACATTGTAGTCAATGAGCACACTCCTTGTGTTAGGGGGAATGGCCCTGATCATATCTTTGATTTAGAATTGTTTCCAAACTATTCTAAACCATCTTGTGAGAATGTTTCAGCTGGAACAGGTGCTCAAAGTGACTCTGATGAAGATCAACTGTTTGAGCTTCCCAGACCTATTCCATTCTCTAAGAGCTGCAGCAAATCAAGTCCCCACTATTGGAAGATCTGATAGTATAACTATCTCAAGGAATAGTGGAGCTTCAACAAGCAGTTAACCTGTTGACTTTCAAACCTCTTCAGGTGACCCTGCACAACACCAAGCTGATGAAAGCAACATCTTGAAGGAACAGACAACTGTTGATGATGCTTCACAGCAAACAAATGATGATCTTTCTCTTTCATTCAATCAGTCCTCATTGAATGAGCTTGAAACAACAGCTGGACCAAGTATTCAAGCTCCTAAGCAAAATATGTCCAATTTGGATTTATCTTTGCAACTGGAGGTGATTCCTAGACTTAAGATTCATAACACTCATCCAGCTGAGAACATCATACGGGAAGTCTCTGAAGGCGTGAGAACAAGAGGACAAACTCACAATGGGAATGTTTGTTTGTACTCATGCTTTTTATCCCAAATGGAACCCAAGAGGGTGGAAAATGCCTTGAAAGATAGTAGCTGGGTTGAATCAATGCCAGAGGAGCTGCTTCAATTCAAAAGACAAAAGGTTTGGAACCTATGTCCGCTACCATCTGGTCAAGTACCTATAGGCACTAAATGGGTTTTCAGAAACAAGAGAGATGATAGAGGCTTGATTATCAAGAACAAGGCAAGACTGGTGGTTCAAGGATACACTCAAGAGGAGGGAATTGATTATACTGATGTCTTTGCACCTGTTGCAAGACTTGAGGCAGTTAGGATCTTCCTTGCTTATGCTGCATCCAAGAATTTCACTGTCTACCAGCTTGATGTCAAGTGTGCCTTTCTATATAGGGATATAGATAGGGAAGTCTATGTATGCCAACCTCCGGGATTTGAAGATCCACAACATCCCAACTATGTGTGTAAATTGGATAAAGCTCTATATGGGCTGCACCAAGCACCTAGGCTGTGGTATGAGACATTGTCTCAGTTTCTCCTAAAGAATGGTTACACTAGAGGTACCATTGAGAAGACTCTTTTCATAAGGAAGTCTGGGAAGGACATCTTGCTCGTTCAAGTCTATGTTGATGACATCATATTTGGTTCTTCAAATGACCAAATGTGTAAAGACTTTGAGAGCATTATGAAGAAGAAGTTTGAAATGAGTTCCATGGGAAAAATGGACTTTTTCCTTGGAATTCAGGTGAAGCAAATAAAGGAAGGGTTCTTTATCAGTCAATCTAAGTATGTCAATGATATCTTAGAAAGATTTGATATGAAAGATTATAAAGAAGCAAAAACACCTATACCCAGAAACCACAATCTCTACCCTGACTCTGAGGGGGAGGATACTGATCAACATCAGTATAGAGCGATTATTGGTTCTCTGATGTATCTCATAGCAAGTAGACCTGATATCATGTTTGCAACTTGCATTTGTGCAAGATATCAGGCTGCTCCAAAGGTGTCTCACCTAATTGCTGCCAAGAGAATTCTTAGATACCTTAAAGGAGCACCTAAACTAGGTCTCTGGTATCCAAGGAATAGCGATTTCAATCTCTATGGTTACTCTGACAGTGATTATGGTGGCTGCAATATCAACAAGAAATCAACATCGGGTGGATGTCAATTTCTTGGTGGAAGGATCATCTCATGGCAATGCAAGAAGTAATCCTGTGTCTCTACATCAACTGCTGAAGTTGAATGCATTGCTGCTGCTAGTTGCTGTGCCAAGCTTTTGTGGATTCAAAACCAGATGATAGACTACGGATTCAACTTTATGAGCACTCCTATCCACATTGACAACAAGAGTGCTATATCCATAACTGAAAATCCAGTGAAGCACTCCAAGACTAAGCACATCGATATCAGGTATCATTTCATTAGAGATATTAATGAGAAAAATCTTATCAAGCTAATCAAAGTTGATTCAAATGAACAATATGCTGACTTGTTCACCAAAGCCTTTGACGAACAAAGATTTAAACATCTCATTACAGCTATTGGGATGATAAATCTTGATTAGTCTATCTCATTTGAAAACCTTTTAATGTGTAAAGTCTTATGTCAAAACAATCTAAGCCCTGTTACAAAAGATCTTTCTCTAAAAAATTTATCTAAGTATGAATTCTTTCGAAGAGGAATTAACCCTCGGAAGATATTTTACATATCTTCCGAAGCAAATTCCTCCCAGGATAATTTTCTTCTTGGAAGAGTTGTTAAGTCTCGGAAGAAGCGATTGATTTCATATCAGATCTACTTCCGAAGCTTGTAACACTCTCCATTCGGAAAATAAACATATACTCTCGGAAGTTACCACTTTACCTTCGGAAGTAAATTTGCCTTCGGAAGAACATTACCTTCGGAAATGCTTTATACTCGGAAGAAAGATTTTACTGTGTAACGGAAATCTTTTGGGCCCCACTCTGTAAAAAGTAAAGATTTTGTTAATGATGTCGGATTATTTAAATGGACTAACCTTACTGCCTATGTCACATCATCCACTGAAACCTCACATCGTCTTATCCAAACCCCCTTTAAACCGCCATTCCACCCATTTAAATACCTCCGGATAATCACTTACATCCTTTTTACCAAAATTACTGCCCTAAAAGCTTTCTTCCTCTTCAATTTACCCAATTCCGAACTATCTTCTTGTAACTTTCTTCAATGGCACTTAACCCTCAGCACAACCAAGTCGCACTCCTTGACTCTTCAAGGGATGCCGACTTTTCAGACATCATCTCCTTTCTAACTCAATCTTCTTACTACACTGCTCTGACTGTTAACCCCACAATTTACTCAAACCATATGTATGAATTTTGGGCAAACGGTCAGATTGAAACCCTAAATGGGGTTCGTGTCATTAGATCGAGCATCTGTGGCCAGGAGTTGGTCATCTCTGAACAAATCATCAGGGAGCATCTAGAGCTTCATGATGAGGGCGCTCCAACAGAATTCCCCAAAGCAGATCTGGACAACACTTATACCCAAATGGGATATGGTGGTGATGTTAGCAAGTCAATCGTCTACAAATTCAACTTCTCTTACAATTGGAAGTTCCTGCTGCATGTAGTTCTTCACTGCTTGTCCAACAAATCTGGGGGATGGGATCAAATCCCATATGAACTTGAATGCCTAGTTCATGGTTTGGTGAAAAGCCTTCGCTTCAACTACTCAAGATTTGTGCTGGCCAATCTCATGGGAAACCTTCAACGGGACACATTCTTTATGTATCCCAGGTTTCTCCAGCACATAGTCAATTGTGAGCTGGACCAGAGCAAGCTTGTCTGCGTAGCTGCTCTGGCTGCTCCTCAAATGAGGCCGACCATCTTCAAAACTTTGAAGAGAGTGTCCACCAACTTCACCGGAAGAGATACTGCACTTCTTCCAGGTATGATTGAGCCAACGGCTCCTGGTGACATCCCTGTTAACCCCACAGGTGATGAACCCACACCACCAACTACCCTCACTTTGCCAAATCTACCTTCTCCACCCATTACCTTTACTTATCAAAGAAGCCCCAAACGAACCCTTGTTCAATCTTCTCTGATTAAACAAGCTCCTCATGTTCTACCCAAAAAGGCTAGAGTGGAACAATGGGCTCCCACTCAGCCTGAGGTCCAACCATCCTTCACAATTGACCTCAATATGGGTCTTGAGTCTCCTCAGTCTCAAACCCATGAGCCCGAAACCCAAGTTGAAAGCCCTTAGGGAGAGTCTCTATACTCCCCTGAGCAGCAAAAAAGGGACAGCCCCATCACAGGCTCAATGCCTTTAGACATTGATCAAAGTCCCAGGTCACTAGGTTTCACTTCCATATCTATTACTGACCTTTTAATCGGAGCTGATGAAGAGATTATGTCTCTTCAGGGCAATGAAGTTGATCCACAACACCCTCTCAAGGATCAAAAGAGCCCAGAGAGATCTCTTATCTCTAGCCCCCATCAGCAAACCTTTACTGAGGTGAGTCCCACTAATGTGGAGGGGACTCATGTAGATTCAGCTGCCACTACTGAAGGAGCCTCAAGGGATCCTCAGGACAGTGGTAACATCACTGAGACTGAATCTACGACAACCATGCCCTTTGATGACTCTGAAAGAGACATCATTGAGCAAGGGAAACCAGGGCGCCAAGAAACCACATCTGGTGGTGAGGATGAACATACAAGGTATGTTACCTCATCTCCTCGTGATTCTTCAAAAGAAGATGAGGAAAGACTGCAACTCACTATTGAAGACCTACTTTCTAAAGTCTCAAATCTTGAATCTAAGGTTAGGACTTTAGAGGATAGGTCTGCCACTCAGCAACTTGAGATTGGGAATCTCAAGGCCAAACTAGCTGAGAAACAGATTAAGAGGTCTGTTAGGCATGTACCAACTCAGGTCTCTTTGACCTCTTCCTCTAGCTCATCAAGCTCTCAGGATGATGCTACCAAAAAGGGGGAGAGTGTTCAGAGACAAAGCCAAAGACAAGAGGAACCCCAAAGTCAAGCTCTCACTTCCCTGAGCTCAAAATATCCTATGCAACAAGCTTCAATTTTCCCTGAGCCTCCTCCGGTTGTAATTCAAATGGATCAAAGGATGCTCCAAGATCTCAATAGGTTCTTCAACAAGTTCCTATTGGAATCTCTTATTGAACAGCCAAGTCCTGATCTGTCTGTGATCTACTTCGGAGCTAAGGAGCTTCAGAGGTTAAATGCACCTTCTACCACTATTGAGGAAGTTGGTCAACCTAAGGTCCAAGTGGAACCTGAGATTAACTTCGAAGGGGAAACAAGGACTGATGGCCCAGCAACTGAAACAGTTGGGACAGATAGTGCATATTTCACAGACTTCCGAAGTACAATTCAAAGCCTCGGAAGAACAATTTCAAACTTTCGAAGCTGAGATTGCTGCTGCGGAAGGACTATTCTCCTTATCTGATGATCTAATAGTCACAGATGCAATCCTAGAACTTGCATCTGAGGTTAATAGGGAGGATTTTCTCACCCAACCACTAGCTCAAACATCAGCATTAACTCTAGCTTCCATCTCTACTACTCAACCTGAACCTTCCTTCCAAGAACCCCCAAAGTCTAGCACTTCCGAAGACATCAAAGGAAAGAGGAAGATGACTAAGGAAGAGCTTCAGGAGGAAGAAAGGTTAGAGAAACTCAAAAGAAAAGGTAGGCTTCCAACTAGAAAACTGCTAGCTGCCAGTTCAAAACAGTTGCAGCCAACCAGGAGGCAGTCAACAATAGAAGAAGGGTAGAGATCATTGATAGACTTGTCAGTCTAGGAGCGCGAATGAAGATGTACTCCTGCTACCATTAGAGGAGTTAGTTGAGCTGGAAAAGGCAACTTTGCTGCAAAAACAGCAAAGAGAAGAGACAGCAAGGTTGGCCTTAAAAGAAGTAAGGGAGAGGAAAGAAAGAGAAGCTGATCAGCAGCTCAGGAGGGAAAGTATAACTTTCCTAACCTCCAGAGGTTTCTCTCAAGAAGAATTATCTTCACACAATAATGATACGATCTTATGGCTCTTCAAAAAAGAGCAAGATCAAATGGAGAAAGAGAGAAAGAAAGCTGCCAGGGAAAAGCTGATGCAAAAGAAGAAGAAGGAAGAGGAAGCAGGACTAGCTGCTGCCAAGAAGATAAGTGAGATGATAGGATCGGATCTAGTTTGATCAATTAGATTTGAATTTGCAGCGGAATATAACAGAAATAAGATAAAATTCAAGCAAGATAAGTATGAATATGCAATCACACAATGACGATTATAGAGAGAGAACTTTCCAGTTAATGGAATATTTTCATTCACGCTAATGCTTCGGTTACAAAACAACTAGGTCAACATTTCTTTTATAGAGGAATGTGATGTCACTTGATAGTGACATCTAACTGATTTAACAAACTACTGAAAATAACTAATCTACTGAAGATGTCCACAACAACTGAGGACACCTTCACAAAAAGTCTAAGTGTAAACAGGAATTACAACTACTGAAACTACAACATCTGAAGTGTAAGAACTTCAGATGTTTTACAATAATAAAACTACTGAAAGGAAACTACTGAAAACTAAAAACATTACAACTACTGAACGGAAAACACTTCAGCTGTTTGAGACAACTTCTGAGAACTTGGTCTTCAGACTTTGTCTTCAACATATGTCTTCAGACTTTGTCTTCAACCTTTTGTCTTCAGACTTTGTCTTCAGTCTTTGTCTTCAGCTGATGTAGAAATCTTCAGTTGTTGTAATGTCTGTGAGACTTAAAGGTTTTTCTGATCTGGCTCATTGGTTCTTTTGGTCCAACAAACTCCCCCTGAACCAATGCAGCCAAAACCTTTAAGCTTATTGAATTTCCACTTATTGGCAGACATATTTTCTGGATCAGCTCAGAAATCACCAAGTCAAGCTCAGGCCAGGAAGAGGTTTCAAAAATTTGATTGGCAAAAGATGAATGGGAACTCTGTTTTGGGGAATTTGGACACAGAGCTGTTACCCCAATCATTTAAACCTACTTCCCAATAATGAATCTGTAAGACTCTCTGACATAGGCCTCTAGGAGAATAACTTTATCTTCAATTGTGAGTTCTTCAGCTTCACTCTCAAAGAAGAACTCAGGCCCATAGTACTCAGACAGATATCTCACAGTCTTTCCATTCTTCAGCTCCACAGTTGTTATTTCTCTGTAAGCAAACTCATCAGGATGAGTACCTTCAAGTAACAACTGGAGATCATTTCTTCTGATTTCTTCAAGCTTCTTGTAAATTAACCCCTTCTTCACCATTTTGTTTTCCAACAAAGTTTGTGGGGTCATCTTAGTCTTGTAAGATCGCTTGAAATCATCAAGGATTTCCCAGGGTGACACTACAATGGCCAGCATTATCACAGCATCAACAGTCTTTCTCACTTGGCCATTGTATCTACTTGGAATATTTTTCTTATGAATCCTGTCACTAACTCTGGGGTCAAGCCAAATCCTTACTCTCTCTTTCTGATACTGAAAGGTAAATCTGAGAGCATACAACCTCTGAGCATGTATCTTCATTGCTTGTATGGATGAAGACTTGGGAAATTCCTTGTCAACCATCCTTAACAACAGCTCATCGTGTTGTTTCTGCTGTTCTTCTTCTTCAATCTTCACTTTAACCATTTGCCTTTGAGTTTCAGGAGTTATTGTTGTTGGTTGACTCCTAGGCTCAGGTTTCTTTATTTTGATCACATCAGAGATTGGCAGACTATCCTCTTCATCATCTTCTTCTTCTTTTTCTTCCATCCTCAACACCCTTCTCTTTCTCTTAGGTGCATCACTGGTGGTAGATTGAGTGGGTTTCTTGGGTAAAGAAGTTGGTTTTGAGGGTTGTGAGGTTGGTTGTTTTGATGATTGTGAAGTTGCTTGTTTTGAGGGTTGTAAGGTTGATTGTTTTGGAGGTTGTATGGTTGATTTTGAGGGTTGTTTTGGTAAGGGAGATTGTAAAGGCTGCTCTATCATTTTGTTTGTAAGGGTGGCTTTGGATAACTTAGCCATGTCAGACCTTTTCCCAGCACCAGCTTCATCCATAGCTTCTATGATTAGACCTTTGTTGAAGGTTTCAGAAGAGCAGATTTTGGTGGTTATCTCCATAATGCTGTCTCTAGACCATGACTTGACTTCAATGATAGGTCTTCCCAAGTGTTTTGATAAGAATCTGATCATAGCCTCCAATGTTTCCCTTTCTTTCTCATTGCAGCCTGCCCATCTATTTTCAATCTCTAGAATCTCAAGCCTTCTGATCTCAGAATCAAGTTTGGCAGTATCAAAGCCTTATCTGAAGAGCTGATCAATAATCCTGTCCATGGATCTGCTGTGTTGCTCATCAGCTTCTTTGATCATTTCTTCCAACTTCTTCTCATCCTCAGTCTGTTCAGCAGTACTTTTCTTTCTCTTGTAAGTAATTATCTCTTTTCCTTTATTCTCTTTGACTTCTTCCTCTTCAACTCTCTTTCTTTTATCATCTTTCACTGACTTAGACTCCCCCTTTTTGGTTGCATTGGGTTCAGGGGTTTGAATGTCATAAAGTTTCTTTGACACAGCATCATCCACAAGGGTTTGAAGATTTGAGGAAATCCTCTCATCAATGGTTTGATGGACAATAGTAGTGATGATAGGAGTGATGAGAGGTAAG
This sequence comes from Flaveria ramosissima, assembly GCA_025215565.1. Classification (NCBI taxonomy): domain Eukaryota; kingdom Viridiplantae; phylum Streptophyta; class Magnoliopsida; order Asterales; family Asteraceae; genus Flaveria; species Flaveria ramosissima. The sequence goes on from CM046045.1 coordinate 131,898, forward strand.
GAAGATTTAAAAGCAGCAACCATTTGCTCAGAGGGGTTCTCTCCCTGAGAAATGGTGCCTGAAACAGAGGCTGGTGGCTTATTTGATGAGAGTGGCTCAGTGTTTGGGAGAGCTTCAACAGAAGCTGCCATCTGTGGGTTAATTGGGGCAGATGGACTTGATTCCTGAGACATTTTGGCAAGCAGTTCTTGTAATCTGCAAACCTCAGCCTCAAGAATGGTGTTTTGGGCTAGAACTTCAAAGAAAAAACCCAGGTCATCATCAGTGTTAGCTGAATCAGCTGACCTCCTGAGTAAATCAGGATGAACATGTGTTGAGTGTAGATCAGTAATCACATGTGCCCCCTTTGTCTTGGAACTGGGGACTTCCTGCCTCAGGATGAAGTCCTTCATTGGCAGTTGCCTCTGGTGAGGTCTTAGAGATGATACCAGCTTCATCCTGTTCATGTGTTGAAACAGGAGAAGAGGTAGCCTCACTAGATGTTCTAGTCTCCTCATCAACACTGGGAGATTGAACTTTATAATCCCTATGTCGTGGGTTGTCAACTACATTATAATCCTCTCCCTCAACTGTTGAGGTTTTCCCAGTGTTAACAGGTTTCTGGGGAGGGGTAGAGGAATGTAGTTGAGTCAGCACTTGTGCAATGACTGCAGTTGGGCTAGTAGGGGTGGTTTTAGTGGGAGATGGAGGTGAAAAGGATTGCACCCGGGGTGAATGGTGCTCTTCAATGGCAATCTTCTCAAGTGAGAGAGATTCCAGTAATATGGCTTCCCCAATGTTGGTTGCAGCAGGATCTTGTTGAGAGGATACCTGAGCGGTTTCAGCTGGTGGAGTCGTTGAAACTACAAGGAGATTAAGACTAGTAGTTTCATCCTGCGTTTGTGCTGCAGGGGCATCATCAGGGGACTCAACTCCCTGAGTAGCCTTTTTGGTTTTCTTGGATTTTGGTTTGGAGGGGACTTTAGATCTGGAGGTGGAGGCTGTGGGTTCCCTCTGCTTGGGTTTTAGCAGTTTGGCAGCCTCTTTGAGTTGTGGATTGGAGTTGTGCCTGGAGTATACTTCTGGCAAAACTACCAGAGCAAGGACTCCAAGGCCAACAAGGCCATCAGATTTTAATTGATTAAGAATTATGGCCATAAGAAACCTTGGATATAATATCCATCTATTAGCCATAGGTTTCATTGCCAAATCTTTTAATTCCAAAAATATTATATCAGAAAAATTTAGGCTTTGGCGTTCAAGGATAGAATACAATACCTGTTGCCACCTGGATGACATTTGATCCCATGAAGATGTTTTGGGGGCAAGACAGACATTTATCATATGAAAAATGAGCCGCTCAGCATCATGGAAGTGCTTCTTCAGAATAGTAGTAGCACTTAGGTCACCCTCATAACCATGATTAACAAAGGATAAATCAATGGTGCCTTTGGGGTATCTGGTGACATAGGTGGCATCATTCAGGTCGAGGGTTTGACGAATGATCTCAGAAGTGATGACCACCTGTCTCTGGTTGACAAACGACTGGAGAGTGATCGAGTCATCATTCTCAGCAGTATGAACAGTGACGTTTGTCCAGAATTGGCAAAGGGTATCGGGATAGATGGTAGGGTTCAAGAGAAAGGCGGTGCGATATTGGGAATCAACCATCAAATCAATGGCAGCATCAAACTTGTTCCAAAAGGCTGATTTGGTAAGGTAAGCGACACAGTTGTGTCGAGGTTCGATTTGCATGGTCGCCATTAATGGAAGATGAACGTTTGGAAAGTGAGTTATGAAAAGTTTGAAGTTAGGGTTAGGTATATATAGGTTATGAAACGGCTGAAATAAAACAACTGAAAGTTTTGGTGTGAATCATCAGTTGTTAGAAAACAACTGAAGACATAGTTTTAACTTTCAGATGTTGTAAACAACTGAAGACTTGGTGTTGATCATTAGTAGTTGTAAACTACTGAAGACTTGGTTTTGGCTTCAGTTGTTTTGAAATGAAACAGTAGTTGTTGTCGTCAATTCACAAAGTTCAGCTGTTTCAATGACCTTAACACTTACTCATCAGATCATCTGACTTTCAGATGTTTCATTGGTCATCAGTACTTATCTATTATAAAAGACATCAGTAGTTTGAACTACATCAGTACTTTTCAACAAATGAAGTACTTCAGTACTTTTAAGTAGTTTAGTCTTCAATAGTTATAAAGCTGCTGAAGATAAAATGACTTATCAGCACTTATTTTTGACAGCATTATACTAATGCTCATCAGTATTTATTGACTAAGAGCATCAGTAGTTGTCAAATTATTCTAGTTGCAGCATACCAAGCCTGAGTACAAGATTATGAAAAGTTGCACTGTCCAAAGGCTTAGTAAATATATCTGCAAGCTCATCAGCACTAGGCACAAACTTTGGATCAATCAGACCTTTTTCATAACAATCCCTAATAAAATGATGTCTGATCTCAATATGTTTGGTCCTAGAATGCTGGACAGGATTCTTAACAATACAAAGAGCTGAAGCACTATCCATTAGTAAAGGAGTCTTAGTCTCTGTAATGTCATAATCCAATAATTGATTTTGAAGCCAGAGTACCTGAGATGTACAGCTTGCAGCTGCAATATACTCTGCTTCAGCTGTGGATGTAGCAACTGAAGTTTGTTTCTTACTCTGCCAAGAAACTAAACAGTTGCCTAGAAATTGGCATCCACCAGAAGTTGATTTTCTGGTTAACTTACACCCTGCATAGTCACTATCAGAGAAAGCAACTAATTTGCATGAGTGCCCAGTGGAATAGCAAAGTCCTAGAGATTGAGTTCCTTGCAAATATCTAAAGATCCTCTTGACTGCAATCATATGGGAATCTTTAGGTGCGCCTGAAATCTAGCACAGACACAAGTTGCAAACATAATATCTGGTCTAGAAGCTGTAAGGTACATCAAGGAACCAATCATACATCTGTAAAGAGTTTCATCAACTGCTTTACCTTTCTGATCAGCATCCAGTTGTGTGTTGCTGCACATGGGAGTAGAACAAGGTTTACAGTTTTGTAAATCAAACTTGGCTAACAAATTTTTTGTGTATTTTGACTGATGAATGAAAGTTCCATCAGCCATTTGTTTGATTTGCAAACCCAGAAAGAACTGTAATTCTCCCATGGCACTCATTTCAAACTTTTGTTGCATCAATTTAGTAAATGCATCACACAACTGTAGATCAGAGGATGCAAAAATAATGTCATCTACATAAATTTGAACAAGGAGCTTATGCTGGCCTACTTTCTTAATTAACAAAGTTTTATCTATGGATCCTCTAGTGAAATTATTTTGAAGAAGAAAGTTAGATAGTGTTTCATACCAGGCTCTGGGTGCTTGTTTCAACCCATAAACCGCCTTATCAAGCTTATACACCCAATCTGGATGTTTATGATCTTCAAAACCTGGTGGATGACACACATAAACCTCTTCTTTTTATTTTACCATATAAAAATGCACTTTTGACATCCATTTGAAAAACTTTAAGGTTATGGAAAGCAGCATAAGCTAAACAATCTGATTGCCTCCAGTTTGGCTACAGGGGCAAAGGTTTCATCATAATCAATACCTTCTTCTTGTGAAAACCCCTGTACAACCAGTCTGGCCTTATTCTTGACAATTTGGCCTTTTTCATCAGTTTTATTTCTAAACACCCATTTAGTGCCTATTGCACACTTACCTTGGGGTAGAGGAACCAGTTCCCACACTTGCTGTTTTTGAAATTGAAGAAGCTCAAGCTGCATGGCTTCAACCCATCCATTGTCCCTTAATGCCACATGATAATTCTTTGGCTCTTGCTGACTGATGAAGAGAGCATAGAGACAGAAATTGGACAATTGACTTGTAACATCTCGTATTTTTTTGTTAATTAAAAGTTAATTTTGTTAAGTTTCTTTTAAGGGCCATTATTGTGTTATATGTAAATTGTGGGTTAATTGGGTTATCTTTTAGATTTTGGGTTTTAATATGTTGTTAAAATGTCAAAAAAAAAAATCAATATTTAAGCTAATATTAAGGTTAATGATAATAACGTTATTAACAAATCATATTTGTTATTAATAACAATAAAGATAAATAATATTAGTAACAATCATAACTATGGTATTGATAACATAATAATAATAATAATAATAATAATAATAATAATAATAATAATAATAATAATAATAATAATAATAATAATTTAAAAAAATTTAATAAAGGTTAAATATTAAAACTTAAGTTAAGGGGGCTTTAATGTCATTTTTATAAACTTTCAAATGAAAGTTTTTGATATGAAATAATAAAAACTTAAATAGAGGGGATTAAAGTGTAAATTATTTATAAATAAAACAAAACCTTAAAACTCAAGTGATAACCCTTGGAAACCTCAGGGACCAATTGTGTCAATTTTAAAAACAAACCAAACCAACCCCCTTTCACTCCCGATAATCCGGTCACCGGCCAGCCACCCTCCGGCCGAGCTCCGGTGACCACCAAACACCGAATTTTGGATGTTTAAGGACACCAATCGAACCGTTGTAGCATTTCGAACTCGAACCCATGGACAGTCGCATCATTATAGTAGACATTAAGGAGGAATTAACCAAAAATCAACCATCCCAATCGGTTCATAACCGTTCAACGTACACAATATGTTTATTAATCAAATTAAACGATTGGAAACGTTCGCACAATCATTACTAAACTAAATGGTTAGTTTAATTCGAGTTTAACAATCATTTAATCATCAAAAGATAACCGAAACAAATGTACCAAATGGAGAAACCGTTCGGGGCTAGATCGACCAAATCAAACCTATAAACCAAGGGCAAATGTCCCCTTTGACCCTTTTTAACTCTCTATCACATCAATTTCACGAAAAGGCATCCAAACGAAGATTTTAAGTCTCTTGTTCTTCGCGAGTGAACCGAGATAAACCCGAGCATAAGCACATCAATTAGATCGTAATCGGGTACGTTTAATACATCATTGTGCTCGATTAAGCTTAGGGATCAAAAGCCCTAAGGTTAATCGAGTTGAAACATTTGAATCGGTGTACAATTTTGGGGCTAAACGATTCTAGGGTTCTTGGGAAAAATTGGGGATTTTGGAAGTTATGTTTTATGGTTTAAAAACCGGGTGATACCGCGGCTGTATGCCTTGGTTCACCGGTTAAGTCATCTCATGCCAACTTGGAGGTCCCGGGTTCGAAACCCGGGCACCCCCATATTTTTTTAAAATGGCTTTTTAAGCCTTAAATCAACTTTAGAAAATTTCTAATAAATATAAAAAAAATATTTTATAACCTTTAAATGTATTTTAAGTTGTCAAATAATTTTTAGTAATATTTTAAAATAATAAACAATTAAAAACCTTTGTAATAAAACATTTTAAAGGTTATTTTTGAATTATTAACATAGATTTTAAATAATTAACAAAATAGTAGTTATCCGAACTTTCCTTAGATTTTATCGTTTAAATCACGATATTTTAAATGGAGTTTTATTTTAAAAAGTTATAAATTCTTTTGTGTAATAAAACTTATTATGGTTCAAATATTATTAAAATATTATAAATCTAAATGATAAATAATTATTCAAGTAGTTGTTAAAATGACTATTTGAATAATTTATTATTCATCAAATCATTTGAGCATGTTATACCATTTAATGAATATAATCGTTAACTTTTGTTTAAATTCTTGAAAATTATAAAACAATATAATTTGCTTTATTTTAAGGTTTTAAAAACCTTTATAATAAATCATTTTAATAAGCTTAAAACTTTATAATATGATTTTAATATGTAATATCCTTATCAACTTTTAAATAGTTAATTTATAAATTAATTATTTCTTTTCACATATTATTGGTTTAATTGATTTAAATCATCTTTATTAAACCTAAATGATTTATTATTTTACTAATTACTTATTTAAACTTCCAAGTTCTATTGGAAACCCTAGTTCATGTCTAAAAATTGTAATCTTATTATTAAACCTAATCTTGAAATCTATACGTTTAAACAACTTGTAAAAGAAACCATTTGGAACCTCGTTTAAATTATTATCATCATCATTATAAACATAATTACTCATCAAAACCCTAATTCTTATTTAAACATTAATCAATATATTAACCTTAATCTTCATCTTGTAAATTATATATTTAGGTGCTTGTAATGGACACTTGGGATTTATCTTGTAATCTTTTATATCATCTTGAAATGCTTATTTCCATGTGAGTTTCCTTGTCCCCTTTTTACTTTATTTCACACTATTTTGGGGTGAAACATGATACTTATACATGATACACTTATACACATTTTGTCACACCCCAACCATGACGGCGGAAACGTCGAAGTGTGAGGGTTAAGATTGTTCACTGGTTCCCGCACCTTATCCCCAAGGGGAGGTCCCGGGTTCGACCCCGGCAACCCCCCCCTTTTTGTTTTCTTTTCTTTTGTTTTTCTTTTACATTATGTCTTATTTTATTTATTATCAATTAATTTTTCTTTTCTTTCTTTTTCTGAAAATTAATTTTGAATAAAACCTAAAATGATTTTATAAATTCAGAATTAATTTAATTAATTATTTATTTTGTTTATCAAAGTTTTATTTTCAAAATACATCTTTGATAGTTTCTTTAAATTATTTAAAACAATGTTGTGTATTGTAACACCTAATGGCAACCTCCCACATATACGTTGGGGCAAAACCTCATCGAGTGCGATGAGTCCCTTATGGGGGGTGATTGCAACACCTAGAGGCGTACCTCCCACATTGTTCGTGGACAGGAGAGATTCCTGGCTCATAAGTAATGACCTGCCTCTTAAATCACCGACGCGTTTTGGGCTTAGTTGGCTGTGGAGCCTAAAAAACTCCACAGTTAAGCGTGCTCAGGTGGGAGTAGTACCAGGATGGGTGACCCCCTGGGAAGTTTTCACCTGGGTAACCAAAAACAAATCCGTGAGCTCTTAGTGAGCAAAGCGGACAATATTGGTGATTACGAGGGGCCGGGGTGTTACAGAGTAAAAACGCGTCGGTGATTTAAGAGGCAGGTCATTACTTATGAGCCAGGAATCTCTCCTGTCCACGGACAATGTGGGAGGTACGCCTCTAGGTGTTGCAATCACCCCCCATAAGGGACTCATCGCACTCGATGAGGTTTTGCCCCAACGTATATGTGGGAGGTTGCCATTAGGTGTTACAATCACCCCCCCTTAGGGACTCATCGTCCTCGATGAGTTTTTGCCCCACATCCCGGATGGCACAGGAGTGGCTCTGATACCACTCTGTAACACCCCGGCCCCTCGTAATCACCAATATTGTCCGCTTTGCTCACTAAGAGCTCACGGATTTGTTTTTGGTTACCCAGGTGAAAACTTCCCAGTTAAGCGTGCTCAGGTGGGAGTAGTACCAGGATGGGTGACCCCCTGGGAAGTTTTCACCTGGGTAACCAAAAACAAATCCGTGAGCTCTTAGTGAGCAAAGCGGACAATATTGGTGATTACGAGGGGCCGGGGTGTTACAGAGTGGTATCAGAGCCACTCCTGTGCCATCCGGGATGTGGGGCAAAAACTCATCGAGGACGATGAGTCCCTAAGGGGGGGTGATTGTAACACCTAATGGCAACCTCCCACATATACGTTGGGGCAAAACCTCATCGAGTGCGATGAGTCCCTTATGGGGGGTGATTGCAACACCTAGAGGCGTACCTCCCACATTGTCCGTGGACAGGAGAGATTCCTGGCTCATAAGTAATGACCTGCCTCTTAAATCACCGACGCGTTTTGGGCTTAGTTGGCTGTGGAGCCTAAAAAACTCCACAGTTAAGCGTGCTCAGGTGGGAGTAGTACCAGGATGGGTGACCCCCTGGGAAGTTTTCACCTGGGTAACCAAAAACAAATCCGTGAGCTCTTAGTGAGCAAAGCGGACAATATTGGTGATTACGAGGGGCCGGGGTGTTACAGAGTATTGTAACACCTAATGGCAACCTCCCACATATACGTTGGGGCAAAACCTCATCGAGTGCGATGAGTCCCTTATGGGGGGTGATTGCAACACCTAGAGGCGTACCTCCCACATTGTCCGTGGACAGGAGAGATTCCTGGCTCATAAGTAATGACCTGCCTCTTAAATCACCGACGCGTTTTGGGCTTAGTTGGCTGTGGAGCCTAAAAAAACTCCACAGTTAAGCGTGCTCAAGTGGGAGTAGTACCAGGATGGGTGACCCCCTGGGAAGTTTTCACCTGGGTAACCAAAAACAAATCCGTGAGCTCTTAGTGAGCAAAGCGGACAATATTGGTGATTACGAGGGGTCGGGGTGTTACACATTTGAGACTTGTAATGCACATGCAATTCTACTTATTATTTGGTCATGGTTATTTGTGTATTGTAAGTGTTTATATGAGATACATAGTTTGTTTACAATCATTAACTATTGCTAGCCTGGCGACGTCTTAGATCTTTGGGCCTGACAAGCCTATTTGGTGCTAAAGTCGAGGTATTGCCGACTCCTAGGGGCCGTACGCTTGTGCACTAGGGAACCAAATACACTTAGCCAATCTTTTATACTTGTAATCAAGTCGAGGTTTGGTTGTAACGATATGTGTTCTATAACCTTACTAGCTTATAACCTATGACATGAATTGCTACTTATAACCTTTTCATATTATGTATGAAAACCTTGGAAACTCACCAACTATTTATAGTTGACCTTTTATTTTTATCATGTTTCAGGAAAACCCCCAAGTTTGAAGTGAACTTATGTTGCTGGCATATTCTAGGACTTGGACCTAGTTAATAAACAAAATGATTATGTTTGTTATTTCATGTTGAAACTTATTTCATTATTGAGACTTATGCTTGTAATGTAATTATGAAATTTATGAATAATATATTTGGATTTAATAATAGCGTTATGTGGCTGTGAACAATCTTAACCCTCACACCTCGACGTTTCCACCGTCAAGGTTGGGGTGTGACAGATTGGTATCAGAGCCCATAACTATAGGGATTTAGGTTATTAGAAATGGTGACCTAGACTATAGCTTATGCATGAACCTCTTAGAAAAATATTTATATTCTTGGAAATATATATTGTTACATGCTACATAATGCTATACCTTACTTATGTGCAACTTGATGCCTTAGCATAGGTTTGCCTTGTAATTGTTTAAACTTAGTTACTTGTCTCCCTAAACTTAACTTTGATTCTTTGACCCTCCCCGACAAATGAACTTCCTACACCTATTCTCAACGACACGTGGAATCTACACTTATCGTCGTGGGTTCAATTCCTTAGACTCTATGTCTAATCTATGAAAATCTCATCAAGGTTTTGATTTCATAAACCAAAGAAATTTGTGTGACACATAGACACCTGTATTCTGGATTTCCTGGCAAAAGGCCTTCGGGCTAAGGCAAGCATATCGTATAAATCTCATTGTGAGACCAGTTATGCTTACCTGGGGATTTCTGGGATGAGTGATAAACTATGGTCAACATACACAAGTCTCTAAGGCAAATGGATCAACTTACCTTGACGTGTCAACGATTCCAAATGGTAATGCGTTACCAAATGGAACCATCCTCTTTGTATCTTGAAAATCTTTGATTTCTTGAACTGGTATCTCTTCATTCTTATCATACGTAATGTTCCTGTTAATATTGAACCTAACCTACATTTCAACTCTTACGTTTAAACATCGTTACACGTTGAGCGTTTCATGTATCTATTTCTATACCTTGACCAACGTGTGCATGACTCTTAATATATTCAATGATATTGGGAATCTAAAACGAATGGTCTTCAAAACTTTAAACCGTTACTTATGGTTCTAAAGTCTTCTTAAGGGTGTATCCCATAACTAAGAACATGCAATGCTATAGGTGGAATTCCTACATCTCGAGATACCTTGTCTAGGCAAAGTGTAAATGGTGATTTGACTCGATCATTGAATCCATTTACTTGACTCGAAACCCTTGAGATGAGTGATCACTTATAAGTACGCGTGTCTTCAATAAGGCTATGGTTGACCTCATATCTTGAGAAGTCTATGTATTCTTTTCGATTGTGAATCGAATGTTCACATCTCATTGTGGTGTTGAATAATTTCCTGCCCTTGATTTCGTCTTCCCGATTGAAACCATCCAAGATTTGAACACCACAACAGCATCTGTTATCTCGAACTTTGATCTTAAGCTTGTAAGCATGATTTTTCCTTTTGTTACGGTAATGTAACTTGAAATTTTCCGAATTTCTAATTGATATTATTTTCCTTTCGTCGTTAAGTCAAACTCCGTACCGTTTGCACCGTGAGAGATACAAGTGTTTGCAAGTCAACCTATGACTAAGAACACCCGTATCTCCTAAATGATTCTAACTCATCAAAACAGGGGTGATTCCCTTACTTTGATGATTCTCTATTCGTTTCGATAAATAGTTTCCAATTGTGATTTATAAAATTTCATCCTCTGGATCGGGGTGATTTCCTTATCCCGAGGATTGACTTCAATTACTTTCTTTGGAATGGCATTTCACAAATGACATGATCTCACCAAAATAGGATTGAAACCCGTACTTTGGTGACAAATGTCAATCTTCGATTGTTTTCTTGCTATTATGAAATTCAATCATCAAGATAGGCGTGAATTCCATACCTTGATGATAATATCATCTTTATGAATTGTATTTGTTCAAATGAGACGACTTCATCAAAGTAGGAGTGAATTCTGGATTTTGATGAAGAAGTTTATCTTGTTATATTTTGTTTTTGTAAAACTTCACCGTTAAGATAGGAGTGATTTCCCTTACCTTAATGGTGAGTTACCTCGTTTTATTTCTGTGGATCCTCAACAAGGAGTTGGGATCGAACTTTTTAATTGGTAAGTTAGCGGTCATACCTTGGGAATGCACCATCAAGTTAGGAGTGAAAACCGCACCTTGATGACTATTCTCATTTCTTGATTTCCAACTTACCAAGGTTTTAATCAAGTGACAAGAAACATGTAGTAACTTGAAGGGTGAACCAATATTAGTATTTGGACATATCAAGTCAAAGCATGATTTCTGAACTTGAAAGGAAACCCGATCACTCTAGGTTGATTTTGATTCCGAGCTTGGAGCGTTTAAATTCTTAAATTGATTTCTTTCCCTTTATCCTTATGTTTTGATTTGATCTAGCTATATCGAACAATTTATTCTCTACTTATCAACTTTCATTTTGAGATATCATCAACGCATGATTGTGTGATGGTAGCCTTCTTAAACAATCTTTCTACTAAATCAAGACATTATCAACTTGTGGTTATGTCTTTCTAGTCATACGAATGTTCTCGACTGTACTTACGGGTTTGATGAATTACGTATGCAATCTATATTTGGAAACTTGTTATCTTGCAAAACATGTTTACAAATACTTTTCTTAATGTTTGCGTCACTTCTTGAATCGCTTTTGAACCCTTAACCTTGAAAATCATTGAAATTTTATCTTGGTTTTGAACAACAAGACTTGTTATTATCCTCGTTGCGATGTGGATATAAAGGTTCATAAAATTTCGTAATTTGTAGTCATATGTGTGGCATGAAAGAAAAGACATAACTTGGCATGTGTCCAAGTGTCTTACTTTCACATATGACAAAACCTAACATCCGTGTTCCTATGAATCTCCTGTTTAACTTTTCATCACTAAGTGTCTCTCATCTTAGCCGTTATGATGACAATTGGTGCATTATAGACCGATTGGTTAATTGCATATCAACTCATGTGGGATAACGGGTCGAGAAATTGGCTTGTGTCTATCTCAAATAGTTGTATACCGTGGTATGTCGTTAAACATCGATCATTAATTTAGATGGTCAATTCATTTTTCTGCTTTTAATAATGTTCCCAACCATCGTCGTGAACTTATTTCAAGATATTTGCATATCGTATTATTCTTAGACCGATGATTGGTCAAAGGAGCGATACATATTCACAAGATATGCGTTAAGACCGTTTCATACAGTGACGTTTGGGATTCTTAAATCCTGACGGTTAATTTTTTTTACAATTGTGATCTTTTATTGATTTCAACACATCGCTTTACTACGAGATTATATTCTAGAAGTTGTGACTTGTAAGTCTAACATACCATGGTAACTCGTCATCATTTTCAACGTTTCCTTTCAAAACGTCTCGAACTTCACTGGAAGAGTTCAAGTGACATATGTTATGCCAAGAGACTTGAAAGACTCCATAAAGTGAAGCGTTTCATCTGTAATTAAACGACAAACATTGTACGTTGAACACTTACCTTTTCATTATAATTCCTTTGTTCATCTAAGTTCATTTTTAATTTCGGGACGAAATTCTTTTAAGTTGGGGAGACTGTAACATCTCGTATTTTTTTGTTAATTAAAAGTTAATTTTGTTAAGTTTCTTTTAAGGGCCATTATTGTCTTATATGTAAATTGTGGGTTAATTGGGTTATCTTTTAGATTTTGGGTTTTAATATGTTGTTAAAATGTCAAAAAAAAAATCAATATTTAAGCTAATATTAAAGTTAATGATAATAATGTTATTAACAAATCATATTTGTTATTAATAACAATAAAGATAAATAATATTAGTAACAATCATAACTATGGTATTGATAACATAATAATAATAATAATAATAATAATAATAATAATAATAATAATAATAATAATAATAATAATAATAATAATAATAATTATTTAAAAAAAATTAATAAAGGTTAAATATTAAAACTTAAGTTAAGGGGGCTTTAATGTCATTTTTATAAACTTTCAAATGAAAGTTTTTGACATGAAATAATAAAAACTTAAATAGAGGGGATTAAAGTGTAAATTATTTATAACTAAAACAAAACCTTAAAACTCAAGTGATAACCCTTGGAAACCTCAGGGACCAATTGTGTCAATTTTAAAAACAAACCAAACCAACCCCCTTTCACTCCCGATAATCCGGTCACCGGCCGGCCACCCTCCGGCCGAGCTCCGGTGACCACCAAACACCGAATTTTGGATGTTTAAGGACACCAATCGAACCGTTGTAGCATTTCGAACTCGAACCCATGGACAGTCGCATCATTATAGTAGACATTAAGGAGGAATTAACCAAAAATCAACCATCCCAATCGGTTCATAACCGTTCAACGTACACAATATGTTTATTAATCAAATTAAACGATTGGAAACGTTCGCACAATCAGTACTAAACTAAATGGGTAGTTTAATTCGAGTTTAACAATCATTTAATCATCAAAAGATAACCGAAACAAATGTACCAAATGGAGAAACCGTTCGGGGCTAGATCGACCAAATCAAACCTATAAACCAAAGGCAAATGTCCCCTTTGACCCTTTTTAACTCTCTATCACATCAATTTCACGAAAAGGCATCCAAACGAAGATTTTAAGTCTCTTGTTCTTCGCGAGTGAACCAAGATAAACCCGAGCATAAGCACATCAATTAGATCGTAATCGGGTACGTTTAATACATCATGGTGCTCGATTAAGCTTAGGGATCAAAAGCCCTAAGGTTAATCGAGTTGAAACATTTGAATCGGTGTACAATTTTGGGGCTAAACGATTCTAGGGTTCTTGGGAAAAATTGGGGATTTTGGAAGTTATGTTTTATGGTTTAAAAACCGGGTGATACCGCGGCTGTATGCCTTGGTTCACCGGTTAAGTCATCTCATGCCAACTTGGAGGTCCCGGGTTCGAAACCCGGGCACCCCCATATTTTTTTAAAATGGCTTTTTAAGCCTTAAATCAACTTTAGAAAATTTCTAATAAATATAAAAAAAATATTTTATAACCTTTAAATGTATTTTAAGTTGTCAAATAATTTTTAGTAATATTTTAAAATACTAAACAATTAAAAACCTTTGTAATAAAACATTTTAAAGGTTATTTTTGAATTATTAACATAGATTTTAAATAATTAACAAAATAGTAGTGATCCGAACTTTCCTTAGATTTTATCGTTTAAATCATGATATTTTAAATGGAGTTTTATTTTAAAAAGTTATAAATTCTTTTGTGTAATAAAACTTATTATGGTTCAAATATTATTAAAATATTATAAATCTAAATGATAAATAATTATTCAAGTAGTTGTTAAAATGACTATTTGAATAATTTATTATTCATCAAATCATTTGAGCATGTTATACCATTTAATGAATATAATCGTTAGCTTTTGTTTAAATTCTTGAAAATTATAAAACAATATAATTTGCTTTATTTTAAGGTTTTAAAAACCTTTATAATAAATCATTTTAATAAGCTTAAAACTTTATAATATGATTTTAATATGTAATATCCTTATCAACTTTTAAATAGTTAATTTTTAAATTAATTATTTCTTTTCACATATTATTGGTTTAATTGATTTAAATCATCTTTATTAAACCTAAATGATTTATTATTTTACTTAATTACTTATTTAAACTTCCAAGTTCTATTGGAAACTCTAGGTCATGTCTAAAAATTGTAATCTTATTATTAAACCTAATCTTGAAATCTATACGTTTAAACAACTTGTAAAAGAAACCATTTGGAACCTCGTTTAAATTATTATCATCATCATTATAAACATAATTACTCATCAAAACCCTAATTCTTATTTAAACATTAATCAATATATTAACCTTAATCTTCATCTTGTAAATTATATATTTAGGTGCTTGTAATGGACACTTGGGATTTATCTTGTAATCTTTTATATCATCTTGAAATGCTTATTTCCATGTGAGTTTCTTTGTCCCCTTTTTACTTTATTTCACACTATTTTGGGGTGAAACATGATACTTATACATGATACACTTATACACATTTGAGACTTGTAATGCACATGCAATTCTACTTATTATTTGGTCATGGTTATTTGTGTATTGTAAGTGTTTATATGAGATACATAGTTTGTTTACAATCATTAACTATTGCTAGCTTGGCGACGTCTTAGATCTTTGGGCCTGACAAGCCTATTTGGTGCTAAATTCGAGGTATTGCCGACTCCTAGGGGCCGTACGCTTGTGCACTAGGGAACCAAATACACTTAGCCAATCTTTTATACTTGTAATCAAGTCGAGGTTTGGTTGTAACGATATGTGTTCTATAACCTTACTAGCTTATAACCTATGACATGAATTGCTACTTATAACCTTTTCATATTATGTATGAAAACCTTGGAAACTCACCAACTATTTATAGTTGACCTTTTATTTTTATCATGTTTCAGGAAAACCCCCAAGTTTGAAGTGAACTTATGTTGCTGGCATATTCTAGGACTTGGATGTAGTTAATAAACAAAATGATTATGTTTGTTATTTCATGTTGAAACTTATTTCATTATTGAGACTTATGCTTGTAATGTAATTATGAAATTTATGAATAATATATTTGGATTTAATAATAGCGTTATGTGGCTGTGAACAATCTTAACCCTCACACCTCGACGTTTCCGCCATCAAGGTTGGGGTGTGACATGACTTCTTGTTGAAACACCAGCATTAATGTCACCAATGATCTGGGACATGGGATGATTCTTCAATTCTTGATATTCAATAATATATGTGCAAGTGTTTGTAGGAGATCCAGCAGCAACAGATGTTGATTCAGATTCTTGAAACCTAGACTGAGATGGCAGTTCAAATGAAGTAGAGGATTAGAGATTTCATCAGCATTTGTTGTGGATGGAACTGCTGAAGCTACAGGAACATCAAGTGCAGTAGATACATGCAGATGATCACTACAACTTTCATTTATACCATCAAATGGAGATGATGGAACTTCAGAAACAATAACAGATGGAGACTGAAATGGAACATATTGCAGTATGTCCAAATCAAACAACTCCACAGGGTTTTGAGGAATTTTTTCTTTTGGAGTTTCATTAAACTTGACATGCAAAGTTTCTTCAACAATCTTTGTTCTGCAATTAAAAACTCTGTATGCCTTGCAAGTAGATGAATACCCAACAAAATACCCTGCATCCACCTTGGATTCAAACTTCTGAAGTGGATTCTTTGTGTTAAGAATATAACAGGGACACCCAAATGCTCTAAAGAATGAAATTAGAGGGGCCAAATGATGTAATAACTCATAAGGAGTCTTCATCAACCTCTGATTCACTAATACCCTATTCTGTACATAGCAAGCTGTGTTGACAGCTTCAGCCCAAAAGGTTAGTGGCAAACCTGAGTCAGCCAACATTGTCCTTACGGCTTCAATAAGGGTCCTGTTCTTTCTCTCCACCACTCCATTTTGCTCAGGAGTTCTTTGAATACTATATTGTCTCTTGATTCCCTGAGACAAATAGAATTCATCAAGAGTGTGATTCCTAAACTCTGTGCCATTATCACTTCTCACACATTTAACTGGAAGTGAATGCTGCTTTTCCACATGCAACACAAAATAAATGATGATTTGAGCAACCTCATCCTTGGAATGCAAGAAGAAAGTCCATACATATCTGGAATAATCATCCACAATTACCAGACAGTATTTTTTCTTTGCCATACTCATTACTCTAACAGGACCAAAGAGATCCATATGCAGTAATTGCAAGCAGGCAGTGGACTTGGGTTCTTCTATTGGAGGGAATGAAACTTTGTGTTGCTTTCCTTTTAAGCAAGCTGGATAGTTGTCATCACATTTGAACTCCTTCAATGGCAAACCTCTCACTAAACCATGATGAATGAGCTGATTCATGTTCTTAAGATTCACATGACCAAGCCTTCTATGCCATAGTTCAGATTCTTGAGGAGAGGCTTTAGAAAACAGACATGGATGGCCTTTAAGATCGATTTTCTTTGATAAATCTAAGGCATATACTCTTCCAATCCTGTTGGCCTTCAGGAGAGTATATTCATCCAATGTCTTGTCGATCTTGTTCAAAACTTTGGAAGACAGAATCCGACAGTTTTGACTTGTGAAAAGTGCAACATGCCCTTTATCACACATTTGACTGACACTCAATAGATTGTACTTGAGGTTCTCCACATGGTTAACATCATCAAATCTTATTTTCCCATTTGAGACAAATCCTTTTCCAATGATGTAACCTTTAGCATCATTTCCAAAAGAAACAAATCCCTTCTTCCCTTGAGAATAATCATGAAGAAGAGAGCTGCTCCCTGTCATATGCATAGATCCTCCACTGTCTACATACCAGATGCTTCTTTGGCATGCTGAAGAACCTTGCATTTTTCACAAAAATTAGTTAGCCTTTGAGACCCAAACCTTTTTGGTTTTGGGTCTGTTTTCATCAACAGATTTTAAACTAACTGATTTTGCATGATTAACAGCCTTTGAAGATGTAAGTGGTGCTGAAAAGGATTCCTTTGATTTTGGCTTAGGTGTCCTTTTCAGTGGTTTAATCACAGAAACATTTAATTGGTTAACTCTCCCCAATAGATGTTGAACCATCATAACAAGTTGTGTATGATTGGTTGTCAAAGTTTTCAACTCAGTTGACACATCAGTACTTGTTGGTGATTTGTTCTTGTGATTCACCACATCCTTCTTTTGAAAAGACACAGACTTAGTCTGAGTTTTTGATATTCCATGAGGAATATTTGCAGCTGTTGTGTGACAAACCCCTTCCTTCTTTGTGACTTTTTGAAAAAACTTTGGTTTATCAGATTGAGATGATTGTGGTACAAACTTGGTTTGAAATTCATCTTTCATTTTATGCATTTTCTTCTTAATGATTTTCTCTTTGTTGAAATTTAAACCCTTGTTATACCAGCATTCATCAGTAAGATGATTAAACAAACCACATATTTCACATGGCTTTCTTTTCATCTTTTGTTGATCAACTGCTGAAGATGATGAAACTACTGAAGATTTGTTCTTCAGTACTTTCTTTCTTTCAGTACTTTTGGGAATTACTGAAGGATTTGCAACAACTGAAGATTTGTTCTTCAGAAGTTTTCTATCAGTACCTTTGAGATTCCTGATAGACCTTTCAGCAGTTGTCAAGCAATGCTTGTTTTCCTCTGATTTGAAATGCTCTTCAGGTGTTGTGTTTTGCCCTTCAGTACTTTGAGTACTTTGTGGAACAACACCTGAATTACTCAGTTTCTTCTTGATCATGTGTTTAGAAGCAGTGGGACCATCAGCAATTTGATTAGCTGAGGTAATAACACTGACTTCATCCTCTGATTTTGAATTATCATTTGAGGATGAGACACATGATGATGTGGTTTGGGAATTACAATCATCCTCAGATTTTACTTCTAGCTTGGGAGTAAAATCTGTAGGAGGTATGGTATGATTATACCCAATCCCAAACTTCACATTAGAAGCTGTTTGCTTACTGAGAAGCATTTCAAATCCCTTGCATGATGTTACCCAACGTTCACAATTAACTTGAGTAGCTGCAAGTGTTTCTTTGAGATTCTTGTGATTTTCCAAAATGACCTCTACCTTTGCTTTTTCATCAGTGATTTGACATTTTAGTTTATAAATCTCCTCATCCTTCTCTTTTAAAACAGACTCAAACTCAGCTTTTCTTTTGGAAATTGCTTTTTCTAGGTCAAGGTTTTGATTAATTAAGGCTACATTTGCTTCCCTAATTGAAACAAAAGCAGCTATGCATGACTCAGAACATAACTTGGCTTTAGCCTCAGAAGATACCTGTGGTACCTGTGATGATGAAGGATTTCCATCAGTAGACTCCAGGGCCATTAGAGCAAGATTTCCAAAAGGGTTTTCACCACCATGTTGACCAGCACCAGTAAATAATTGTTCAGAATAACCAGAGACATCATCTGGTAAGCTGCTCCAGTCAACAACCTCAGGGGTGAAAAAGCTCTGATGAGATTGAGATTGAGATTGTTGATTTGTTTGAGATGGTTGAGGATCAGGTAGAGCATGTGGTTGTTGAGCCATGGATACAGGAACCTGACTAGATTGAGGCATGTAAAAACATGGATAAGGATATGGCATGGATTTTGAGGAACAAAGAATGCAGGAGATGGTTGATGTTGTGAATGATGATCAGAACTGGTAGAATAATTGCCCTTTGGATTGTGAGCTATTGCTTGGAAAAGTCACAAAGGGTGCAGATGAGTTAGATCCAGATGATCTACACTCTCTAGCAAAATGTCCAAGTCTATGGCACTTGTGACATCTCAACTTGCTCTTATCAAAACCAACTTTGGTTTTGCCAGAGAGACCAGGGAATTTTCTACCTGTTCTATTGTAAAACTTTTGAGATCTGATATTAATCAATGCCATTTGGCTCAAAATATCCATCTCTTCCAAATCATCATCAGCAATTCCTTTCAAGTCATCCATCAGAAAACACAAGTTATCAACACTAAAACCTGAGTTACCCTCTACTCCAACAAAAGCATGATTTCCACTGTTTGAAGAGAAATCAATATGCTCATCATATGAACTTTCAGATGAAGCAAATTCAGACTCATGACCAACCAGAGCAGTGTTTCCTGGTACAAAGTCATCAGTGAGCTTTCCAGATGAAGATAGTTTCCTTTTCTGTTCTATCTCTCTCTCAAATGTTAAGAGTTTCCCATGAAGTTGGGTGAGAGATAGAGTATCCAGATTTGCACTGGAGCGTAGGACAATGGTATAAGTGTCCCATCTCTCAGGCAGGGATCTGAGGAATCTGTTGTTCATCTGACTGTTTGTATATTCATGTTGAACCATTTTTAGCTCAGATATCAAACAGGAAAATCGCTCAAACTGTTGAGTCAATGTCGTACCCTTCCTATGAGAGAATGTCTCATATTGCTGGGCAAGGATTTCTCTATTGTTTGCTAAGACCTCATCAGTTCCTCCAAATTGTTCTTTCATAGCAACCCAGAGATCATGAGCAGTTTCATGATGCATAAGCCGAGAGTAGATTTCATTAGGCAGAGCCATGGCCAGAATTCCATGGGCTTTAGCATCAATTTCAAACAGCTTTAAATCCTCATCAAAATATTGTTCCTTCTTCTTCGGAACCATCTCATTGGTTTCAGGATTACTCACCATAGGCTTATATGGTGCATGAACCACTGACTTCCAACAACCTGAACTGTTAACAGACAAGTGATGGAGCATTCGGCGTTGCCATATGTTATACTCACTCCTAACAAGCATCGGAGGCTTAGTTGAGGAGCCAGTATTGTGAGGATCATTGATTGAAGTAGTCATTTTCACCAACTCAACCAAATTCAATGAGATTAAAATTAGTCTAGCTTAAAAACTCAACAACGCAATTTGAATCTCAAATTAATTGACCGGAAGCGACAGAAAATCAAACTCTATAATCAATTCTTGCAAATTGGCTAATTCGATCAAACTTATATATCAAAAGAGCAGTTTCAATGATCAATTGTTAAATCGATCAATGATTAACTTGCTCTAATACCATTTGATAGGATCGGATCTAGTTTGATCAATTGGATTTGAATTTGCAGCGGAATATAACAGAATAAGATAAAATTCAAGCAAGATAAGTATGAATATGCAATCACACAATGACGATTATAGAGAGAGAACTTTCCAGTTAATGGAATATTTTCATTCACGCTAATGCTTCGGTTACAAAACAACTAGGTCAACATTCCTTTTATAGAGGAATGTGACGTCAGCTGATGTCACTTGATAGTGACATCTAACTGATTTAACAAACTACTGAAAATAACTAATCTACTGAAGATGTCCACAACAACTGAGGACACCTTCACAAAAAGTCTAAGTGTAAAGAGGAATTACAACTACTGAAACTACAACATCTGAAGTGTAAGAACTTCAGATGTTTTACAATAATAAAACTACTGAAAGGAAACTACTGAAAACTAAAAACATTACAACTACTGAACGGAAAACACTTCAGCTGTTTGAGACAACTTCTGAGAACTTGGTCTTCAGACTTTGTCTTCAACATATGTCTTCAGACTTTGTCTTCAGCCTTTTGTCTTCAGACTTTGTCTTCAGACTTTGTCTTCAGTCTTTGTCTTCAGCTGATGTAGAAATCTTCAGTTGTTGTAATGTCTGTGAGACTTAAAGGTTTTTCTGATCTGGCTCATTGGTTCTTTTGGTCCAACATGAGAAGGCCTGGATGAAGAGCTATCTCAAGGCTCATGGCTTCTCTGGCAGGCAGGTGGGTCCTATGTCGGAAAAGACCATCCAGCGACATGTCAGTGACTTAAAGGCTGACATTCGCTCGGGGAAGAGGAAGGAGATGTACAGAAGGGGACAGGGGATGATCTTCAAATCAACTACTCAACCCCAACTTCAAATCCAACCACAATCTGAACCAATACCCTTTCCATTCCCCATCAAAACCGAACCAACCACTGAACCATACACCCCTGAACCTACACCATCACCCCTACCAACCTCTTCACTTCAACCGCCTAAAATACCCATCCTCCAACCCAAAACTCTAGCCAGAACCCAAACACCTCAACCTACCCAACAACCCATCAAACCATCCCCTCAGCCTTCTAAACATCTCTCCTTAGAAGAATTCAAGGCAGTCAAGACAAAGCTCATCAATTGCACAACCCTGAGCGATATCTCCTGTGAGGAGGATTCAGTCAATTTGACTTATGTTGATGGATCCTCACGTTCCCTCACTAGAGATCAATTTCTTGATCTGCCCAGAGGAACATTGGACCAAGCTGCAAATCTCCTTGGCCTCAATTCAGATACTTTGAATGAGGAAGAAAAGAAGTTAAGGAGAAGGCTGGTGACTCTGCTGGATACCAAGAAAGGTGACCGGGTGCCAAGACAACCTCTTGCACCAAGGAAGAAGATCATCCAGTGGAGGTTCGAAGACTCTTCTCACAACTTTGTCGTTGAAAGAGAGAATGGATAGCTCAATAGGCTAAGTGCCTCATCTCTGCTACACTTGAGCAGATTTGATATTGCTGAGTTAGCAGAAAAGCCATTCTCCAACCCTTCAAACTCTGATGTAGCTGCCCATATCAGAAATCATCTAGGCAGTCTTCATATGGCCGAGCTAACTGCTAGGAGCAAGGTTGAAGAAGAGTTGAAACTGAGAGAGGAGGAGAAAAGGAAGGGATCAACAACCAAAGGCAAAGCCATTCTACAAATGGTTGAAGGTCATGAACTTGAATCCATAGTTAGATGGGAGTATGATTATAACTCCCGTCAACTAACTCTTTTCAGGGGGACGCAACAGAGGGTACATGTCATTCAGAGTGATAGACTGGATCTCCTATCCACCAATGACTTGTACAAGCTTCTCAGCACCACTTCAGGGAAGAACAAAGAAACAGACAAATATCTTCTGTCCCTGGTGCTGAAAGCTTTGAGAAGCAGAAACAAGTGAGGTTTTGGTATCATCAACCTAGGGGGAGTTTGTTGGATCTAGAAAGGCTGGTGCACCCAAAACCAAATCACTTAGAATATTTTGGTACAACAAATAAAGGACTTCCGAAGCTAAGTGTGGAACTTCCGAAGGAAAAAGGAGCTCTTCTGAAGACAAAGTGTAAAACTAACTTCCGAAGGAAAACTCCAACTTCCGAAGACAAAGAACTTACTTCCGAAGATCAAGACTTAGCATGACAGATCAGAAGTCAACTTCCGAAGTATAGAAGTCCTCAAGCCTCGGAAGTATAGAAGCCTCTTCCGAAGTATAAGTGGCTTCGGAAGAACTTGTTCTTCCGAAGCCAACTTACCTTTGGAAGACACTACCATTATCCAGTGGACATAAGTATGGTCTCTCTGACACTCCGTTGCAAACCTTTGAGATACTGCATGGCGTTTTCTCAAAAGCCATGTAGTTGACCATACTTTATTCCACTGTTTACCTTTATATGTTAGTACAGTTGCCATCTTTAGTTGGTGACAAAAGATAAGTCATGGACATGTCATGACTACCATTTAGATAATACTTTCTCTAAGATACCTTAACTTTAGTATTGTAGTATATGCTTTAGTCTTAGGTTTCTAGCTGGTATCAAAGTATATCCGACTGTAAGATCTAGTATATATAGTTTCTCACTGTAACTCATGTTTCATGCTTGTAAGAGTCTTGTAATATCTTGAGTTGAGAAGTAATATATACAAGTGCCTTGAAAATTATTTCTGTGTGTTCTTTGCTACTTATTATATTATTATCAACTCTTGTAAAAGACTTTACTTCATCTAATTTGAGTGTTCTATAAGTGAGTTTGAGAGAAATCCAAGTGTTTAAGTGACAAACCCGATCCTGCACTTTGTCTTGTCAAACCCAAACTTGTTGTTTGTTCGGTTCTGGGGAAACTGCCTTCTAGTTCTCTTGAAGAACTTCTTCGCTCTATAGGTTAACAGAGCCATCTGTTGGACTATGTCCGTATACTCCGCATCAACTGGGCTGAAACACTCTAGATCATCAAAGCAATACTGATAGTCACTAGAGTGCCTATTTCCTGAGCAAAGGCACAACTGTCCTATAAAGAACTTTGTTGAGCCTGTTGAGACCTTGGGTCTCAGGGAATGTGATGTATGCCTCAGAAGAACAGGATGGCTGCTGGGTGTATGTCAGGTACTGCTGAGGTTGGGGGGTCCTGAGCCTTCAGCAATCATTAAAGCGTTGCTAGCAATAAGGCTTGAGGGTCTGCTTGTCTGGTGGCCTCTCTTGTTCTCCATCTCTAAACGGTATCCATCAAGGATGCCATAAAGTTCAGTCATAGTGAGGGAGTTCAGATTTTCTGTCCTCTTGATAGAGACACAGTAGAACATCCACTCATTTGGGAGTGCACTTATGAATTTTCTTGTGAGATCTCTCAATTCAAGGGCAATTCCCACAGACTGAAGGGCGGAAATAAGATCCATATACCTGAAGTATTGCTAGTTTAGGGTCTCTCCAGCAATATAAGTGAAGTTCTCAAACTGTTGCTTCAGGGAATCTTTCTTGGAGTCATTGGAGCCGGAGTACATCTGAGATAGTGCATCAAACAATTCTTTAGCTTACTAGCAATGCTCAAACCCCACCATGATGGAGTTGGGTATCGTAGTCATCAGAATAGTCATGGCATTACTTTCAATGTCTAGCTTCTTCCGGTCATCATCAGAGTAGTCTTCTACAGTCTTCTCTTTCATGGCACCGTTTCCACCTGGTGCTGCCACCTTTGGTTTGTAAGGACCGTTAACAATAGATTGCCATAGTTTGCTATCGTGATATCTGATGAGGCCTTCCATGCGTCTGCTCCATGATCTAAAGTTTTCAGAGGTGATGATAGGTGCTTTAGTCATCGTCCCCATCTCAACTTCAGACTTTTGGTTGAGGGCCATTTTTGAGTGTGGTGAAAGGAGGAGTGAAAAACATGTTGATTTGGATGGTAAGACCTCACAATCAAGAGCATGAAAAGCTCTGATACCAATTGCAGGATCGTTTTTTGTCACTAAACACTTTGTTTTCTCTCAAACTCACTTGAATCATACTCAGTTCAGATGATGATACAGAATCCTTTTTAAGAGTTGATTATAATATATTAAGTAACAAAGAACACAAAGAAATAATTTTCAAGGTCTTGTATATATTACTTCTCAACTCAAAGTATTACAAGACTCTTACAAGCATATTTGTAACACCCGGATATTTATTATTTTGAAGCCGACGAAGGAAGAAAAAGAAATAAAGTCCAAAGTCGAGGGACCAAACTCGCCAACGAAAGAAAGACGGGTGAGTGGGAGTATATAAGGGAGAGGGCAGCCCTTACCCTCTCCCCCACACACAAATAATCAGCCACATAGAGAGGAGAAGAGAGAAAGTAGAAGAAAAAGAGGAAAAAGGGTCGGTTCGGGTGATTCGGGTGGCCAAACTCGTTGTGTAGCAAGCCAAATCAAAGCCCTTGTCGTTGTGCTCGTTTGTGTGAGTTCTAGGACCCCATTTTTACTTGTTTTCAACCGATTTTGGGGCTGGAGAACATTAAAAAACCCGTTTTGGTGTGAGTATGTGTTTGACCCATTTGGGTGTGAAGTGTGTGATGTGTTTCGTGTATGTTTCAGGGCTTGTGTGTGCTTGTATGGTGTTGTGGTATGCATTCCTAAGGTCTAGGATGGTTAATTTAGGCTTAGAATGGGTTTGGATGAGCTTGGAGGCCAAAAATGGCAGATTGGGTTCGGGATGAACTCCATTCTGCATCAGCTAAGGCTAGGCGACCGAATGGAGGCCATACGACCGATTGAGAGGCGATTGAGGGTCATTCGCACGATTGGGATTCATTCGCACGATTGAGGGTTCAATCGCACGACTAAGGTTTCATTCGTACGATTGGGAGTCCAGTCGCATAGGGAGTCATACGACTGAGGGTTCAGTCGCATAAGTGCTTAGTCGCATGAGTTCATTCGCATTAGATCAGTCGCATAAGTGCTCATTCGCATTAGTACCATCCGCATGAGGTCCATACGCACGACTGGATGTCCATTCGCATAGATGTTCATCCGCCTGAGTCCAATCGCATGAAGTTCAGTCGCATGAAGGCCATGCGACTGAAGGGTGTCCATACGCACGAATAGAGCTGTTGCACCCGGAGGAAAGTGTAGTTAGACTTCTGGCTTTCGGGGGAAAGTGAAGATGTAAGTTTTGACGTAAAGGTTCCCGTAAGAGCATATAAGATAACTGTTATGGCCTTAGAAAGCAGGTAGGGCATAGTGATGATGATGTTGCATGTTTATGTATGATGCATGTTATGTATGTATGATGTTGCCCTGTATGATGTGATGTATGATGCATGTTAATGTTCCTTAGTATGATGTATATTATCTTTCCTATGGCTTTACGCATTATGATGAATGAAATGAAGTATTATTTAACGTAAAATGGAAAGAAATGAAACGTCTTACATTTATCGAATAACGGGTCCTTCTTTGTGATTGACCATTAATGTAGAACCTCTACTGCTTACCCCTAGTACTGTGGCATACGTTTAGTTGTTCATTTATTGACTTCGGCCCAGTAGCTATGACTGATCGGTTACCCCTAGTACCGTGGCATACGTTTAGCTGTTCATTTATTGACTTCGGCCCGGTAGCTAAGACTGATCGGGGTGTAGCACATGGTATTGGTACGGATGATGTCCGATGCGCAAGTAAAGTTATATGGAACGAATGAATGAAAGAATGATTGAAGAAGATAATAATGATATTATCTATGCGTACGTATGATGTGTGATCATGCAAAAGTAACGAATGGTTTTATATGAAAGTAAAGTATGTTTTATATTAAAACTAGAACTCACTCAGCAACGCTGACTTTTTATATGTTTTCCAGTTGGCAGGTAATGTTTGCTGAGGATGGCACCGCGAGGCTACTCAGCTCTTTTTGGGATGGCATTCTTTTGATTAATGTTTTTGCATTGTAATGCGAACAAACTATTTTATAATGAATGTTGTATTAACGTGCAAAAGCATTTATATAGAAATGAAAGCTTATTTTAATGTTCCGCTGCGATGTTTGTGAAGTACAAATGTAAATGTATGTTTCATGTGCGATGAATGACCAACTGTAAGCGTCTCGGGAATGGGGCCTTACAAGTTGGTATCAGAGCCAAAGTTTAAGTGAAATGGGTAAATTTTCAAAATAAACCTTAACTTAAACTGAAAATGGGACGAAAGGGGAATGGGATGCCAAACTGAGTAGCTGCATGCCATCAGGTATTTTCTTAAAGTTAACCGGTTTTATGTGCGTATGGTATGTGGTTATGTGTTGTATGTAGATTTAAATACTAATGTAGTCAGGACAGGTAATACTTGGGGTATGAAGAGTAAAGTAAGTGGCTAATCATAACTGGCCACTGTAATTAGGGACTTACTGTACTTGACATAAACTAAGTTGTTTCCTTGAATGACCGTGTTGGTGTTTGAATCTTTCAGTGTGAGTTAGAGAATGGCTAAAGGTAGATCTTCTAAAGCATCTAGGGGTGGAGGCCGTGGCAGGCCTGATGTTGAGCCGCGACCCAAGAGAGGAAGACCAAGGGTCGAAAAGGTGGTTCCTGAAGAACCAGAGACTCCTCATCCGGAAGCTGGGGATGAGAGTGCGAACCTGCGGGCCTCGGTAAAGGAGGCTGTTGTTGAAGAAGTACACCAGGTCATGCAGACAATCTTACCGTCTGTGGTGACCGAAGTCATTAAGGCGGTGAAAGAAGGAGAAAGAAAGGAGAGAAACAGGCCTTCGGGGGAACAAGTGCAACCGGAGCCTGAAACGATTTTCTCTGATAACGAAGACGAGGAAGAGGAAGAGGAGCCTGTGCGAGAAGTGGCACGAGGCTGTAACTACGGGGTGTTTATGAGATGCAAGCCCCCTACTTTTGACGGTAATGGCAATGCTGTTGCTGCTCACCGATGGGTGAGAGAAATGGAGGCCGTTCTCGACATCAGCGAGTGCCGGGAAGATCAAAAAGTAAAGTTTGCCACCCATTCATTTGTGGACTCGGCACTATGCTGGTGGGACAACATTGTCCAAGCGGAGGGTAATCAGGCAATCGGGAGAATGAGATGGCCCGAACTGAAAAAGATGGTGATTGAGGAGTTCTGCCCTCACAGGGAGATGGATAAGATTGAGAGGGAGTTCCTGCAGCTGGAGGCGGGATCCATGACACACCAGCAATACACCACGAAATTTAACGAGACGGCATGGTTGGTGCCGGATCAGGTGACGCCTCTTTCTCGGAAGATTAAGAGGTACATTCAGGGCTTACCGGTGGATGTTCGCCGGCATATGATCGCCGCCCGGCCAAGTACGTTTAGGTCGGCGGTGGATTTGGCGGGGAGGTTGTATGATGAGAGGGAAGTGGTGGTGGTTGAAGCGAATAAGAAGGGTGGTGGTGATCGAAACTGGAACAGGAAAAGGTTTGGTTGGGGTGATGCCTCGACGGGTAACAAAAAGGCACGGGTGGATGACCGCCGCGTGGCCACACCGGGAGCGGGATCAAGGAGGTGTGGTAAGTGTGGAAAGGAGCATGCGGGAGAATGTAGGCTGGGATTGAATGTGTGCTTCAAGTGTGGGAAGACAGGGCATATGGCAAAGGATTGCCTATCGGGCAAATGTTTTAACTGTGGGGAAACTGGTCATATGAGCAGGGATTGTAAGAAACCGAGGGCTGAGAGCTCAAGGGCGAAGAGGACGGGAGGTGATGGACCGAGGGCGAGCGCCAGGGCATTCACCATGACACAGGAGGAAGCTAGGACGGACCCTGATGTTGTGTCTGGTACGTTTCTAGTGAACCAAACTTTAGCTTCTGTGTTATTTGATTCCGGTGCTAGTAAGAGTTTTATTTCTGCTGCTTTCTGTGCTAAGCTGCCTGTTAGTAGTAGACGTGTTGATGCGCCCTTTGATGTAGAAACTGCCATAGGTGAGTCTACCAGGATTTCCAAGATGATAGAGAACTGTGATGTGGAACTCGAGGGTCATAAGTTTCCTGTTAGACCTTGGGATGGATTGGTTAGCGGACTTCGAGGCGAACATTGTGTGTCGCAAGAAGCTGATTCAGTTGGCGGCGCCTGACGGTAGTTCAGTGATGGTTTATGGTGATCGGGTTACTACGATTCCGAAGGTGATCTCGATGGCGGTGGCGGGAAAGTGTATGAGGCGTGGATGTAGTGCCTACTTGGCCTATGTAAAGGATGTGGATACGCCAACACCCCAACTAGCCGATGTACCGGTTGTGTGTGATTTTCCAGACGTGTTCCCAGAAGACTTATCAGGAGTGCCACCTGACAGAGAGATCGAGTTTCAGATGGATCTGATACCGGGTGCCCAACCTGTCGCCAAAGCACCGTATCGGTTGGCTCCAACCGAGATGAATGAGTTGATGGAGCAGTTGCAAGAGCTGCTTGATAAGGGGTTTATTAGACCGAGTATCTCTCCTTGGGGTGCTCCTGTCCTGTTCGTAAAGAAGGACGGTAGTATGAGGATGTGCATTGACTACCGCGAGCTGAACAAGTTGACGGTGAAGAACCGATACCCCTTACCAAGGATAGATGAATTGTTCGATCAGCTTCAGGGTGCCAGTTGGTTTTCAAGGATAGATCTTCGATCTGGTTACCATCAGTTGAAGGTGAAGGAGCAAGATATTCCTAAAACAGCTTTCCGTACGCGCTATGGTCATTACGAGTTCCTCGTCATGTCTTTTGGTTTGACCAATGCGCCAGCTGCTTTTATGGATCTGATGAATCGAGTGTGTCGGCCGATGTTGGATAAATCAGTGATCGTGTTTATGGATGATATCCTGATTTACTCGAGGAGCGAAGCAGAGCACGCCGGTCACATTCGGGAGGTTCTAGAGACATTGAGAAGGGAGAAGTTGTATGCTAAATTCTCCAAGTGCGTGTTTTGGTTGCGCGAGGTTCAGTTCTTGGGTCACGTGGTGAATCCCGACGGGATAATGGTGGACCCGGCGAAAGTGGAGGCGGTTATGTAATGGAAGTCATCAAAGACGCCATCCGAGATTCGTAGCTTCTTGGGTTTGGCGGGCTACTACAGAAGATTCATCCAAGACTTCTCTAAGATTGCTTCTCCACTGACTAAGTTAACCCAAAAAGATGTGAAGTTCGTATGGGGTGAAGCTCAAGAGAAGGCGTTCGAGGAATTGAAGGCGAGATTGACTCAAGCTCCTGTTCTGTCATTACTCGATGGAAGTGAAGATCTGGTGGTTTATTCCTATGCTTCTTACTCGGGGTTAGGGTGCGTGTTAATGCAAAGAGGAAAGGTTATAGCCTATGCATCCCGACTGTTGAAGGTTCATGAGGTCAATTATCCTACTCATGACTTGGAGCTAGCAGCTATGGTCTTTGCGTTGAAGATTTGGAGGCACTATCTTTACGGGACGAAGTGCACCATATTCACTAACCATAAGAGTCTGAAGTACTTCTTCGAGCAGAAGGACCTGAACATGAGGCAGAGACGGTGGTTGGAACTTATAAAGGATTATGATTGTGGGATCCACTACCATCCGGGCAAGGCCAATGTGGTGGCTGACGCCCTTAGCCGGAAAGAGAGGCCCGAGCCGATTCGGGTGAAAGCGTATCAGTTGATCATGACCCCCGATGTGATGAAGCAGGTTAAAGAGTTTCAAGATGAGGCATTGAAAGAAGACCGTCTTAACTCTGAAAGAATGAGAGGTCTAGTCGCGGAATTGGGTGAAAACACACTCGGTGTTAGAACTCGATTCGGTCGCGTGTGGATTCCTCGTTTTGGGGATCTACAGGTGAAGATCATGGATGAAGCTCACAAGACTCGATACTCCATTTATCCTGGTGCCATGAAAATGTACCATGATATGAAGAAAGATTATTGGTGGCCGGGTATGAAGCGTGATGTGGTGGAGTATGTGAGTAAGTGTCTTACTTGCTTACAGGTGAAGGCCGAGCATCAAAAGCCGTATAGGAAGATACAACCTTTGGACATACCGGAATGGAAGTGGGAACACATCACCATGGATTTCATTACGAAGCTGCCGCGTACTCTGAAAGGGTATGATGCCATATGGGTGATAGTTGATCGTTTGACGAAGAGTGCTCACTTCCTACCGATCCGCGAGACATATTCGTCTGAGTGGTTGGCTGATCTGTTCATCAAGGAAATTGTAACTCGTCATGGTGTGCCGGTGTCTATTGTGTCGGATCGCGACACCCGGTTTACATCTAAATTTTGGAAGAAGTTCCACGACGCTATGGGGACGAGGTTACATATCAGCACGGCTTATCATCCCCAGACTGATGGTCAGTCAGAAAGGACCATTCAGACACTGGAAGACATGCTTCGGGCATGTGTGATTGATTTTGGTGGGAGTTGGGATGACCACCTACCGTTAGCCGAATTCTCATACAACAACAGCTATCATGCCAGCATTGGTATGCCTCCATATGAGATGTTATACGGTAGAAGATGCAGAACACCCATTTGTTGGGGTGATATTGGTCAGAAGGAATTGGGGAGCGTCGAGGTAATCGAGGGTACGACTGAGAAGCTTGAGAAGATTAAAGCCTTCATGAAGGCAGCCAAAGATAGACAGAAGTCGTATGTTGATAAACGACGCAGGCCGATTGAGTTCCAGATGGGTGACCGGGTTATGTTGAAGGTCTCACCTTGGAAGGGTATCATTCGCTTTCGAAAACGGGGCAAATTAAGCCCAAGGTATATAGGCCCTTTCCGAATCATTGCTCGAGTAGGAGAGGTGGCCTATAGACTAGAGTTACCGGATGAGTTAAGTGGAATTCACCCGACATTCCATGTATCTCATCTAAGAAAGTGCTTAGCTGATGAAGATATGATTGTTCCACTGGAGGATATCGAAGTAGACGAACGGCTCAATTATGTGGAGCAACCAGTGGCAATCATCGATCGGAAGGAGAAAAGGCTGAGAAATAAAGTGGTTCCTCTTGTGCGTGTACAATGGAAGCACAGGAAGGGATCCGAGTCAATGTGGGAGACTGAGGAAGAAATGAGACAGCATTATCCACGTTTGTTCGAAGAATAACAGGTTTCCGGGACAAAACCTATTTAAGGGGGGTGGACTTGTAACACCCGGATATTTATTATTTTGAAGCCGACGAAGGAAGAAAAAGAAATAAAGTCCAAAGTCGAAGGACCAAACTCGCCAACGAAAGAAAAACGGGTGAAGTGGGAGTATATAAGGGAGAGGGCAGCCCTTACCCTCTCCCCCACACTCAAAAAATCAGCCACATAGAGAGGAGAAGAGAGAAAGTAGAAAAAAAAGAGGAAAAAGGGTCGGTTCGGGTGATTCGGGTGGCCAAACTCGTTGTGTAGCAAGCCAAATCAAAGCCCTTGTCGTTGTGCTCGTTTGTGTGAGTTCTAGGACCCCATTTTTACTTGTTTTCAACTGATTTTGGGGCTGGAGAACATTAAAAAACCTGTTTTGGTGTGAGTATGTGTTTGACCCATTTGGGTGTGATGTGTGTGATGTGTTTCGTGTATGTTTCCGGGCTTGTGTGTGCTTGTATGGTGTTGTGGTATGCATTCCTAAGGTCTAGGATGGTTAATTTAGGCTTAGAATGGGTTTGGATGAGCTTGGAGGCCGAAAATGGCAGATTGGGTTCGGGATGAACTCCATTCTGCATCAGCTAGGGCTAGGCGACCGAATGGAGGCCATACGGCCGATTGAGAGGCGATTGAGGGTCATTTGCACGATTGGGATTCATTCGCACGATTGAGGGTTCAATCGCACGACTAAGGTTTCATTCGCACGATTGGGAGTCCAGTCGCATGGGGAGTCATACGACTGAGGGTTCAGTCGCATAAGTGCTTAGTCGCATGAGTTCATTCGCATTAGATCAGTCGCATAGGTGCTCATTCGCATTAGTTCCATCCGCATGAGGTCCATACGCACGACTAGATGTCCATTCGCATAGATGTTCATCCGCCTGAGTCCAATCGCATGAAGTTCAGTCGCATGAAGGCCATGCGACTGAAGGGTGTCCATACGCACGAATAGAGCTGTTGCACCCGAAGGAAAGTGTAGTTAGACTTCTGGCTTTCGGGGGAAAGTGCAGATGTAAGTTTTGACGTAAAGGTTCCCGTAAGAGCATATAAGATAACTATTATGGCCTTAGAAAGCAGGTAGGGCATAGTGATGATGATGTTGCATGTTTATGTATGATGCATGTTATGTATGTATGATGTTGCCCTGTATGATGTGATGTATGATGCATGTTAATGTTCCTTAGTATGATGTATATTATCTTTCCTATGGCTTTACGCATTATGATGAATGAAATGAAGTATTATGTAACGTAAAGTGGAAAGAAATGAAACGTCTTGCATGCATCGAATAACGGGTCCTTCTTTGTGATTGACCATTAATGTAGAACCTCTACCGCTTACCCCTAGTACTGTGGCATACGTTTAGCTGTTCATTTATTGACTTCGGCCCAGTAGCTATGACTGATCGGTTACCCCTAGTACCGTCGCATACGTTTAGCTGTTCATTTATTAACTTCGGCCCGGTAGCTAAGACTGATCGGGGTGTAGCACATGGTATTGGTACGGATGATGTCCGATGCGCAAGTAAAGTTATATGGAACGAATGAATGAAAGAATGAATGAAGAAGATAATAATGATATTATCTATGCGTACGTATGATGTGTGATCATGCAAAAGTAACGAATGGTTTTATATGAAAGTAAAGTATGTTTAATATTAAAACTAGAACTTACTCAGCAACGTTGACTTTTTATATGTTTTCCAGTTGGCAGGTAATGTTTGCTGAGGATGGCACCGCGAGGCTACTCAGCTCTTTTTAGGATGGCATTCTTTTGATTAATGTTTTTGCATTGTAATGCGAACAAACTATTTTGTAATGAATGTTGTATTAACTTGCAAAAGCATTTATATAGAAATGAAAGCTTATTTTAATATTCCGCTGCGATGTTTATGAAGTACAAATGTAAATGTATGTTTCATGTGCGATGAATGACCAACTGTAAGCGTCCCGGGAATGGGGCCTTACAATATTACATGAGTTACAATGAGAAACTATATATACTAGATCCTACAACCGGATATACTTTGATACTAGCTGGAAACATATAACTAAAGCAGATACTATAATGCTAAGGTTAAGGTATCTTAGATAAAGTATTATCTAAGATAAGGTAGTCATGAAATGTCCATGACTTATCTTTTGTCACCAACTAAAGTTGGTAACTATACTAACTGATAAAAGGTGAACAGTGGAATAAAATATGGTCAACTACATGGGCGTGGGAAAGCGCCATGCAGTATCTCAGAGATTTACAGCGGAGTGTCAAAAGGGACATACTTATGTCCACTGGTTCATAGTAGTGTCTTCCGAAAGTTAATTGGCTTCGAAAGAACTTGTTCTTCCGAAGCCACTTATACTTCGGAAGAGGCTACTTCTTCCGAGGATTGTGGACTTCTTCAGATCTTCATACTTCGGAAGTTGTTGTCTTGATTTCTTCTAAGTTTTTGAACTTCGGAAGAGAGAAGACTTTGTCTTCGGAAGCTGGAGTCTTCCTTCGGAAGATCCTTTAGACATGATCTTCGGAAGTTCTGTCTTTACCTTCAGAAGAACTTCATTTGCCTTCGGAAGTTCTGTATTTAGCTTCGGAAGACCTTTATAAGTTGTACCAAAATTATCTAAGTGTTTTGGTTTTGGTTGTACCAGCATTTCTAGATCCAACACACATCATATATTCATACATAATGCCTTTGATTTTGTAGTTAAATAAATGTTGCAGTTTGTGCTAGAGACCTTTGAATCAAGCTAACACTTAGCACCTGTGTCTCTTGTAGAAGTAAGAGATTAGTTATTGGCTAAATATGATAAGTTTTGAGCACTTGAACGCCATTTGAATTATATCAAACATTAGATCTAAATTATAAATCTTGGTTTTCTGTTTGTTCGACATGGGTTATGGTTTCTTGCTTATTTTTTGTTCTTTTGTTTTGATGAGAATGGTTAATTGTATTTTCAGCATTTAAATATATACATATAAATATATATATATATAGGGTAAGGTTCAAATGAGAACCCTATCTTATTGTGAGAACCTTTTAACTTATCTATACACCATTGATCAAATATTCAAAGGTCAAGATCTCTCTACTTTATTCTTTTGTTTATTTTGATAGAAAAGGGTATAAGGGTCATTTAACCCACCATTAAAATTCAGATTTAATAGAATTTTAACATGTGTCCTACCCTATTGCACCTATATTTCTCTTTTTTGTTTAAAAAGTTTACCCATTTTAATTTGAAAACGTTTATAACTTTTTATACATTGTTAGTTTTTCTGTTTAAATTACACCATTAAACTCGTTTCATTTTCTTCTTTAATTCCAATATAGTTTCGAAAAATTTTGAAAACTTTTTACAGAAAAAAATATTTACAGTAAATTACATCATTTTGTAATTTACTTACAATTCATTACGTCAAAATACATATATAAAATCCAACAAAAATAGATCCTCATAAAATGGATTCAAATCCATTTTCAAATTCAAATCAACACTCTAAATAAATTTTGGCTGAATGCATCATCGTTACCATCCATATTCGTACGAAAAACACATTGCATAAACCTAAAGTAATATCAAAGTTTCAGGATTACAATAAAGAAACATAGTGTTACAATAAAGTAACAACGCAAAAAACATAGAATCAAACATAAAAACATACTCCAATCTACAAAATAAGAAGCATAATAGATTGTTACATTAAAGTTCATATTATTACGATATATTGTAATTACTTACAGTAAATTACATCATCTTTATTTAATATTAATTCTTATATTTACAGTGAATTACATCAAATTTTAATTACTTAAAGTGAATTATATCAAAGAAACATAGATAAAATTTAACAAAAGAATCAAGACTTGATGTATCATCGTTACCATCTCACTAACCAACACAAGTGCAAGAACACCATCACTAGATTAGCAATTTGTTTATGTTTTATTATCATTATCAATAAAATAATACAAATGCTTTCAAACAGTGAACAAACTATTCGTCGGGTGTAATAACCTTGCAACTATCTTTAACTCTATTACAGTATTGCAAAAAAAAGTTCCACTCGTACGTAGTTACATCTGATTACAATGTTATACTGCATGTAGCAACCTGTAACAAAAGCATCATTTACAATTTTACACTACTGTAACCTAAAACTTGTAAATTACATAGCTATAAAAACAAAAAAAATAGAATTACCTCACTGCAAAAACAAAGAGTACAATTTTACAATACAATATATCTGATTCACGGCATTACGGTAACAAGTTATTATATTAAATTATTGTATTGCACTACTGTAATCTAAAGCATGTTATAAAGAAATACATATAATAAATTGCATCATATTGTAACTACATTACAATATTAAACCATGTAACTAGATTACGTAAAGAAATACATACAATAAATGACATCATATTGTAACTCTTTACAATGTTTTACTTCGAAAAACATACATAAAAATGAACAACTATAAAATGTAAGGCCCCGTTCCCGGGAAGCCTCACAGTTGGTTAATCATAGCATAAAATCAGTTTAATAATAAAACATTGCAGCGGAAATAATTAGACATTCATTTAAAA
This sequence comes from Flaveria ramosissima, assembly GCA_025215565.1. Classification (NCBI taxonomy): domain Eukaryota; kingdom Viridiplantae; phylum Streptophyta; class Magnoliopsida; order Asterales; family Asteraceae; genus Flaveria; species Flaveria ramosissima. Next base: position 167,972 of record CM046045.1, read on the forward strand.
CTTAGAAATCATATTGTACTTATACACTTGTCCTTTAATTTCAAACAAAACATGCTAATTGTTCTTAAATTACAATAAAGATTTCATAAGTAGGAATGCTATCCATAGCTCCCCAAGTAGCTCCGTGTGCCATCCTGAGCATCAGCGTTTACCTGCCAACTATTATGCATAAAAGTCAGCTTCGCTGAGTGAGTTCTAGTTTTAAATAATATAGGAAAATATAAACTTTATCCTTCATATAATGACCATGCATACAACATAGTACATAACATTACTTGCATCATAATAAGCATGTTCATTATCTTTCATTCTTTCATTATCTTTCACTTTCATCATAAACGAGATTGCACAAAGCAAGAGCTCCATGTTGATTGACAACAAATGCCAATCCCTGTCGGTACACATGAAAACGGTAGCTAACCCCCGACAGTTGATCCACACTGCAAGGCACATAGCCCGCTCATGAATACAGATCCATCATCATACATCAGACTCACATAAGTGAAGTCTATCATAGTGCTTGCAAGACTTTTCATCATCAAACGGGCCCGGGGGTAACATTCATTAAGTTTCGCTTTTCATTAATATCATCTTTCTCTTTAATATATATAATACTTAACTTATTAAGTACACATCATGTCAAGTAAAATCATCATAAAACATAACCGAACCGCCGCGAGACAGCGGGGGTTCGGGGGCGGCAGCCCCTGACAGCGGGGTCCTAGGGGCAGCAGCCCCTAGTGGGGTCCAAGGGGCAACGCCCCTGGCTATTGATTTATTCCATCTTTATTGAATCAAAAACATAACTATTGATTTATTCCATCTTTATTGAATCAAAACATAATCAATTATATTAATTTTATCTAATTTAATTATTAAAACCCCAAATTCCAATTGAAACCCTAATTCATATTTAGTCATTAATCATATCTTTATTTTAATCCTGAGTCACCAAATCTTAGTTTGAATCATGAAGAAAACGTTGGAGTAATCTTATCTTCTTATGGTTGTCTTAAGTGCACCTTATAACACGTGAGTTTCCCATGTGAGTTCTCCATGCCCCTTTTTACTTTAATTCACACCTTTTGGGGTGAAAGATGTTAACGTATAAACTTACACTTGTAAACGTCTTGATACTTGTAAATGCACTAGCAATTCATCTTTAATTTTGTCATGGTTATTCGTAGTATTGTGAGACTTATATGATAGACATTATGTGTTGACAATCATTAACTATTGCTAGCCTGGTGACGTCATAGATCTATGGGTCTGAAAAGCCTATTGGTGCTAAAGCCAAGGTATTGACGGCTCCTGAATACGTATTCTTGTTCATCATGGGAACCAAGTACACTTAGCTAATCCTTATAACTTGTAATTTATATTTAAGGATTTATATAGCATATTTACTTATAGAAAAATCGTTCTTCCTGTTAAAACCCCTTAAAATCTTGATCATTTAAAAACGTAAATTTAGTATGCATAATAGCCCCAAAACATGGAAAAACTTATAAATAGGGGATCTAGAACTCACCTGGATACCACGAATAACTTCTAGGCTAAGCTTACAAGGCTAGGATCACTCTACACAGCCTGCAGAATAGCTAACACTTAAAGGGGTTAATGCAGGACCGTTTAAGGGCTTAATCACAATTACAACACAACAACACAATGAGGAGAATAACTAAGCTCTAATCAAACAGTGAACTGGGTAACCAAAGTGATACAAAGAACACAAGTAAAGCAAGAGACAGAACAAGAGAGTATGGGTTTCAAGGAGGCAGTATATTGCTTTCTCAAGTTCTTTTACAAGTGTTACAAAGCATGAAGAAAAGATACAAGAACTTGAAATACTTATACTACAACCTACAGCCGGCTATACTTTGAAAGCCAGCTGGATACAATTGACTAGACACTAACAAAATCAAATGTAGGATCAAAAGGCATATCTGCCTTTTGACCTTGTGACTATGACATGCCATAGCTCACATCCTTTTACAATACAAAAAGGATAAAGTACATAAAGTAGAAAGTTGAATACTCAAGACCTCAATGTACAGTTACCAAAAGCAAGGCCCTTTTCACCAACTCATGTAAGTTGGTGACTTTACAGAGATGCAGCGGAAAAGGTGCTTTATGGAACAGTACATCAGATAAAGCATGTGTACTAAAAGTCTTCGGAAGAAATCTGTCTTCATAGGATGAGGCTTCGGAAGACTTTGTCTCTGAGGCTTCGGAAGACTTCATGTTTGGCTTCGGAAGATATTGGTCTTGGCTTCGGAAGATTTTACACTTAGAGTATTTTCTAATGCTTTGTGTAAAACTTCCGAAGCATTCTTCACTTCAGTACTTAGTGCATGTTGCTGAGACACTTAAGCTGTTTTGGGTTGCATCAGACTTCAGGAATCCTTACAAACTCCCCCTAGGCTGATGCTACCAAAACACTTGGAAGATCTTCAAATGTTGGTAGTCTTCAGTACAATCAGGACCATTCCTTTCTTCATGAGATGGTCAGGATCATCAAGACTTTCATAGTATCTTCTCATCTCAAAGAGATCATGCAGAGGTAAGTTGATTATGTCTTGCCATGAGTAGACATTCTCAACACCTTGATCTCTGATAACAGTCCATCTCTCTGGATTTGTAGAGTAAGTCCAGGACAAGATGGGTGTCTCACTAGTTAGAGGAGCCACTTGAATAGGAGTTGATTGGGCTGCCTCATCATGCACTTCCTCAGGTTGATCTGATTCAGCCTGAGGTGCAGAGGTAGATGACTTTGGCTTCTTCTTCTTTGTCTTTGGTTTAGAAGCCATCCTTTTCTTCCTCTTGGTTGTCTTTAACTGAGAAGACTGGTCTGCAGCACCATATAGAGTAGGATCAATGGTCAGGGAGGTGAAATAATTTGACAGAGTCAAGAATTGGCAAATCTCTGAGAAACTTGCATCTTTCTCAGAGCTTAACAGAGCAACTTGATTATGTTGCCTGTGTAGTTGCATGGAGAAATCAGGGTTGTTTCTGCGGTTAAGGTTGGCCATTTCAGAAGCTTAAGGGTGAAGAAAGGTAGAAAGCAAAGGCGGTTTAGAGAATTAGGTTAGAGAAACAGTAGAATTGAGGAAGATAGTGGGAAAGAGGGGGAACCGTTGGGTATTTATATGAAAAGGGATTTGAACCAAAGTTAATGAAAGAGGATAAACTTTGAAATCCGAAAGTCGGTCCCACCTCTGAAAAGGTAGTTTACTTTTGCTCAAAAAGTAGTTTTCTTGGAATTCGAAAAGCTTCCGAAGTTTCATTTGTCTTCGGAAGTTTTGATTTAAAAAGCTTCCGAAGCTAAAATGGCTTCGGAAGATTTTCCTGAGAGTCTTGATAATTTATGCTTCGGAAGAGAAATAAACCCTTGAATGCTTTGTATGAAAATAAACAAAGCTTCCGAAGGTTAATTTTGCTTCGGAAGGAAAAGGTTCTTGAAAATAGATAAGTGTCTGAGATAAGAATTTTAAGCTTCGGAAGATGAATCTTTACTTCTTCCGAAGGTAAAATCTCTTAGACAGTTATTTATTTTAAAGACATGTTTTTCTTCCGAAGATAAAATTTTATCTTCCGAAGTATCAGAAATTTTCAAGAATCTAAGGAAAGTCTTCAAAAAGAATTTTACATCCAAAGAAAACATGAGCTTATGAAAGTGATGAACTAGACAACTTAGGACACACATATTTTAAGAAGAAATAATTAGAATTAGTTTTAATAAAAAGTCTACTCAAAGTTAATCATCCCAATAGCTGATATCAGATACTTAAATCTCTGTTCATCAAAGCTTTGGTGACAGATCAGCATATTGTTCATCTGTATGAACTTTGACTAGTTTGATTAATCCTTTTTCATAGTTATCCCTTATTAAATGATACCTGATGTTGATGTGTTTGGTCCTTGAGTGCTGCACAGGGTTCTCAGTGATAGAGATAGCACTATTGTTGTCTATGTGGATAGGAGTCTCTTGAAGTTAATCCATAGTCCAGCATCTGATTTGAATCCAAAGCACTTGAGCACAGCAGCTTGCAGCAGCAATGTATTCAGCCTCAGCAGTTGATGCAGACACACAGGATTGTTTCTTGCATTGCCATGAGACCACCCTTCCACCAAGGAATTGACATCCCCCAGATGTAGACTTTGCAGTCATATTGCAACCACCATAATCACTGTCTGTATAGGCATACAGATTGAAATTGGATTCTTTGGATACATAGACCAAGTGTTGAAGCACCTTTGAGGTATCTTAAAATCCTTTTCACAGTGATTAAGTGAGACATCTTAGGGTTGGCTTGATATCTTGCACAAATACATGTAGCAAACCATATCAGGCCTGCTAGCTGTAAGATACATAAGAGACCCATCATAGCCCTGTATAAGTGCTCATCTACACACTCCCCCTCAAGATCTGGACCAAGGGAGTGGTTTCTGGCTATGGTGTCTTAGCAATCTTACAATCAGTCATATTGAACCTCTTGAGTATGTCTTGAACATACTTTGACTGACTTATGAAGATGCCATCTTCAACCTGCTTCACTTGAATTCCCAGAAAGAAGTTGAGTTCTCCCATTGAACTCATCTCAAATCTGTCTTTCATCAGCTTCTCAAAGTCTTTGCAGAGCTTTGGATTAGTTGAACCAAAGATGATGTCATCAACATATACTTGAACCAGCAATAAGTCATTTCCCTGTCCTTTGATGAAGAGGGTTCCATCTATAGTACCTCTTCTGTATCCATGCTTGCAGAGATACTTAGATAGTGTCTCATACCACTTCCTGGGTGCCTGATGCAGCGCCATAAAGAGCTTTGTCAAGCTTGCAGACATAATCAGGATGATCAGGTCTACAAAACCAGGTGGCTGTTTGACATAAACCTCCTCATCAATCACTCCATATAGAAAGCACACTTTACATCAAGTTGGTAGACCTTGAAGTTCTTGGATGCAGCAAATGCCAGGAATATCCTAACAGCTTCTAGTCTTGCTACAGGAGCAAAGACATCAGTGTAGTCAATCCCTTCTTCTTGTGTGTATCCTTGAACAACTAGTCTTGCCTTGTTCTTGATGATGATTCCCCTATCATCCTTCTTGTTTCTAAAAACCCATTTGGTTCCAATGGTAGTCTTCCCATGAGGAAGAGGACAAAGGTTCCAAACTTTCTGCCTTTTGAATTGAAGCAGCTCTTGTTGCATAGCTTCAAACCCAACTTCCATCCTTTAGAGCTTCATCAACTTTCTTGGCTCTATCTGGGATAAGAAACAAGAGTGAAGACAAACATTTGCTTCATGGGTTTGTCCTCTTGTTCTTACCCCTGTGACAACATCTCCAATGATGTTTGTGGTGGGGTGAGACTTGTGGATCCTTAGCTGAGGGATCACAGCAAGTTGTTGAGAAAGATCTAAATTTGAGAAATTTAAATCTGGTCTTGAAGATTCACCCTCCACATTACCACACTTATCAAGATTAACTTGATCCAATGAGTGTGAGACATCATTGATGTTGTCATCTATGGTGTGGTTATTAGCATCAAGAAATTCTTGATCACTATCACCATCACCATTGTTGTCTTCTACAAGTGAGGTATCTTTATCTGGTTGAGAGGCCTCTGAGCTGGAATTTGAAGGCATGCCAGATGTATCAGCTGAATTTGTCATTGTTGTGCTGATAGAAACCTCATTTGCTGAAGTAGTTCCAACTGGAGCTGAAGATGTATGAGTTGAAGATCTTCCTAGCTCAAATCTTGGATCAGGATCACCTGTATTTAGATTTTCTGCAGATCCTGAAACATGCTCACAAGATTTGTTAAAACAGTTGGTAACTAAATCAAGATCAAACAGCCAATCCGGACCAGAACCAGCCACACAGGGAGTGTGCTCATTGAAAGTCACATTGGCTGACTCCTCAACAATTCTAGTTCTGAGATTGTATACTCTATAAGCTTTAGCTTGAGAAGAGTATCCAATGAAATGTCCATCATCTGATTTCTCAGCAAACTTGGCAATTTGATCTTTGGTATTCAAGATGGTGCAGGGACATCCAAATGACCTGAGAAAACCAATGAAAGGTTTCCTCTTGTGCCAAAGTTCATAAGGAGTCTTACCATGTGTCTTAACTACTAAAACTCTGTTTTGCACATAGCAAGCAGTATTGACTGCCTCTGCCCAGAAGGTGATAGGCAGTTTAGAGTCAGACAACATAGTTCTTGCAGCTTCAATAAGTGTCCTGTTTCTCCTCTCAGCAACTCCATTTTGCTGAGGAGTCCTGGGAGCACTATATTGTCTTGTAATACCTTTTTCATCACAAAATGCATCAAGGATTTGGTTCTTGAATTCAGTTCCTTGATCACATCTTATGGTTTTGACCTTGTGATCACATTGATTCTCAATTTTTAAGATGAAATTCTTCAGAATCTCAGGGGTTTCATCCTTAGTTCTAAGGAAGAAGACCCAAGTGAATCTTGTAAAATCATCTGTGATCACTAGACAGTAAGAGGTCCTTCCTAAACTCATTACACTGGTGGGGCCAAAGAGATCCATATGTAACAAGTGTAGGGGAGTAGTGATGGAGTTCTTTTCCTTAGGCTTGTGAGATACTTTGTGTTGCTTCCCTTTCAGGCATGCCACACAATGATCATCACTAGTAAACTCTTTCTTTGGCATTCCAGTTACCAAATCATGTTTAATTAATTTATTCATGTTCTTAAAGTTTACATGGCACATTCTTTTATGCCATAGGAAAGACTCATCACTATTTGCTTTAGATAGAAAGCATGAAACTTCTCCTGAGGGAGATGTTTCTTGCAAATCCATCTTGTACATGTTCCCTTTCCTGGGGGCTTGAGCAGGATATGCTCATGAGGAATGACCACACCAGGTTTGAGAACAATGCACTCATGCTCAGTAAAGAGCATGTTATGACTCTGATCACAAAATTGGGATACACTCAGAAGATTGTACCCAAGCTCCTTAACAAAGTTTACCTTCTCAATGCTGAGCTTACCATTTTTGACCTTGCCCCTTCCAGAAATGTAACCACCTTCATCTCCTCCAAAAGCAACTGGTCCTCCATCAATTCTCTCAAAATTATGGAGTAGAGACCTATTGCCTGTCATGTGTCCTGGAACAGCCACTGTCAATTATCCAGACATTCCTGTTGGTCTTGAGCTGTTCCTGCACAGAGAAGATGATTAGTTACATTTGGAAACCCAAGCCTTACTTGTCTTGGGCTCATTAACAGTAATAGAAGGTAATGCAACAGTAATAGATCCTATGGTTGTACTATGGGGATCTTCAGCTGTTGTTGATGGAGAAACCTCAGTCATTTGGTCTTTCTTAGACTTCCATACCACCTTTGGAGTCTTGGACTTGACCTTCAAAACCTTAGAAGCTTTTGGAACTTCATAAGTTTTGATGACTGATCCTTCGGAAGAGTCTACAGTCACTGCAGCAGACTTTAGTGCTTCGGAAGAACTCCTTTCTTCCGAGACCAACTTTGCTTCCGAAGGTAATTTTCCACTTACCTCCTTCTTTGATTTGGAGCTTCCGAAGGAAACAGACTTTCCTTCCGAAGCTTGAGACTTCTTGAGACTCTTTGAAGTCTTTGTTTTAGTCATGTGGACAGTACTTTTAGGATTGTATGGGCAATCCTTAGCAATGTGAGAAGTACTTTCACACATAACACATAACATTATCTTCTTCAAAGAAGTCTCCCTTTGAGAGCAAGACTGGCTTTGGTCACATCCCTTCTCCACCTTCATCTTGGTAGATGCTGAGACAGTTCCTTTGGGCTGTGAACTGTTCTTGGAGTTTGATGGTCCAGGCTGTGCAGCAGTGGTACACAGCAGCTCAGTCTTCTTCTTGGTACTGAGATGATTTGAACAAGAACCATGACTCTTAGCTGAGGAGTCTTGGTTGATGTCTTCAGTCCTTACTACTTTGAAACCTGCAGAGATAAAAACTTGTTTCTGCTTAGCATCAAAAGTAGCCTTGATTTCTTGAGCCTTCTTTGCCTTTCTTTTGCTCTTTCTGATCAAGTTCTTTCTTTTGGACTTGGTCATCACAGTTGATTTCTTCTCCTCAGAAGGATAGTGGCCCTTGGAAGAATCCTCTTCTTCACTCTTCTCAGAGGAATTCTTCACTATCACTTCTTCATCATCCTCACTTACAGGATCTATGAGAGGAAGCTCATCTTCACAAGTTCCACACCTAGGAGATCTTACAGACAAGATTGTGTGTGGAGGAGCTATCTCATTTGATCCTAGTCCCTGTCTGTTTTGATAACAAACCTTGTTGTGCAGGATGAGGATATCATGTTCTTGAAGGTCTCTTCTTCAAGAACACTCTTCTCTGCCTTGGCTTTGCTGATCACAAGCTCAGCCTGGCACTCAGTTAACTTAGTGATGAGATCTTGGATCTGAGTTCTGAAATCTGTATGTTCATGTTTTAGTACTGAAATGGTTTTCTCCAAGTCTTCTATCTTTAACTTGTAATCATTTTCAGACTTTCTAAAATCAGATTTTAATATGTTTAATGACTCAAGATCAGATCTCATCTCTAGGTTATAGGACCTGTATCTATTTACTTTAGCAATGCATTCAGGGGAGCAAAGATGTTCCAATACCTTGGCTTCATCATGGTCAGCCATCAGTGCTTGGTTTGGAGAAGCATCCTCCACCTGAAAACTCCAGTCAAAGCCTCCTTCTTCAACAGCAACAGCAGCATGTTGCTTTGTCTTCTCAGCTTGAGGAGCTTTGTCAGTAAAGTTTGGTCTGGGTTGTGTTTGGCCCCATTTGTTTTAGGTGCCTTACACTCCCTGGCAAAGTGACCCATAAGGTTACAGTTGTAACACTTAACTTTGCTTTTATCCAGCCCAAACTTACTGCTGGTAGCATTGCTTGGAAATCTTCTTCCTGTCCTCTTGTAGAACTTCTTGGCTCTGTGAGTGAGGAGAGCCATCTGCTGAACTATCTCCATGTATTCCAGGTCATCTGGATGGATACAGTCCAGGTCTTCAAGAGTGAAGAGATAATTCCCACAGCTTTCATCTGCAGACACAAAGGCTTGAGAAGAATTTGTCTCTTGGAATGGGCTTCCTTGAGTAAAGTTCTCCCTTGGTGTCTCCGGGAAGGTGATGAAAGGACCCTTTTGTGAGTTGTCAGGGTAGCATAAGAGATGATGCTGAGGTTCTATGCTGTCCCTTTCAACCACATGAAGGGCTGAACCCATTTGATTGTTGGAGTTGCCAGATGAACCTTGCATGTTCATCTCCATCTGGTATCCACTGAGAATCCCATACAACTCTGTAAGAGTAAGAGTCTTAAGGTTCTCAGTCCTCTTGATCACCACACAATAGTGTGTCCATTGCCTAGGAAGTGAGGACATGAACTTCCTTACAATGTCCCTGTTCTCAAGAGGAACTCCTCCATCCACTAGGGTATCCACAATCTCAACATACCTGAAGTATTGTTGAGTCATGGTCTCACCTGCTTTGAAGGTGAAATTTTCAAACTGCTGCTTCAGAAGATCTTTCTTGTTCTCCTTGGCTTCAGAGGAGCCTTCATACATCAGCTTCAGTGCATCCCACAGCTGTTTGGCTGTCTTGCACTTCTTGAAGCCTCTGTATACAGAGTTTGGGAGAGCAGTCTGAAGAGCAGTCATGGCCTTCCTGTCAATCTCTACTCTTTTTCTATCTTCATCTGAGTAGTTGGCCACATCTTTAGGAATCATACCAGCACCAGTAGCAGAGGGGGTGCTGGGTATGAAAGGTCCATTCTCAACAGATTCCCACATTCTTGAATCAAGAGACCTGATGAAGCCTTCCATCCTCATGCACCAGGTGTCAAAATCATCAAGAGTGATCAGTGGGGATTTGTTCATGGTTCCAGTCTCCATATCAGTCTTAGAGATGGCAGCCATTTGAAGAGTTTAGCTTTTGTGTGTGTGAGGGATCTTAAGATGGTTAGATCTTATATCAAGAGCCTGGAAAGCTCTGATACCAATTGCAGGACCGTTTAAGGGCTTAAGCACAATTACAACACAACAACACAATGAGGAGAATAACTAAGCTCTAATCAAACAGTGAAACTGGGTAACCAAGGTGAACTAAGAACACAAGTAAAGCAAGAGACAGAACAAGAGAGTATGGGTTTCAAGGAGGCAGTATATTGCTTTCTCAAGTTCTTTTACAAGTGTTACAAAGCATAAAGAAAAGATACAAGAACTTGAAATACTTATACTACAACCTACAGCCGGCCATACTTTGAAAGCCAGCTGGATACAATTGACTAGACACTAACAAAATCAATTGTAGGATCAAAAGGCATATCTGCCTTTTGACCTTGTGACTATGACATGCCATAGCTCACATCCTTATACAATACAAAAAGGATAAAGTACATAAAGTAGAAAGTTGAATACTCAAGACCTCAATGTACAGTTACCAAAAGCAAGGCCCTTTACACCAACTCATGTAAGTTGGTGACTTTATTAGAGATGCAGCGGAAAAGGTGCTTTATGGAACAGTACATCAGATAAAGCATGTGTACTAAAAGTCTTCGGAAGAAATCTGTCTTCATAGGATGAGGCTTCGGAAGACTTTGTCTCTGAAGCTTCGGAAGACTTCATGTTTGGCTTCGGAAGATATTGGTCTTGGCTTCGGAAGATTTTACACTTAGAGTATTTTCTAATGCTTTGTGTAAAACTTCCGAAGCATTCTTCACTTCAGTACTTAGTGCATGTTGCTGAGACACTTAGGCTGTTTTGGGTTGCATCAGACTTCAGGAATCCTTACAGATATGTCGGTAGATTCAACACAATAGATGATTAGACCTTGTTGGTGATCTCAGGAACAAACTAAGTTGTTCAACAAGCTGTAGGTTATCATCTTATCCCTGGTTACCACAATCAACAAAATTCCAATAAGGGGTGACGAGCAGAATAAACACAGCAATTTGTGTGTATGACCAAAATATGAGCAAAAGCACATGAAAAAAATGCAAAAGCAATCAAACTAATAACCTATGTTGTTGGTGAGATCTGTGCAAAAAGAATAAAAGTGCTCAAACAAGAAGATAGGTTATGTGCATCTCTACTGCGCGGTGGCACTGACCTGAGGATAAGCATAACCTATATATTCTAGAATTCATTGTTGTTTGCCGCCTCTCTGTTGTGCGATGGCACTGACCAAAGGCTTGGCTTCTCCTTGAAAGCTCTAAGAATAGTTTCTTCTTGAATTCTACCCTGAGATCGCTCAAAAATCTCCTGAGGAATGTTGATTACCATATAAGCGTGAGATCCACAAAAGCTTGTTGAAATAACTAAACCTTAAACTATCACCAATCTGTGTCAAAAGTCTGTGTATGGATTTAAGAGGACAAGTATATTGACAATCATCGTGGCTACAATTCTTGAAAGTCCAAATCAATGTGGCGATCTAATAGTACTAGTATGATTTCCTAAATTTGCTAACGACTCTGGATGAAAAACAAGAATAGAGCATCAAAAGGTTTTTGATAACATGTCCCGAATGATCTGACTTTTCTGTATGATTCCAAATTGAATTAGTCCATGTATGGTCAAAATGAATAGAAGCTGCTTTTTCAGGAAATGAAATCTTTAGACTTATATCTTAGGATTTAACCCTCACAAAACCACAAAAACATGTCTTAGTTTTGTTTTTCAGTTTTAGTTCTTTTATTTTGTTTAAATTTCGTCAATGTAGTTTGTTAAACATCAGACTATGCCATGGAATTCAATCGGGGATTTAATCACCTAAAAGGGTCACGTCTAAGGTGACCACACATGCTTTCAAATGTCAACTGAATCACGTCTGAGGTGACAATTTGTTTTAAAAGGATCACGTCTGAGGTGATCATATATTTTCAAAGTTAAAAGGATCATGTCTGAGATGATCAAATGCTTAAAACGTTTAATCAATAAGTTACAGGGTGTAAAATGTCAAATGGTCTTAAAGTAAAAAATCATGAGTATGACCCATTCGCACGAATGGACCATGAGTATGGACCAACCGTACGAATGGACCATACTCATGCCATAGATAGCCGATGGAGCATGAGTATGAACCATTCAACCGAATGGCTCACAGGATTGAGCTAGTCGCCCGAATGGAGCTGTGTGAATGAGTCAGTCGCCCGACTGAACCCCAGTCGGCCGACTGAATGTGAGCGACTGAACCAATCCCACGACTGAGGTCCATTCTCCCGAATGAACTGAGCGAATGGGTCCAGTCGCCCGATTGAAATCAGATTTAGTATAAATTGGGCCATAGTCAATCGCATTCAACTCATCACCCTCAATCGCCCTAATATCGCAGACCTTACTGTTACCCTGCCCAAATTTCATCAGACCAAAATTTCCGACTTCTGTTGATATTCTGACGATTATGAGTTGTTATCTCACCGAAATCTGATGGGATGGTGCCCTAATTTTTGAATTTCGTCCCACACAAGAACCAAACAGCTTACTGGACAAATAACCTAACTAAACTAAGTAAAATGTTCAAATTAAAGTTATTAGGTTATTAGTTAAGTGATTGCGAGTCTAATGAACCAAAACACAACGTCTAATTCTAAGTTTTGGACCAAATTCGATTTTCAGTTGAACAAATAGTGGGACATGCGACTAGACACATGGATGAACTACAATCGCACGATTGAGTTGAATGAATGACTCAATCGGCCGAATGATTGATACGAATGAGCTCAGTCGGCCGACTAAACCACTCGCATGCTCAGTCGCCTGATTGAACTCAATCACATGCTCAGTCGCCTGATTGAACTCAATCGCATGCTCAGTCTCCTGATTGAACTCAATCGCATGCTCAGTCACCAGATTGAATCCAGTCGCATGCCTGGTCAACCGACTGAACTCAGTCGCATGGTTCAATCGCATAATTGAACCATAATGAATTCAACTAGGTTAATTAGAACTGATTTGTGTTGTGTGGTGATCTAATGCCTATGTGTCTTTTTGTTGGACCAAAAGAACCAATGAGCCAGATCAGAAAAACCTTTATGTCCCACATACATCATAACAACTGAAGTGATCTACATCTACCGAAGACAAAGTCTGAAGACAAAGTCTGAAGACAAAGTCTGAAGACAAAGTCTGAAGACAATAGCTGAAGACAAAGTCTGAAGACATATGCTGAAGACAATGTCTGAAGACCAAGTTCTCAGAAGTTGTCTCAAACAGCTGAAGAAGTTCTTTTCAGTAGTTGTGATGTTTTACTTTTCAGTAGTTTCGTTTCAGTAGTTTTATTATTGTAAAACATCTGAAGTTCTTACACTTCAAATGTTATATCTTCAGTAGTTGTAATTGTAGTTTATACTTAGCTTTCTGTGAAGGTGTCCTCAATTGTTGTGGACATCTTCAGTAGATTAGTTTACTTTCAGTAGTTTGTATAAATCAGTTAGATGTCACTATCAAGTGACATCAGCTGACGTCATATTCCTTTTATAAAAGGAATGTTGACCTAATTGTTTTGTAACCGAAGCATTTGCGTGAATGAATATCTTCCATTTGCAGAAAATCCTCTCTCTATAATCGTCATAGTGTGATTGAATATTCATACTTGTCTTGCTTAAATTTGATCTAATTTCTGTTATATTCCGCTGCAAATTCTAATCTAATTGATCAAACTAGATCCGATCCTATCAAATGGTATCAGAGCATGTTAATCATTGATCGATTTAACAATTGATCATTGAAACTGCTCTTTTGATATCTAAGTTTGATCGAATTAGCAAATTTGCAAGAATTGGTTATAGAGTTTGATTTTTTGTTGCTTCCGGTCAATTAATTTGAGATTCGAATTGTGTTGTTGAGTTTTGAGCTAGACTTATTAAAATCTCATTGAATTTGTTTGAATTGGTTAAAATGACTACATCAATCAATGATCCTCACAATACTGGCTCCTCAACAAAGCCTCCGATGCTTGTTAGGAGTGAGTATAACATATGGCAACGCCGAATGCTCCATCACCTGTCTGTTAACAGTTCAGGTTGTTAGAAGTCCGTGATTCATGGACCATATAAGCCAATGGTGAGTAATCCGGAAACCAATGAGATGGTTCCGAAGAAGAAGGAGCAATATTCTGATGAGGATCTAAAACTGTTTGAAATTGATGCTAAAGCCCATGGAATTCTGCCCATGGCACTGCCTAAAGAAATCTACTCTGGACTTATGTGCTCATGATCTCTGGGTTGCTCTGAAAGAACAATTTGGAGGAACTGATAAGGTCTTAGCAAACAATAGAGAAATCCTTGCCCAGCAATATGAGACATTCTCTCATAGAAAGGGTGAGTCACTGACTCAACAGTTTGAGCGATTTTCCTGTTTGATATCTGAGCTAAAAATAGTTCAATATGAATATACAAACAGTCAGATGAACAACGGATTCCTCAGATCCCTGCCTGAGAGATGGGACACATATACCATTGTCCTACGCTCCAGTGCAAATCTGGACACTCTATCTCTTACCCAACTTCATGGGAAACTCTTAACATTTGAAAGAGAAGTAGAACAGAAAAGGAAACTGGCTTCATCTGGAAAGCTCACTGATGACTTTGTACCAGGAAACACTGCTATGGTTGGTCATGAGTCAGAATATGCTACATCAGAAAGTTCTTATGATGAGCATATAAATTTCTCTTCAAACAGTGGAGATCATGCTTTTGTTGGTGTTGATGGTAATTCAGGGTTTAGTGTTGATAATTTATGCTTTTTGATGGATGATTTGAAAGGAATTGCTGATGATGATCTGGAAGAGATGGATATTTTGAGCCAAATGGCATTAATCAATATCAGATCTCAAAAGTTTTACAAAAGGATAGGTAGAAAATTCCCTGGTCTCTCTGGAAAAACCAAAGTTGGTTTTGATAAGAGCAAGTTGAGATGTCACAAGTGCCATAGACTTGGACATTTTGCAAGAGAGTGTAGATCATCTGGATCTAACTCATCTGCACCCTTTGTGACTTTTCCAAGCAATAGCTCACAAACCAAAGGGCAACATTCTACCAGTTCTGATCATCATTCACAAATTCAATCATCCCCTGCATTTTTTGTTCCTCAAGGTCCAATGCCATACCCTTATCCATGTTTTTATATGCCTCAGTCTAGTCAGGTTCCTGTACCCATGGCTCAACAACCACATGCCCTACCTGATCCTTAACCATCTCAACCAAATCAACAATCTCAATCTCAATCACATCAAAGCTTTTTCACACCTGAGGTTGTTGACTGGAGTAGCTTACCAAATGATAGTTCTGGTTATTCTGAACAATTGTTTACTTGTGCTGGTCAACATGGTGGTGAAAACCCTTTTGGAAATCTTGCTCTAATGGCCCTGGAGTCTACTGATGGAAATACTTCATCATCACAGGTACCACAGGTATCTTTTGAGGCTAAGGCCAAGTTGTGTTCTGAGTCATGCATAGCTGCTTTTGTTTCAATTAGGGAAGCAAATGTAGCCTTAATTAATCAAAATCTTGACCTCGAGAAAGTGATTTCCAAAAGAAAAGCTGAGTTTGAGTCTGTTTTAAAAGAAAAGGATGAGGAGATTTACAAATTAAAATGCCAAATCACTGATGAAAGCAAAGGTAGAGGTCATTTTGGAGAATCATAAGAATCTCAAAGAAACAATTGCAGCTACTCAAGTTAATTGTGAACGTTGGGTAACATCATGCAAAGGGTTTGAAATGCTTCTCAGTAAGCAAACAGCTTCAAATGTGAAGTTTGGGATTGGGTATAATCATACTATACCTCCTACAGATTTTACTCCCAAGCTTGAAGTAAAATCTGAAGGTGACTGTAATTCCCAAACCACATCATCATGTGTCTCATCCTCAAGTGATAATTCAAAATCGGAGGATGAAGTCAGTGTTATTACCTCAGCTAATCAAATTGTTGATGGTCTCACTGCTTCTAAACACGTGATAAAAGAGAAACTGAGCAATTCAGGTGTTGTCCCACAAAGTACTCAAAGTACTGAAGGGCAAAACACAACACCTGAAGAGCATTTCAAACCAATTGAAATCAAGCATAATTTGACAACTGCTGAAAAGTCTATCAGAAAATCCAAAAGTACTGACATAAAACTTCTGAAGAACAAATCTTCAGTTGATGAAAATCCTTCAGTACTTACCATAAGTACTGAAAGGAAGAAAGTACTGAAGAACAAATCTTTAGTAGTTTCATCATCTTCAGCAGTTGATCAACAAAAGATGAAGAGAAAGCCATGTGAAATATGTGGTTTGTTTAATCATCTTACTGATGAATGTTGGTATAACAAGGGTTTAAAATTCAACAAATATAAAATCATTAAAAAGAAAATGAATAAAATGAAAGATGAATTTCAAACCAAGTTTGTACCACAAACATCTCCATCTGATAACCCAAAGTTTTCCCAAAAAGTTAAAAAGAAGGAAGGGGTTCATCACAAAACAGCTGAAAATATTCCTCATGGAATATCAAAAACCCCGACTAAGTCTGTGTCTTTCAAAAAGGAGGATTTGGTGAATCACAAGAACAAATCAACAACAAGTACTGATGTGTCAACTGAGCTGAAGGCTTTGACAACCAATCAGACACAACTTGTAATGATGGTTCAACATCTGTTGGGGAGAGTTAACCAATTAGATGTATCTGTGATTAAACCACTGAAAAGGAAAACTAAGCCAAAATCAAAGGAATCCTTTTTAGCACCATCTCCACCTTCAAAAGCTGTTAATCATGAAAAATCAGGTAGTTTAAAATCTGTTGATGAAAACAGACCCAAAACCAAAATGGTTTGGGTCTCAAAGGCTAACTAATTTATTGTGCAAAATGCAGGGTTCTTCAGCATGCCAAAGAAGCATCTGGTATGTAGACAGTGGAGGATCTATGCATATGACAGGGAGCAGCTCTCTTCTTCATGATTACTCTCAAGGGAAGAAGGAACTTGTTTCTTTTGGTAATGATGCTAAGGGTTACATCATAGGAAAAGGTTTTGTGTCAAATGGTGAGATAAGGTTTGATGATGTTAACCATGTAGAGAACCTCAAGTACAACCTGTTGAGTGTCAGTCAAATGTGTGACATAGGGCATGTTGCACTTTTCACTAGTCAGAACTGTCGGATTCTGTCTTCCAAAGTTCTGGAAAGGATTTACAAGATATTGGATGAATATACTCTCCTGAAGGCCAACAGGATTGGAAGAGTATATGCCTTAGATTTATCAAAGAAAATTGATCTAAAAGGCCATCCATTTCTGTTCTCTAAAGCCTCTCCTCAGGAATCTGAACTATGGCATAGAAGGCTTGGTCATGTGAATCTTAAAAACATGAACCAGCTTATTCATCATAGTTTAGTGAGAGGTTTGCCATTAAAGGAGTTCAAATATGATGACAACTGTCCAGCTTGTTTAAAAGGAAAGCAACACAAAGTTTCATTTCCTCCAATAGAAGAACCAAAGTCCACTGCCTGCTTGCAATTACTGCATATGGATCTTTTTGGTCCAGTAAGAGTGATGAGTATGGCAAAGAAAAAATACTTTCTGGTAATTGTGGATGATTATTCCAGATATGCATGGACTTTCTTCTTACATTCAAAAGATGAGGCTGCCCAAATCATTATTTACTTTGTGTTGTATATGGAAAAGCAGCATTCACTTCCAGTCAGATGTGTGAGAAGTGATAATGGCACAAAATTTAGAAATCACACTCTTGATGAATTCTATTTATCTAAGGGAATCAAGAGGCAATATAGCATTCAAAGAACCCCTGAACAAAATGGAGTGGTGGAGAGAAAGAACAGGACCCTTATTGAAGCCGCAAGGACAATGTTGGCTGACTCTGGTTTGCCACTAACCTTTTGGGCTGAAGCTGTCAACATAGCTTGCTATGTACAAAATAGGGTGTTAGTAAATCAGAGGTTGATGAAGACTCCTTATGAGTTATTACATTATTTGGCCCCTCTAATTTCATTCTCTAGAGCATTTGGGTGTCCCTGTTATATTCTTAACACAAAGAATCCACTTCAGAAGTTTGAATCAAAGGTGGATGCAGGGTATTTTGTTGGGTATTCATCTACTTTCAAGGCATACAGAGTTTTTAATTGCAGAACAAAGATAGTTGAAGAAACTTTGCATGTCAAGTTTAATGAATCTCCAAAAGACAAAATTCATCAAAACCCTGTGGAGTTATTTGATTTGGACATACTACAATATGTTCCATATCCGTCTCCATCTGTTGCTGTTTCTGAGGATCCATCATCTTCATCTGGTGGTATAATTACAAGTTGTAGTGATCACCTGCCTGTGTCTACTAGATGTTCCTGTAGCTTCAGCAGTTCCATCCACAACAAATGTGAAGATCATGTATAGGTTGGACTCACCTTAGCATAGATTGTTTACTTTACTTGTAATAGGACTTTTGTTAGTTTCCTTTTGTATGTTCTTGGTTTTATGTGTTATTAGCAGTCCAGCGAAACTGTGAGCGGATCTGTAAATTCGCTCATAGTTTGCTGTTCTAGTTTACCCGGCGAACTTATGTTCTGTCGGGCGAAACTGTAGTTTCGGCATGATAGTTTCGCTGCTGTCTGCGAAACTACGACAGCTATATATACTTTTGTTAATTTCCATTGTAAGGTAAGCTTGCAAAACCCTAATCGTGGATCATTGTTGCAAGTTACCTATTCCAAGCAGTTATTACACAGAAATATCATTGTGCTTCATGTTATTGATTGTCATTGTTCCTTTTGTTATCAAATATGATTTAGAATTGTATTCAATCTTCTCTATTGTCATTGTTTAGCATGCTTGTTAGATATTGAGCAATTCATCACATCATTTGCACTATTTTTCGATCACATGGACCAACAATATGGTATCAGAGCCTTAGTGCTCTTGATTTGTTGAGTTTTTGTGGTTTTTGTTCAATATCTAGTCTCAATCAATTTTCATTGGATTATACGGTATTTTTGACATGCAAATTGATTGAATTATGCTAGTTTTCGTTTGAGGAAGATTCTACAATCATCAGATCTCAAATTCATTGAGTTTTGGATGATTTCAGATTGATTTTGAGTTGAAAAAGGGTTTTGAGATCGATCAGCGAATTTACTGTTCTTCCAGTGAAATTGCCATCATCTTTCAGCGAAACTATGAGCTATTTTGCATCAAAAGTTGTTTTCTAGTGGTTATGCGAAACTAATATCTTGAACGAAAGTTCATCAGAGTTTGTTAACGACCAACAAGCGAAATTGCTACTGAATTTGTTTTTGAACGAAAGTTCAAGCTTGTTTCGTGTGAAGTTATCAGTGAAACTAAGCCAGTGGTGTCTTTGGACTAGCGAAAGTGCTGCTGAAATTGCTAGCGAAATTAGCTTTCTCAGCGAAATTATCAGCGAAAGTAATTCTTCTGCGAAACTGTAATCAAAGTCATCTTTTTTTGCGAAATTGTTAGCGAAATTATCATCTTCTCTGCCGAAACTACAATGTCGAAGTTAACTACTCTCACACTTGCTGATCTTGAAAGTGTTGCTCCTAATAGGCCTCCAAGACTCATTAATGGAGACAACTTTGAAGATTGGAAGAGATGTCTCAAAGCTTTCTTCTTCTACACTGATCATAACCAATGGGAATCGATTAGTTCTGGTCCTCACATACCAACAGTTACTGTTGGTGATGTTGTCTCTCAAAACAAGGACCCATCTTCCTATACTGAAAGAGATCTGAAATGGATTGATCGTGATCAAAAGGCTTTTGGTGCTCTAACTCTCTGTTTAGCACCAGACATCTACAACCGTTTTGCAGAGGAATTGCAGAGATTAATTCTTTCTGTCGAAACAATTAGTAAGAGAAAAAGTTATGGGACTGAGAAGTGACAACGACACTGAATTCAAAAATCAGACTCTCGATTCATTTTGTGCTCAAAAGGGGATTGTGAGACAATTTAGTGCTGCGAGAACTCCCCAGCAGAATGGTATTGCAGAACGAAAGAATCGCACTCTCGTTGAAGCTGCTCGTACAATGTTGATAGAATCTTCATTACCTATTATCTTCTGGGCTGAAGCTGTAAATTGTGCTTCATATGTTCTAAACCGGGTGTTGATTGTGAAAGATAAAATGAAGACTCCTTATGAACTTTTTCATAAGAGAAAGCCTCTAATTGATTTCTTTCGGCCATTTGGTTTTTCTTGCACTCTTCTGAATACTCAATCTCAAAAGACAAAGTTTGGTGCTGTTTCTGATGAGTGTTACTTTGTTTGTTATTCTTCTTCTCAAAAGGCATATCGGGTTTATAACAAAAGAACAGGTATCGTTCAAGAGTCCTTCTATGTTGATTGGCAGGAATCTAACTCTTCTGAAGTTAGATCTGAACCAGCATGGTTCTTTGAATCCGATACTGTGTTTAATTCGTTCAATTTGCCAGTTTTCGATGATGATACGTCCATTCCAAATGCTCAAACAAATATTATTTCATCATCTCCATCGTCTGTTCCTTCCAACTCATTAGTGAATGATGTTGTTTCCACTGATGTTAGTTCCTCGTCTCCAATGAATGATCCGGCACTAACATCTGATTCTTTATCTCATACATCTTCTCCTCTACCTGACCCAACACCTATCATCAATTCACCTTCATCTAATCTTTCACCAACTATGGGTGATATTTCTCCAAACATCTTTCCTTCAGCCAGCGATTACAAAACCTTGAAAGATCATCCTCTTGATAACGTGATTGGATCTATCTCTGATGGTGTTCGAACGCGAAGTCAATTTGGTCTAATTAATGTTTGTCTTTTCTCATGCTTCATTTCTCAAACCGTCCCGAAAAACGTTCATGCTGCTCTACAGGATCCTTGTTGGGTGGAGTCTATGCAATTGGAACTTCAACAGTTCAGAAAGCTTAAAGTTTGGACCTTGGTTGACTTACCTCCTAACAAATATCCAATCGGTACAAAATGGGTGTTTAAGAACAAACCGGATGATCGAGGAGTAGTGGTGCGTAACAAGTCTAGACTCGTTGTGCAAGGCTTTGCTCAGGAAGAAGGGATTGATTATACAAAAGTCTTTGCTCCAGTTGCTCGTCTTGAAGCAATCAGAATATTTCTCGCTCATGCTGCTAATAAACAATTTAAAGTCTATCAGATGGATGTGAAGTGTGCTTTTCTCTACGGAGACATTGATGAGGAGATATATGTGTGTCAACCACCAGGTTTTGAAGATCCTGATTTTCTTGATAAAGTGCTTAAACTTGACAAATCTCTGTATGGTCTTCATCAAGCACCCAGGATCTGGTATGAGACCCTTACACAGTATCTTCTAAGCAATAGTTTCTCTCGTGGTACAATTGATATGACTCTCTTCAAAAGGGAAGTGAATGGTGAAATGTTATTTGTCCAAGTTTACGTTGATGATATTATTTTTGGATCTATCAATTCTCAATTGTGTAGAGAGTTTGAAGAGGTAATGAGTCAAAGGTTTGAAATGAGTATGATGGGGGAAATGTGTTTCTTCCTTGGATTACAAGTTGAACAACAGAAAGAAGAAATTCTTATTCATCAGGAGAAGTATATTTAGGATATTTTAAAGAAATTTAAAATGGATGATGCTTCTCCTGAGATGACTCCATTTACTACGCAGACTTGTCTTACTCCAGATGAAAACAAAAAACCAGTTGATCCTCATCTTTTTAGATCTATGATTGGCTCTCTGATGTATCCTACTGCAAGCCGTCCTGATATCACTTTTGCTGTTGGCTAGTGTGCTCGGTATCAGTCATCTTCAAAATAATCTCATGAGAAAGCTGTCAAGAGAATATTTCGTTATCTCAAAGGACCATCTCGTTTAGGGTAATGGTATCCATATGGAGGGAATTTTGATTTACATGCATATTCTGATAGTGATTCCAATGGTTGCAGGTTAAACAGGAAATCTGTGTCTGGAGGGTGTCAATATTTGGGAAATTGTTTGGTGTCTTGGCAGAGGAAGAAACAAACCACTGTTTCTCTTTCTACAGGGGAAGCCGAATATATTGCTGCCTCAAGCTGTTGTTCTCATGTTCTCTGGATTCAACACCAAATGATTGATTATGGAATTAATTTTCTCCATACACCTTTATTTTGTGACAATGAAGCAGCCATAGGAATTGCAAAAAATCCTATTCATCATTCCCGAACCAAGCATATCGAGACACGAATTCATGCGATTCATGATGCTCAAGAAAAGGGTCTCATCGATATTATACCTATCGATACGAATAATCAAAAAGCTGATCTTTTCACAAAAACTTTTGATAAACCCTGTTTTTATGAATTAATCTCTATGCTCGGGTTAATATCCTTTTAAATTTTCATTTTCTGTCCTTTATATTATAAAAAAAATAAATGAATAATAAAACAAAATAAATAACTATAATAAATTCATTATATATATTTTTCATAATTTATATCAATTATCTATTCTTTGAAAATAAAAATTTGGGGGAGTAATTTCATATCCTGAGATCGGAATTTAAAATGACGAGAAATGATTGTATATCCTCTAAGTATGTTCTTTATACATGATCGGTGCTTCAATGAGAAATGATAGTAACTGATACTGGATTCTGTTTCACATAAAATTTTTAAGAAAAATCGGTCAGATTCTTTAACGATATGCTTGATAGACTCAGCCTGACGAATAAAGTAGACAGCAGCTCTATGATTAAATTAAACATCATGCTTAAGAATGTCTGGATTTACTCAATTGTTTTGGCTTGCACAAAAACTGAGTCCTGACAAAAATTGGATTGAGAATGAATCTTTCACCCATTCTGCTCTTATATGTCATCTCCCTGGATCATATCTGGTATATTCTTGTATTTGTGTATCTTGTGTCTGTGCTAATCTCCTCTGCTGTACGGAAGTACTGACGTGCAGTGATGATCTCCTCTGCTGTACGATAGTACTGACCTGGAGCTCTCATCAGCACATGTTTAAATGGTCATCCCCTCTGTTATACATGAGTATAGATCTGGAGCTCTCACCATTTTAATATAATTATGTCAAATCATCTAATCGATGAGTTCTTTTCAGAATGAAATATTCTGTTTATAATCATTTGCACACTAATGCACAAGCCTTGCTCTGTTTAGATCGATTCAAAATTCAAGAAATCCTGAGGTTGGGTGAGGGTTTTTGCCAAATGATTGTGGGGTCCTAACATTCTAAAGAATCTAATTGAACCTTAAACAAATCATAAGCTGTTTGTTGAAAAAGGATAAGACATGAGTTTAAGTGGACAATTATATTAGCAATCGTTATTGATTTGTTCTAATTTCAGTTGTTCCTGTGCAGATTGTGATAAGATCTCGTATTCAGTATGATCTCATTGCCGGTCGATGATTTTTGATCATCTTTATGATCATAAATACCTAGAGGATGTGATCTCTGATTAATTTAGATCTCATTATGTGACGTACTTCATTGTTAAAAAATATATAAAAATAAAAAAAATAAATAAATAAAAAAATATATAATAAAAAATAAAAATAAAAAAAATAAAAAAAGGGTGCCGAAACTATTCTTTCGCTAATTGTTTCGCAAGGCGAAATTGCAATTTCGCTAGGTTTTCTAATTAGTTTTCAACTGGCTATCTCTTAGCGAAATTACAGTTTCTCTGGGCGAAACTGAAAATTCGCCCTGCGAATCTACAGTTTCGATCACTGCGAAACTATTTGCTATTTAAGTCGTTTTTGCGAAATTCTTCTCACATTTTCGTAAAACGACCTGTGTAGTGTTTTAGGGTTTTCCGTGACTTTTGTGGGCGATTCTGAGTATTGTTTGTGTTTTGGACTGATTGTGTGTTTCTTTTACTTCGCATGTGAGTTTCGAACCATGTTCAATCATTAAAACTTGTTAAAACTAACTCCTTTTAAGACATTTGGATTTTGACCCTTCGGTGTCTTCGCTGTTCATCCAGCGAAACTGCAGATTATTCTGCAAAATTGAACGAAAGTTCACTTCTTCTTAGCGAAAATGTAAAGTTATGCTGTCCGCGCGAACTTAACAGTTTCGCCAAACTATTTTCAGTTTCGCAGAATCTGGACTTAAGCTTGTACAGTTTCGCCTGGTCATGTTTTCTTTTTGAACAGCGAAACTAATATTTTTTTGCCAGCGAAACTATGTTTTTGCTTGCCGAAACTAATAGAGAATCTATTTTAACCTATTTTCGCCTAGTCGAAACTGTCTTTTGTTCTGCGAAACTAACATGTTTTAATGAGCGAAACTATTGTTTCGCTTGCCGAAACTGTTAGTTTTCATTGTTTTAGTATTATTTTCTTCTTTTCTTAATTTCTCATTCAACTTATCTGATTTCTTCATTAGGTTATCATGGCTAATCTCAAGTTTGATGAGCGGAATAATATCACCGCTATTTTAGATGATACTCATTCAAAGGCAGCTGGATTTAGAGATTGTATCAGATGGCTTCAAAGATCACCTATAGCTCATGCCATATCTCATTCGCCTACGATCTATGATCTTCATATTAGAGATTTCTGGCGATCTGCAGAGTATGATACTCGAGGAGATGTACAACGGATCACTGCTAAAGTCGTTGATCACGAAGTGACGATTACTGCTGAGACTGTATCGAGGATTCTAAGACTTGAAGAAGATTCAGGAGATGAAGTGACTATGACAGATTCTGAGGTGTTCCAAGCCTTTAGAAGTATGGGATATGAGGGACCAGCCTTTGGTTCCGGGAATGAGATCAATAAGTCATTCTTATCTAAAGAGTGGAGATACATTGCTCATGTTTTTATCATGTGTCTCGATCACCGTAAAGGTGGATCCGATGGTCTTAATATTGATTGGGCTAAGGCAATGGTGTTGTGTTGTAAAGGTGAAAAGGCCAATATTGCTAAACTGATTTTTGCGTGCATGGCGGAGAATGTGATGGCATTAAAGAAAGACATGGAGAGATTAAGAGGCTAGTACAGATGAATCCCCGTATCTTTGCTGACTGATGTGCCATTCGCCACGACTTCAGTGGAAAGATCACCCATCTTTGGGAAAACATGTATCCTACAGAATGCTGGAGCTATATTAGAAGGGTGGATGAATCAGAAAATAAACGAGCTGAAGAAACAAGAGTACAACAAGCTGATGCTACGAAGGAAAGAAAGAGATATGCCAAAGAAAAAGACTATAATTTTGAGGAGGATATTGCTGCACAAGCTGGGGAAGTTAGGGTTGAAAAAGAAAGAAGGTCTAAGAAGAAAACTGATTTTGCTGAGCCTGAGCGACGAACCAAGCATAGACATGAAGGATTCACAACTAGAAGAGAGGCTAGTGAAAACCTTGATGAGGATATGATACGCAATCTGAATACTTCGTTGGTTAATGAACTGAGTATGATCAAGACTAAACTTACAAATCAGGAAATCAGAGAAAGACAAAAAGATGAAGTGATTGAAGGTATGCAGAGGATGTTAGTTGATCAAAACCGACTGGTGAAGAAGTTGTTTGAGGAGATTACACAGCTGAAAGCTGCAGCCGGCCTACCTAATCAACTAACTCAATCTGAGTTAGATGATTTGACTGATACATCAAAGTACTCATTTCTGAATGTGGGTACTTCATCTAAGGTAGGAGAGGGCACTTCTGGTGCAGCAACTACTGGTGCAGGAGAGCATGAAGCTCCAGGAGAGGATGTTGGAAGAAATGATGAGGAGGATATTATAGAGGCTGGGTTTGTAAACATGCAATTTGACTTTGAAAAAGATCTGGTTGGTGAAGAAGTTGTTGTAACAGCTACTACTGAAGAAGTATCTGAGAAAGGTAAAGGGTTGGTTGATGAGGAAGAGGAAGATGAACAGCTCATAGACTATGATTCTGAACCTGAGTTCTATGAAGTTGATGAACGACCATTGATCTATGTTGCTAAAAAGGGAGAGGATGATGCAGATGTATTTGAAATGGATAAAAATGATTGGTTGGTGAAAGAGAAGGATGTAGAAGAAATCATTCCTTTTTTCCAACACTTAGAGGGATTGAGCAGGAAGGAAGCTGATAAGAAAATCATAAGCTGGTGTTATAATTCAAGCTTAAAGATGTTTATGATCAAGAGACGGGGAGGTAATATCAGTTATATGCTTAAAAGGAAGGCTTTTAAGACCTTGCCTAAATGGGATTTAAGGTGTTTGGCATCTCTACCTCTGATCATTGCTCATCTGAGTGAAAGAGCCTCATTTCTTGAAAAGGAGATAAAAAATGGGCTTAATGACAACTTTGAGTCTTTTGGGTATATGAAAGCAGAAAAAAAGAGATCAAAGAAGGATAAAGACTGGGAGACGGGAAAGGGAAGAAATGTTCTAAGAGTTAAACCTCCAAAGACTGTAAATCGGGTAAGATTGGCTGATTCTCTTCCCCAACAACTACAGGACTTTGAGAAATGGTTTTATGATAACAACACAGGAGAAGCTGTGATCAGGGTTAAACATGGAAAGGAGTTTAGAGTATTTGATCCGATGGAGTTGTTCAGTTTCTGTGATGAAGATCTTCTGGTATTATGTGAAAATCATATTAAAGCTGGAGCTGGAGAGGAAACAAGGAAAGAAGCAAGTTTGTTTATGAACGTTGCCAACAAGATCAGGGGAGTAAGGTCTGAAGTAAAAAAGTTAGCTGAAAGAGTAAGGGCTCAGGATGACTTTAATATGGATGTTCAAGACTTGACCAGGCAATTTGCAAAGGCTAGTGGTCATTCCGAAGAAGCTAGTTATGCAGGAAAGGACCATGGAGGATCATTTGCTGAAGCTTCTGAGGACGTAGTTGCAGGAGGTGACGAAGACAGATCAATGGCAGCAGAGGAAACTGGAGCTGACAAGTCAAATCAAGAAGAGTGAAGACGGTGAGATCCAACCTAGGGGGAGTATTGAAGATCATGTATAGGTTGGACTCACCTTAGCATAGATTGTTTACTTTACTTGTAATAGGACTTTTGTTAGTTTCCTTTTGTATGTTCTTAGTTTTATGTGTTTTTAGCAGTCCAGCGAAAGTGTGAGCGAATCTGTAAATTCGCTCACAGTTTGCTGTTCTAGTTTACCCGGCGAACTTATGTTCTGCCGGGCGAAACTGTAGTTTCGGCATGACAGTTTCGCTCGTAGCGAAACTGTCAGCGAAACTACGACTGCTATATATACTTTTGTTAATTTTCATTGTAAGGTAAGCTTGCAAAACCCTAATCGTGGATCATTGTTGCAAGTTACCTATTCCAAGCATTTATTACACAGAAATATCATTGTGCTTCATGTTATTGATTGTCATTGTTCCTTTTGTTATCAAATATGATTTAGAATTGTATTCAATTTTCTCTATTGTCATTGTTTAGCATGCTTGTTAGATATTGAGCAATTCATCACATCATTAGCACTGTTTTTCGATCACATGGACCAACAAAATGCTGATGAAATCTCTGAATCCTCTACTTCATTTGAACTGCCATCTCATTCTAGGTTTCAAGAGTCTGAATCAACATCTGTTGCTGCTGAATCTCCTACAAACACTTGCACAGATATTATTGAGTACCAAGAACTAAAGAATCATCCCATGTCTCAGATCATTGGTGACATCAATGCTGGTGTTTCAACTAGAAGTCAATTGTCAAATTTTTGTCTCTATGCTCTTTTCATCAGTCAGCAAGAGCCAAAGAACTATCATGTTGCATTAAGAGACAATGGATGGGTTGAAGCCATGCAGCTTGAGCTTCTTTAGTTTCAAAAGCTGCAAGTGTGGGAACTGGTTCCTCTACCCCAAGGTAAGTGTGCAATAGGAACTAAATGGGTGTTTAGGAATAAAACTGATGAAAAAGGCCAAATTGTCAAGAACAAGGCCAGACTGGTTGTACAGGGGTTTTCACAAGAAGAAGGTATTGACTATGATGAAACCTTTGCCCCTATAGCCAGACTGGAGGCAATCAGATTGTTCTTAGCTTATGCTGCTTTCCATAATCTTAAAGTTTTTCAAATGGATATCAAAAGTGCATTTTTATATGGTAAAATAAAAGAAGAAGTTTATGTGTGTCAACCACCAGGTTTTGAAGATCATAAACATCCAGATTGGGTGTATAAGCTTGATAAGGCTCTTTATGGGTTAAAACAAGCTCCCAGAGCCTGGTATGAAACACTATCTAACTTTCTTCTTCAAAATAATTTCACTAGAGGATCCATAGATAAAACTTTGTTCATTAAGAAAGTAGGCATGCATAAGCTCCTTGTTCAAATTTATGTAGATGATATTATTTTTGCATCTTCTGATCCACAGTTGTGTGATGCCTTTACTAAGTTGATGCAACAAAAGTTTGAAATGAGTGCCATGAGAGAATTACAGTTTTTTCTGGGTTTGCAAATCAAACAAATGGCTAATGGAACTTTCATTCATCAGTCAAAATACACAAAGGATTTGTTGACCAAGTTTGATTTACAAAACTGTAAGCCCTGTTCTACTCCCATGTGCAGCAACACACAACTGGATGTTGATCAGAAAGGTAAAGCAGTTGATTAAACTCTTTACAGATGTATGATTGGTTCCTTGATGTACCTTATAGCTTCTAGACCAGACATTATGTTTGCAACTTGTGTCTGTGCTAGATTTCAGGCTGCACCTAAAGAATCCCATATGATTGCAGTCAAAAGGATCTTTAGATATTTGCAAGGAACTCAATCTCTAGGACTTTGGTATTCCACTGGGCACTCTTGCAAATTAGTTGCTTTCTTTGATAGTGACTATGCAGGGTGTAAGTTAACCAGAAAATCAACCTCTGGTGGATGCCAATTTCTAGGCAATTGTTTAGTTTCTTGGCAGAGTAAGAAACAAACTTCAGTTGCTACATCCACAGATGAAGCAGAGTACATTGCTGCTGCAAGCTGTACATCTCAGGTACTCTGGCTTCAAAATCAATTATTGGATTATGACATTACAGAGACTAAGACTCCTTTACAGATGGATAGTGCTTCAGCTCTTTGTATTGTTAAGAATCCTGTCCAGCATTCTAGGACCAAACATATTGAGATCAGACATCATTTTATCAGGGATTGATCCAAAGTTTGTGCCTAGTGCTGATGAGCTTGCAGATATATTTACTAAGCCTTTGGACAGTGTAACTTTCCAAAATCTTGTGCTTAGGCTTGGTATGCTGCAGCTAGAATAATTTGACAACTACTGATGCTCTTAGTTAACAAGTACTGATGAGCATTAGTATACAACTGTCAAAAATATGTACTGAAGTTATTTTATCTTCAGCAGTTTTTATAACTACTGAAGACTAAATTACTTAAAGTACTGAAGTACTTTATTTGTTGAAAAGTACTGATGTAGTTAAAACTACTGATGTCTTTTCTAATAGATAAGTACTGATGACCAATGAAACATCTGAAAATCAGATGATCTGCTGAGTAAGTGTTAAGGTCATTGAAACAACTGAACTTTGTGAATTGATGACAACAACTGCTGTTTCATTTCAAAACAACTGAAGCCAAAACCAAGTCTTCAGTAGTTTACAACTACTGATGACTAACACCAAGTCTTCAGTTGTTTACAACATCTGAAAGTTAAAACCATGTCTTCAGTTGTTTTCTAACAATTGATGACTCACACCAAAACTTTCAGCTGTTTTCTTTCAGTCGCTTCATAACCTATAAATACCAAACCCTAACTTCAACTTTTTCATAAGTCGTTTTCCAAACGTTCATCTTCCATTAATGGCGACCATGCAAATCAAACCTCAACACAACTGTGTTGCCTACCTCACCAAATCAGCCTTTTGGACCAAGTTTGATGCTGCCATTGATCTGATGGTTGATTCCCAATATCACACCGCTTTCCTTCTGAATCCAACCATCTATCCCGATACCCTTCGCCAATTCTGGACAAACGTCACTGTCCATACTGATGAGAATGATGACTCGATCACTCTCCAATCGTTTGTCAACCAGAAGAAGGTGGTCATCACTTCTGATATCATTCGCTAAACCCTAGACCTGAATGATGCCACCTATGTCACCAGATACCCCAAAGGCACCATTAATTTATCATTTATTAACCATGGATATGAGGGTGACCTAAGTGCTACCACCATTATGAAAAAGCACTTCCATGATGCTGAACGCCTTATCTTTCATATGATCAATGTCTGCCTTGCCCCCAAAACATCTTCATGGGATCAAATGTCATCAAGGTGGCAGCAGGTATTGTATTCTATCCTTGAATGCCAAAGCTTAAATTTTTTTGAAATAATATTTTTGGAATTAAAAGATCTGGCAATGAAACCTGTGGCTAACGGATGGATATTATATACAAGGTTTCTTATGGCCATAATTATTAATCAACTAAAATCTTATGGCCTTGCTGGCCTTGGAGTCCCTGCTATGGTAGTTTTGCCAGAAGTATACTCCAGGCACAACTCAAACCCACAACTCAAAGAGGCTGCCAAACTGCTAAAACCCAAGCAAAAGGAACCCACAGCCTCCACCTCCAGATCTAAAGTCCCCTCCAAACCAAAATCCAAGCAAACCAAAAAGGCTACTCAGGGAGTTGAGTCCCCTGATGATGCCCCTGCAACACAAACGCAGGATGAAACTACTGGCAGTAATCCCCTTGTAGTTTCCAAGACTCTACCAGCTGAAACCGCTCAGGTATCCTCTCAACAGGATCCTGATGCAACAAAAATTGGGGAAACCACATTACTGGAATCTCTCTCACTTGAGAAGATTGCCATTGAAGAGCACCATTCACCCCAGGTGCAATCCTTTTCATCTTTATCTCCCACTGAAACCACCCCTACAAGCCCAACTGTCGTCATTGCACAAGTGCTGACTCAACTACATTCCTCTACCCCTCCCCAGAAACCTATTACCACTGGGAAAACCTCAGCAGTTGAGGGAGAGGATTATAATGTGGTTGACAACCCACAGCATAGGGATTACAAAGTTCAATCTCCCGGTGTAGAGGAGGAGATTAATACATCTGGTGAGGCTACCTCTTCTCCTGTTTCAGCACATGAACAGGATGAAGGTGGTATCATCTCTAAGACCTCACCAGAGGCAACTGCCAATGAAGGACTTAATCCTGAGGCAGGAAGTCCCTAGTTCCAAGACATAGGGGCACATGTGAATACTGATCTACACTCAGCACATGTTCATCCTGATTTACTCAGGAGGTCAACTGATTCAGCAAAGCCTGATGATGACCTAGGCTTTTTCTTTGATGTTCTAGCCCAAAACACCATTCTTGAGGCTGAGGTATGCAGACTACAAGAACTGCTTGCCAAAATGTCTCAAGAATCAAGTTCATCTGCCCCAATTCACCCACAGATGGCAACTTCTTTTGAAGCTTTCCCAAACACTGAGCCACTCTCAACAAATAAGCCACAAGCCTCTGTTTCAGGCACCATTTCTCAGGGACAGAACCCCTCTGAGCAAATGGTTGCTACATTTAAATCCTCCTTACCTCTCATCACTCCAATCATCACTACCATTGTACATCAAACCATTGATGAGAGGCTTTCCTCAAATATTCAAACCCTAGTTGATGATGCTGTTTCCAAGAAACTTTCTGACATTCAAACCCCTGAACCCAATGCAACCAAAAAGGGGGAGTCTAAGTTAGTGAAAGAAGACAAAAGAAAGAGAGTTGAAGAGAAAGATGTTGGATCTTTTATGCCCAAGACACATAGAACATTGATGTGGTTAGTACGTTATGATCCAAGTCGGGTCATACCCAATAACGAGCTTAGCAAACACCAATTAATATTTAATTGATGATATGATCATGCAATTAAATATATACACCAATTTAGAAAATGGGTTTTCTAAATAATTTGCATATGAGATTGAACAACTTATATGGATATTTTGTTCATGGACATTATTTGTAATGTTGTTTAATTTAGTTAAATAACATCAAATAATAAAAGTGTGTATATGTTATATAATTAAAAGGTTAATTATATATATGTATCTTTATTAATCTTTAGTTTGACAAAAGATTAATATACAAGGACCATTTTGGAAAAATGACAAAATTAAAACAACCCTAAAGGGTATTCGGCCGCCCCTTGAGTGCAGCCCCATCCTTTTGTTTTGTGTTGTTTTCTCTTGGGTTCTTGGCTCTCTTAGAAGATACACACTCCATTTTCAGATCTCTCTCACTCTCTTATATGCAAAAGGGTCACAAGAACATAATCTTTCTTTTGGAAGAAAGATATCATGGCTGGAACAAACTTCTAACATCCTTGTTGATGTTAACGGCTGGAATAGAAGTTCCAGCAGCCTTCTTGATCCGATTTGGTGTTCAAATCCTAGCAAAGATGGTGTTTTCTTAGAGGCTTGTGGGTATGGACACTTGAGGACTTCTACCCTTGAAGTCTTGGCCTTTCTTTTGACTCATTTCAGCCTTCTTATGGTCGACTTTCACAGCATCCAGAAAGGTTTTGTTATGGTATGATTATATCATGTTTTGGGTGTTCTTGTATATTTTGTATGCTTGCTTTTCACATAATAAAGATCCTCTTGTTATGGGTTTGTTTGTTTACACATGATAATGGTTATTTTTTAGAAACTTTAACATGTTTAAAGTTGAATATTCCGCTGCGTTTTGTATGTTCAAATGGTTAAACAAGATGTAAATGATCTTACAAACCCCAACAAAAGAAGCAAAAGAGAAGAAAGAAAAAGAGATAATCACTTATAAGAGAAAGAAAAGTGCTGAACAGACTGAGGATGAGAAGAAGTTAGAAGAACTGATCAAAGAAGCTAATGAGCAACATAGCAGATCTATGGATAAGATCATTGATCAGCTCTTCAGACAAGGCTTTGACACTGCCAAACTTGACTCTGAGATCATACGGCTAGAGATTCAAGAGATTGAGAATAGATGGGCAAGTTGCAATGAAAAAGAAAGAGAGAGGTTGGAAGCTATGATCAGATTTTTGTCAAAACATTTGGGAAGACCAATCATTGAAGTAAAGTCATGGTCCAGAGACAGTATTTTGGAAATAACCACCAAAATCTGTTCTTCTGAAACCTTCAACAAAGGATTGATCATAGAAGCCCTTGATGAAGCCGGTACTGGGAAAAGGTCTGACATGGCAAAGTTATCCAAAGCCTCCCTCACAACCAAAATGATAGAGCAGCCTTTACAATCTCCCTTACCAAAACAACCAACCTCACAACCCTCAAAACCAACTCCTTTACCCAAGAAACCCACTCAATTAACCACCAATGATGCACCTAAGAGGAAGAGAAGGGTGTTGAGGATGGAAGAAGAAGAAGATGATGATGAGGATGATAGTCTGCCAATCTCTGCTGTGATTAAAATGAAGATGCCTGAGCCTAGGAGTCAACCAACAACAATCACTCCTGACACTCAAAGGAAAATGGTAAAAGTGAAGATTGAAGAAGAAGAACAGCAAAAACAACATGATGAGCAGCTATTAAGGATGGTTGATAAGGAATTTCCTAAGTCTTCATCCATACAAGCTATGAAGAAACATGCTCAGAGGTTGTATGCTCTCAGATTTACATTTCAATATCAGAAAGAGAGAGTGAGAATTTGGCCTGACCCCAGAGTTAGTGACAGAATTCATAGAAAGAATGTTTCAAGTAGATACAATGGCTAAGTTAAAAAGACTGTAGATGTTGTGATAATGCTTGCCATTGTAGTGTCACCCTGGGAAATCCTTGATGACTTCAAGCGAGCTTACAAGACTAAGATGACTCCACAAACTTTGCTAGAAAACAAAATGGTGAAGAAGGGGTTAATTTACAAGTAGCTTGAAGAAATAAGAAGAAATGAGCTCCAGTTGTTAGTTGAAGGTACTCATCCTGATGAGTTTGCATACAGAGAAATAACAACTATGGAGATGAAGAATGGAAAGAATGTTAGATACTTATCAGAATATTATGGGCCTGAGTTCTTCTTTGAGAGTGAAGCTGAAGAACTCACAATAGAAGAAAATGTTGTTCTTCTTGAGGCCTATGTTAGAGAGTCTTACTGACTCATCATTGGGAAGTAGGTTTAATGATGGGGGTAACAGCTCTGTGTCCAATTCCCCAAGACAGAGTTCCCATTCATCTTTTGCCAATCAAACCTTTTGAAACCTTTTCCCTGGCCTAAGCTTATTTTGGAAATTTCTGAGCTGATCCAGAAAATGTGTTTGCCAATAAGTGGGACTTTAATAATCTTAAAGGTTTTGGCTGCATTGGTTCAGGGGGAGTTTGTTGGACCCAAAGAACCAATGAGCCAGATCAGAAAAACCTTTAAGTCCCACAGACATCATAACAACTGAAGTGATCTACATCTGCTGAAGACAAAGTCTGAAGAAAAAGTCTGAAGACAAAGTCTGAAGACAATAGCTGAAGACAAAGTCTGAAGACATATGCTGAAGACAATGTCTAAAGACCAAGTTCTCAGAAGTTGTCTCAAACAGCTGAAGAAGTTATTTTCAGTAGTTGTGATGTTTTTCTTTTCAGTAGTTTCGTTTCAGTAGTTTTATTATTGTAAAACATCTGAAGTTCTTACACTTCAGATGTTATATCTTCAGTAGTTGTAATTGTAGTTTATACTTAGCTTTCTGTGAAGGTGTCCTTAGTTGTTGTGGACATCTTCAGTAGATTAGTTTACTTTCAGTAGTTTGTATAAATCAGTTAGATGTCACTATCAAGTGACATCAGCTGACGTCACATTCCTTTATAAAAGGAATGTTGACCTAATTATTTTGTAACCGAAGCATTTGCGTGAATGAAAATCATCCATTTGCAGAAAATCCTCTCTCTATAATCGTCATAGTGTGATTGAATATTCATACTTGTTTTGCTTAAATTTGATCTAATTTCTGTTATATTCCGCTGCAAATTCTAATCTAATTGATCAAACTAGATCCGATCCTATCACTTTTGTTACAAATTAATGGCTGAAAGGTGGTCCATCAACCCTAAGCACAACATATGTGCTCATTTAGATGCTACGACTCAGAATGGTCCCGAGTTTACGGGGATCATTGCTTTTCTCCAGCGATCTAGTATCTACAGGGCTATCTCTACTCAGTGCACTCCCTATAGGTCTATTCAGCGGGCCTTCTGGGAGGGGGCATCGGTTGACCGCTCACATGAGCCATACAGCATCAGGAGTTCCATTTTGGGGAGTGATATAGAGATTACTGCAGAGGATATTCGTCGGGTGCTAGGTTTGGGTGACGATGCAGACCACCCTACCAGACTTCACCCGCTGACTGTGAGAGGGTGCTACTTAAGGATGAAGTACGCTGGGGATATCAACGCAGGTGTGCTCAACAAGAGCAACCCGTGTCCCCAGTACAAGTACTTAGCACATGTCATATTTAAGTGCTTAGCTTCGCGAAGGGGTGGGTTTGATGATCTTTCAGACCAGATTCAAAATACCTACATGGCACTGGTACTGAACCACCCTTTCAGCTTCTCAAGCATGATATTCTCTTACCTGATAGAGAATCTGGAGGCTAAGGGCAAAGAGGGTTTCTACATGTACCCTAGGTTTCTTCAGAAGATCTTTGATGAGAAGCTGCCCACACTGCCCAAGGAGAGCCATGACGCTGTGTGGTTGGAGATCATGGACGATACCACACTGGGTCGTATGAAGGTCTACCGGGGAAAGCAGGTCAAAGCCCTGGTGAAGAGACTCTTTGGACATCTGGCCAAGGCTGATTACATGGCGCCAGGTAGGCGAAAGTGGCACCAAGAGGAGAGTGATTCAGATGTGGAGCAAATTGCCCTCCCTTCTGA
Organism: Flaveria ramosissima; assembly: GCA_025215565.1. Classification (NCBI taxonomy): domain Eukaryota; kingdom Viridiplantae; phylum Streptophyta; class Magnoliopsida; order Asterales; family Asteraceae; genus Flaveria; species Flaveria ramosissima. The sequence goes on from CM046045.1 coordinate 203,786, forward strand.
TGACTCCGATGACGAGGATGATGACTCTGGTGGAGATTCTGAGCCCGCTCCTACTAGGGGTCCCACTACCCATGTTACATCACCATCACCCACTCATGGAGATACCACCACTGCCAGCTTTCACCAGGATTTTTGTTCTCCAGATGAGGAGGAAGAGAGTGATGAAGAGCCTCTCACGAGGACTGTGGGCAACAGGTTGGTTGCCACAGAGAGAGATTTGAGGGCGGTTGGTGGACGCCCAGGGGAGTCCGGGGATGTTGCTGCTGATTCAGATCCCACATATGCCCCGAACCCGCCCAACAGCCAAGGGGGAGCCTTTGTGCCTAGAGGCTCAAGAAAGAAGAGGATGTCACACCCCTATTGCAAGAAGGGGAAGATATTGAAGTTTACCGTGACCTCATCCACTACCTCAGCCACACCTTCCACCACTACCACCACCGTAGCTACCACACCACCTGCCACCATCTCTACCACCTCACACACCACTACCACACCCACTCCATCACGTACCCATATCCAATCCAATACCACAACAGCTCATCCACCACCACCTACATCTATACCACCCCTAATCTTCACCACTGCCACCACCACCACCTCTAGCCACCAAGCAAGACCGTCACCTTACCCCTTATTTCCATCTGGCTCATCTCTACCTCCCAGTGGGGTAGAGGAACAGCTCTCAGCACTGAACCGTATGGTGTTGAAGCTGTTAGCAGCCGATGACGAGAAGACAGCTCAGATTCATCAGTTGGTAGAGCTTACCCCTGCACAATCTCAGCAGATATCTCAGCAGGCGCAGCTGATTGAGCAACAGGCATAACAGATAGCTGCTCAGAGCCAAGAGATTGCCCATCTCCAGGAGCATAAAGTTCTATCAGCAAAGAAGATAGAGGAGTTGGAGGATGCCAAAAAGACCATCATGCTCAAGCTCAAAGGAACTAAGGATGAGCCTCTGAAGATAAAAGAAAGGGATAGTGATGGCGATGGTGATGATGATGATGATGAGGATGAAGATGATGATAGTGATGATGATGAGGCAAGTGATGATGAAGAGATAAGGGAAAGGCAGAATGAGGATGATGATGAAGAAGGAGATGCAGCTGCATCTGCCTCAGCTCAGGGTCAAGATAGACGTATAAAGAGAAATTAAGACCAACGAGCCTCGTCTTCTGCCTCACCTACTGATGAGCCTGCGATTCAGGACAAAAGTAATGATTAGACATTTATGTATTTGAAAGCTCTTGTACTTGAATCATGTATTAAACTTCTGTACTTAATGTTTATATATATTTAATGTGTTTCTGTTTCGATTATTAACTAATGATTGATGTGTTACATGTCTAAATCAAGCAGATCCAAATTTTCAGAGGGACGAATACGATGTTGCTACCCTTCAGTAGGTCAAGACTCAACTAACCATGATTTTTGATCTGCAAGGGATTGTCAGGAGATCAGTGAGTTACACCCCTGAAGAGGGGGAAATAATTCATGATCTTACTAATGAGCAACTGGCCAAAATGTTCAAACTCAATCTTGATGAGATTATCAAGGACGCTCCAACCTTTGAAGCAACCAGTGACGACGAGCTGAACGACATTGATGAGATCGAGATCGAGGACGTCACTGCAGAGCACTATCCAGAGTATGCTGACAAAGAGGGAAATGTGGTTCCCAACCTGGGTGATTCCCTGGTCAGTGATACGTTTGAGGTACTGGATAAAATGGAACAAGTGTCCGAAACGATTGAGGAACAAGCCCAAGCCTCAGACGCTGATGTCAACATCCGAAAGGCTAAATGGGCTGCATATTTTGAGGAGATCCGAGCCCAACGCAATGCTCCTAAACCGAATGTCTACACCAAGCTTTACAAAGTGAAGAAACATCACAAGGTGTCAGGCAAGATTATCGCGTTGGCCCATTTTGATGATCTTAACATATACGAGGTAAAGAGAGAGAAGGGTATTGAGTACTTTAGATTCCCACATGATCTAAAGAGTCTACCTGGTTTTGAGCTCAACCAGCTGGCCAAACTAAAGCTGTTATATGCTGACCCGAGAAAGATGTCAGGCTGGTTTGAGGCTGCATTGAAGAGAGAGTACCACACCAGGTGGGTCAACTTCAAACCTCAACAACCTATGAGGTATATCAGAAGGTCTGAAGTTGATGCCATAACAGGAAAGCCTAAGATAGTGCTGAAGTGGAGTCCTCCACGTACGATGTCAAGAATCCCTCTAAGGGAAATGCCACAGGATTTCACTCCACACTTTAAGTGGTAGTACTATGACTGGAGAACAGGGGAGGCGGTCATAGTTCTGAACAAAGAGGGCAGAATGGATACTATCAGGGTATTTGACCCAATGTGGCTTACCAACTTGTCAGCTGATGATGTCTACACTCTATACAAGTGGCCACTGTTCTATGACTCGCAGGATATTGTACAAGCCCTCCAATTCCAAAACGTGATCAGACTCTGCTTTGCATTTGAAATACATGCAGGAGTTACAAGAGAAGAGAAGTACAAGAAATATGAGGAGCTTATGAAGAATGTAAGACAATAGATGAATCTAGGTCCAAGGGGGAGTTTGTAGATACATGTGTACCTAGTTTCTGAGCTTAATGTAATATGTCTTTATTGTCTTACACATATGTAATTGAACGGGTACTTAATAAAATACAATGTGTGGTTGTGCTTATAATGTTTATTATTTCATTGTTTAGTAGTTTAACACTTATTGAACTGACTATATAGGTTTGCGGTTGTTTGAATGAATCTTAATAATGTAATGATTAATAAATACATTCAAACTTAGTAATATGAAGTTCGCATGAGAATGGCCCATGCTAATGGACCATACGCATGAACAACTTCATGCGAATGACTCAGTCGCACGACTGAACCAGGAGACTGGATCAGTCGCACGAATGTAACATGAGATTGACTCAGTAGCACGACTGAACACTCAGTCGTGCGAATGGATCAATTGCATGGCTCAATCGCACGACTGAACCATGCTAATGGTTCAGTCGCCAAAATGTGAAACCCTAACCTATAAATACCACTTAATTCATGGAAAAACGTAAGCATTCAGAACACTTCGACTACATACGTACCCTAGCCGTCCAGAGACCTCTAAGAACCTGTTCCAAGTTCATAGATCGCACTGGATCGGTTCCATATCGTTCTTAACGTTTAGATTCAATCCATAATTGATTCTACGTGTGTTCTCACTGATTGAATCGCCAATCAAATAGGATTCCGCACTATTTGATTGGGTATACACGTTAATCAGTTAGTATTTCGTTCAATAGACGATCCTAACATATATTCCTTAATTGTTCAAATCGATTGAACAAATACATTAACAAAATCCTTGATTTGATATTAACAATCATTAAAAGGATTGATTATTTTGTGATCTTTATCACTTAATTATTCAATAATTAAGTTTTTGTAATTAATTAGTTCATTACCCAAAATAAACTCTGTTCTAGTTGAATTCTCATACTTTGACTAATATGAGTAACTTTGTCGGTGGATCATCATACCAACCTCCAAAGTTGGAAACCAAAGCGGATTCTAAATCCTGGAAAATCAAATTCAGGAATCATGTGAATTACACTGATTCTGACTTATGGGTATCAATAACTAAAGGTCCTTATATTCCACCTGCTCTTGGGCCGGATTATAATGACAATAATTAACCCATAAGTACAAAATATTATTATCACTGGAGGATGTAAAAAAGGTTAAAGTCGATATTAGAGCATATAGTCTACTTAGTATGGCTTTACCTGAAGAAATACTAATCATGTGTGAGAACTATAAAACAACAAATTCCTTGTGTAAAATACTTCATACACTCTGTGAAGGGAGTGATGAAATCAGAAGCATAAGGAATGATACTCTTCGCTCATAATATGAAACATTTTATCATATTGAGGGTGAATCAATTCCTCAACAACTCCACAGGTTTATGCAATTGGTAACTGAGATGAACATCTTGGAGTGGAAGTATACCAATGAGGAATTAAACAACAAGATGCTCCATACTTTGCCTTAAAGTTGGAAGCAAACTGTGTCCATGTTCAAGAACACCCTTGATCTTAAAGCCACTGGTTTAGAAACATTGTTGGCTAAATTTAAAGCTCTTGAAATGGATGAAAAGTCAAGAAACAAGAGTGTGAGAACACATGTCACTCCTTATCATTTTAAAGAAACCAAAAGTGCTGGTAGTGCTTTTATTTTTAACGATGATAATGACAAATCTTGTACTTTGAGTGAAGATGAAGAAGAAGTTAGTTTTTATGCCTCAAAGCCTTCAAAGAAATCTTCTCAAATTAAATCAGGAAAGGAAAAGGAAGACCTGATGACAGAAAAGATTCATCTACATCATCAGCAAAAGCTTCATCAAACAACAATCAAGTAGAGCCCATCACTATGATTCTAGACTCATAAGAACGAACGACAACATTTGCATCTTTCAGCTCAAGTTTCAAGCTTACTTGGGAAGCATTTTAACACTTGCCAACATCTGCCAACAAGGCCTGGAAGAACTTCATTCAGATGTAGTAGAGGAAATGGATCTTTAGTGGCAAATGGCAATGATTGCATATAGAGCCAAGTAGTACCTGAGAAAAACAAAAATTTGGCTGCAGCATGTAAAACAACTAAAATTGGTGTTGATAAGTCAAAAGTGAGATGTTTCAAATGCAATCTTTATGGGCACTTCTCAAGAGAATGTAATCAACAGTCAACTCCTGACATGATACAAAATCAGCAACATCAGTCTCATCAACATCAATCTCATCAACCAACAACATCTCAAAGATCTTTCAGACAACCTCAGCTAACCAACTCATCCCCACCAACCACAAATGCAACAACAGGGCCAAGTAATTCAAAAGAAACTGGGTTGATCATTTTACAAGATGGAACTTGTGACTGGAGCATGTATTAGAAGGAAGTGTTGGAAGAGAATCAAGCTCTAATGGCCAACATGGAGAACAAAGTTCCACCTATGGCTAGAGATGTAAGAGATAGACTGTGTTCATAATTATGTATTGAGGGAGTTGAAAGTTATAGAGTCCATGCTCAACAACTGACTGACAAAGTAAAAGAGACAATGATGTTAAATGAATCTCATGTAAGAGAGCATAAACTATATCAAATCAAAATTAACTCTTTATAGAAAGATTTAGATAAACTTGTTTCTGGAATTACAGTTTAAAAGCCCAAGTTGAGCATCTGACCACTTTCTTAACAAAATCCATGGCTGATCATGCATCAACTGAAGTGAAACTTGAGAAGTTTCAACTTTCATATTAGCAATATGATAAATTATTAGATTCTCATATTTAATCAAAGAACAGGTATGGGTTGGGATACAATGTTGTTGCACCCCCTCTGAATGATAACTATATAACTTTACCTGAAACTATGACAAACGGTTTGTCAAATCATTTTGTGCCATGCACTAAGTTTGAATCAAACTCTAATCAACCAGTAAATAACAATGAATCAGAGGTGAGTGAAACTGAGTCTTTTGAATCAGAACAAGTCAAACAAAATGACTAAGAATTTGACTTTGATTAATGTGATGACTTGGATGATTCTGATGAACAGGATGATAAATGTACAGATGAACTGGATATTGGTAAGAATGTTTCATTTGAACCAATCATCCCCAAAGTCCTTGAAGAAACCAAGCTGCCTTATCCTCCTAAGCAAAGAAACATGTTGAAAACTATTTGGAAGAGAATAGCTCAGTTGAATGAAGGACTTCAAGAACTTCACAAGCAACAAAAACCATCAACAGAAGTTAATGAGAAGTGCACATCTATAGAAGAAGTAAATATATCTTCCATAGAAAAGGGAAAGCAACCACAATCATCAGAACATTTCAGGAAGAAGAAAGTTTCTTCATCAGTAGCAGATCTGCGGAAGAACAAATCTACTGAGTCAGTAGAAGATGTGAGGACGCTAAAGGCAGCAACCAACAAGAAAACAAAACAGAAAGTTGTGAATCCTCAGCAACAGAAATCAGCTGATGCTAAACAAGAACCTTTTTATATTATGTCAGGAAAGGGGAAGGATTCATCTACTGCAAAATTTGAAAAAGTATTGAAGATTCAAAGGCAGCAAAAGAAGAAGAAAGTGCTTGATTCTGAAAATGAGTCAGAGGAAAAGTACTGCAAATGCTGTGACATGAAAAATCACAACACTAAAGATTGTTACTTCAGCAGTTATTGCTTCTATTTGCAATATGAACAATCACATGACTTTTGATTGTTACTTTGACAAACATTGTGCAATTTGTAACAAAAATGACCATTCCACTCAGAAATGTTATTTTAACAAAAAGAACAAGACAAAGAGCATAAAGAAGCAACAACCTGAGAAGGTTGAATCAGACTCTCAATCCAGTGATAGTCAAGAAGATTCAAAACCAAAGAAGAAGCAAAAAACAAAAGTTGCCAAAACCAAAGAAGAAAACATCTGCTAATGGTAAACCTTTGAAGAAAGAGAAACCACATTTGCAACTCAAAGCACATCACAAAAATGTGGATTTAACAGATAAGAAAGCAAATACCGATGATACATTCTTTAATCATTTTGAAAAGGGTACTCACATACCACTTTCAAAATCAAAGGATGGTGAAACTTTTTACAATCAAGGTTCATCATCAAAATCAAAGCAGCAAACAAAAAAAGATCAGGTGAATGATGAAGAGATTGAGAAACAAGAACAAAGTTCCACAAGCTCATCCTCAATAGAATCATCCTCACCTCAAACAACACATGATGAACTAATTGAGTCTAAAATTAAAACTGAAACATCAAGACTCATTCATGAGGGAGTTACAATTTTAGACACTACAGGAAAACCCAAGATCATTAAGGCTTGGGTTCCCAATTCTAATTGATTTCTTTATGTGTGCAGGAACAAACATGGAGAGCTGACAACAAGTGGTATGTTGATAGTGGTTGTTCCAGGCATATGACAGGAAAATGTTCTCCTCTTCATGACTTCAAACATAAAAATGCCTCTTATGTGGCATTTGGTGGGGACAAGAAGGGAGGTAAAATTATTGGTGAAGGAATGGTAACTAATGGTGTACTCAAATTTAAGAAAGTAAATTACTGTGAAAATTTACAATATAATTTATTGAGTGTGTCTCAAATTTGTGATCAAATTTATACCACATTATTTGATAACACTAAATGTTACATTCTTATGCCAGGTTTCTCAATTCCAAAAGTCTGGATCCTTCTTAAAGCATCAAGAAAAGGAAACACATATGTTTTGGATATGGACAATACTCACAAGCAATGAAACATGCCTACTGTCTAAGTCATCCGAAGATGAATCTTAGTTGTGGCATAAAAGGCTTGTTCATTCCAACATGAAGAATATGAATAAATTGGTGAAAAATGACTTAGTCATTAGACTGCCAAAGAAATAATTTTATTGTTCAAATATTTGTCCTTCATGTTATAAAGGAAAACAACATAGGGTGTCACATAAATCCAAAATTATCAATACAAACACAACACCACTCAAATTGCTTCACATGGATCTCTTTGGTCCAACCAATGTGATAAGCATTGGCAAAAGGCAATATTGTTTAGTGGTGGTGGATGATTTCACTAGATTCACATGGGTCTTTTTTCTTAAAAAAAAGAGTGAAACTTCAGAAACAATAATGGAGTTTATCACTAAGATTGAAAATCAACTTGATCAAAAAGTTAAAATTTTCAGGAGTGACAATGGAACTAAATTTGTTAATACTGTCTTAGATTCTTTTTGCAGGCTTAAAGGCATTGCAAGGCAGTTTAGTGCACCAAGAACTCCATAACAAAATAGAGTTGCTGAGAGAAGAAACAAAACTCTTATTGAAGCAGCAAGGACAATGCTAACTGATTCACAATTGACAATCACCTTTTGGGCTGAAGTAGTGAACACAACATGCAATGTTCAAAACAGGACATTAATTGTCAAAGAACATAATAAAACACCATATGAGCTTTTATTTAAAAGAAAACCTTACATAGGATATCTTAGAGCTTTTGGGTGTCATGTGTCTCTTTTAAACACAAAAGAACAATTGGGAAAGTTTTCGAAGAAAGCCTATGATGGTTTCTTTGTTGGATATTCTTCAACATCTAAATAATATTGGATTTACATTCCACAACAAAACATTATGGAAGAAACACCTAATGTGTCTGTTGATGAATCCTTATTTCCAAAATCTGTTAAAGGATCATCATGGTTGTTTGATATAGATGCACTCACAGACTCATTTAGCTCTGGTTATTTGAATACTGCAGGTTCTGCGGATACATGCTATCCGTTTGTTCCTCCAAACATGATGAAGTGTCATTATCTGCTAATCCTCCAAAAATTCAAACTTCAAGTGTTATTGAAAAAGGAATTACAAATCATGCAAATAATGCAGCACAAGACCAACTAAATAGATCTACATCCTCTGATGAAAACACTACATCAACAGCTGCTAACTCTACATCCGCAAATGAGTGTTCTACATCCAGAGATATGGATATTGCATGAGCAGATGTTCCATCTACATCGGTAGATGTTCCACACACTAGAGATGGTCAATTACATTCCAAAGAATTAATGTCAGCAGGTCAACAAACACCATCTTTAGATGTTCTTGAACTCCTACGGAAGTTCAAAACACATCCGTAGATGTTCCTGCGGAAGGAGTTCACAATGCAGCTGATGTACAAACTCATGAGGGGGATATCATTCAGCTTCAGATGATCAACATGATGAACAATTAGATTATTTCATAAATTCCTCATCTCAACTGGGTCCCTCTTCATTAATGAATATGACCAACTTGGGATCATCTATTCCAGTTGACTCTATTCCAACAACAAGAATTCATAAGACTCATCCAATAGACAACATTATTGGTGATCTTAATGAAAGAACTACAAGAAGTCAAGAGGGAGCTGCAAACATTTGTCTCTTCACTTGTTTTCTTTCACAAGTGGTTCCTCTAAATATCACAGCTGCACTAAAAGATAATAGCTAGATTGAAGCTATGCAGGAAGAGATTCAAAAAATTCAGAAAGTAGAAAGCCCGGAATCTAGTTGAACTACCTGAAGGTCAACATCCAATTGGCACAAGGTGGCTCTTCAAAAATAAACTATATGACAGAGGTATAATTGTGAGAAACTAAGCAAAGCTTTGCACAAGGTTATACTCAAGAAGAAGGGATATGTAGGACTGGTGAAGGGTATGCACTTACAACACAACAACAAAATGAGGAGAGTTGCTTATAACACTTAACAGATCAAATAGGGAACTGGTTAACTTTTTAGTGAAAGATGCTAAGAACACAAGTAAATGTGATACAGAACAAGATTGCAAACAACACAAGTATTTGGTTTTCAAGAATGTTGTATATTGCTTCTCAAGTTCTATTACAAGTTACAAAGCATCGATAGAAAGTTACAAGTACTTGAGATACTTTATACTACATCCTACAGCCGGCCATACTTTGAAAGCCAGCTGGATACAATTGACTAGACAACTACAAAATCAAATGTAGAGTCAAAAGGCATATCTACCTTTTAACTTGTGACTATGTCATGCCATAGCTCACATCCTAATATCTTACAAAAAGGATAAAAGTACATAAAGTAGAAAGCATGGACTCAAGACCTCAATGTACAGTTACCAAAAGCATGGACCTTTCACCAACTCATGTAAGTTGGTGACTTTACAGAGTTGCAGCGGAAAGGTGATCCAGCTTTATGGTAAAGTACATCAGATAAAGGCATATCTCTAAAATTCTTCGAAAGAAATCTGTCTTCACTCTTTGGCTTCGGAAGACATTGTCTTTGAAGCTTTTGAAGACTTCACTTTTTGCTTCGGAAGATGTTGGTCTTGGCTTCGGAAGATTTTACACTTAGAATATTTCTAGTGCATGGTGTAAAACTTCCGAAGCTTTTCTACGTATGTTCTTTAGTGCATGCTTGCTGAGAGACTTTGGATGTTTTTGCTTCATCAGACTTATAGGAATCCTTACAAACTCCCCTAGGCTAATGCTACCAAAACATTTAGAAGATCTTCTGATGTTTGTAGTCTTCAGCATTATGATAACCATACCCTTCTTCATTAGATGGTCAGTTTCATTCAGACTCTCATAATATCTTCTCATCTTAAAAAGATCATGCAGAGGTAAGTTGATTATGTCTTGCCATGTATAGACATTCTCAACACCTTGATGTCTGATCACATGCCATCTCTCTGGGTTAGTAGTGAAGGTCCAAGATAAGATGGGTGTCTCAGCTACAAGAGGAGCCACTTGAATTGGAGTTGATTAGGCTGCCTCTTCATGCACTTCCTCAGGTTGATCTGACTCAGCCTAAGGTGTAGAAGTGGATGATTCAGGCTTCTTCTTCTTTGACTTTGGTTTAGAAGCCATCCACTTCTTCCTCTTAGAAGATTTTAACTGAGAAGACTGGTCTGCAGTACCTTGTTGATCATCCTTGTCTTTCTCAGTTGGGTGTTCCTCCCTCACATGTTCAGAAGGAGAAGGAGTTTGACCTTGCTGTGGATCAGAAGATGAAGCTTGCTGAGGCTCAGCAGGAGGTCCAGGTTGTGTTGCCTCAGGTTGTTCAACCTTAACCTCCACTTCTGGTGGGATTTGACTTGAAGGAGAGTATAAGTCAATCAGCTCTCCACTCTTGATCTTTTGCTTGATTACCCTGATATGCTCATCCATTATGGATAGAGACATGGGGCCAAGTCTCCTTCCGGAGAATCCATATAGCTTCAAGAAACTCATCATCCTTTGTCTATCATCAGACTTTTTCATACTCTTTTGGATGATAGCTCTTGACTTTGTAGCATCTTCCCTCATCTTCCTTTTTGCTGCCTTTTGTTCTTTGAGCACTTGAAGTTCAAGCAGTTTGAGATACTCAAACTCAATGTACTCAAAGGACAAGGGAAGAAGTGCAGATGCCTGGTAGAGACCTGTGGCACTTAGGGAGTTGATCATGTTTTGCCTATCTATTTCCTTGTCTACCTGAGGTTCTTGTGTACCAGCCACATCCTCTTGCACAGGACTTTCCTGAACTGGGGAGAGAGCTGGAGCATGCTTGTATAATATTTTATGTCTCTTCTCTTCTTTGAATTGGAGAAGTAATCTTGCATCCTCTTTTTCCTTCATCCCTCTTGACACTTCCATGTCAGCCAGTTCATTTAATTGCTCTAAGGGGAGAGATATAATCTCATCTATGTCAAAGTTCCCGGTCTGCAGATAAGTAATCTTGACTGCCCTCAACTCATCTTCTTGAGTGTTTGGTCAGGGGGCAGCCCTGATTATAGCTTGCATAAAGCCTGAAGACCCAGAGGAACTTTCTCCCCTTAGCTTCCTCTTCCTCTCTCTCTTCCTCCTCAATCTCCTCAGGAGTCAAAATCCTTTTCCCTTTGTCACCTACAGACCTTTGTGACTCAGTGTGTATAGAGGTTTGGCCTTCATTGCTTGGTGTAGCATCCAAGCTCTGGCCAGAGAGAGTGTAAGGATTCCTGAAGTCTGATGCAACCCAAAACAGCTTAAGTGTCTCAGCAAACATGCACTAAGTACTGAAGTGAAGAATGCTTCGGAAGTTTTACACAAAGCATTAGAAAATACTCTAAGTGTAAAATCTTCCGAAGCCAAGACCAATATCTTCCGAAGCCAAACATGAAGTCTTCCGAAGCTTCAGAGACAAAGTCTTCCGAAGCCTCATCCTATGAAGACAGATTTCTTCCGAAGACTTTTAGTACACATGCTTTATCTGATGTACTGTTCCATAAAGCACCTTTTCCGCTGCATCTCTGTAAAGTCACCAACTTACATGAGTTGGTGAAAAGGGTCATGCTTTTGGTAACTGTACATTGAGGTCTTGAGTATTCAACTTTCCACTTTATGTACTTTATCCTTTTTGTATTGTAAAAGGATGTGAGCTATGGCATGTCATAGTCACAAGGTCAAAAGGCAGATATGCCTTTTGATCCTACAATTGATTTTGTTAGTGTCTAGTCAATTGTATCCAGCTGGCCTTCAAAGTATGGCCGGCTGTAGGTTGTAGTATAAGTATTTCAAGTTCTTGTATCTTTTCTTTATGCTTTGTAACACTTGTAAGAGAACTTGAGAAAGCAATATACTGCCTCCTTGAAACCCAACTCTCTTGTTCTGTCTCTTTACTTTACTTGTGTTCTTTGTATCACTTTGGTTACCCAGTTCACTGTTTGATTAGAGCTTAGTTATTCTCCTCATTGTGTTGTTGTGTTGTAATTGTGTTAAGCCCTTAAACGGTCCTGCAATTGGTATCAGAGCATTCCAGGCTCTTGATATAAGATCTAACCATCTTAAGATCCCTCACAACACACAAAAGCTAAACTCTTCAAATGGCTGCCATCTCTAAGACTGATATGGAGACTGGAACCATGAACAAATCCCCACTGATCACTCTTGATGATTTTGACACCTGGTGCATGAGGATGGAAGGCTTCATCAGGTCTCTTGATTCAAGAATGTGGGAATCTGTTGAGAATGGACCTTTCATACCCAGCACCCCCTCTGCTACTGGTGCTGGTATGATTCCTAAAGATGTGGCCAACTACTCAGATGAAGATAGAAAAAGAGTAGAGATTGATAGGAAGGCCATGACTGCTCTTCAGACTGCTCTCCCAAACTCTGTATACAGAGGCTTCAAGAAGTGCAAGACAGCCAAACAGCTGTGGGATGCACTGAAGCTGATGTATGAAGGCTCCTCTGAAGCCAAGGAGAACAAGAAAGATCTTCTGAAGCAGCAGTTTGAAAATTTCACCTTCAAAGCAGGTGAGACCATGACTCAACAATACTTCAGGTATGTTGAGATTGTGGATACCCTAGTGGATGGAGGAGTTCCTCTTGAGAACAGGGACATTGTAAGGAAGTTCATGTCCTCACTTCCTAGGCAATGGACACACTATTGTGTGGTGATCAAGAGGACTGAGAACCTTAAGACTCTTACTCTTACAGAGTTGTATGGGATTCTCAGTGGATACCAGATGGAGATGAACATGCAAGGTTCATCTGGCAACTCCAACAATCAAATGGGTTCAGCCCTTCATGTGGTTGAAAGGGACAGCATAGAACCTCAGCATCATCTCTTATGCTACCCTGACAACTCACAAAAGGGTCCTTTCATCACCTTCCCGGAGACACCAAGGGAGAACTTTACTCAAGGAAGCCCATTCCAAGAGACAAGTTCTTCTCAAGCCTTTGTGTCTGCAGATGAAAGCTGTGGGAATTATCTCTTCACTCTTGAAGACCTGGACTGTATCCATCCAGATGACCTGGAATACATGGAGATAGTTCAGCAGATGGCTCTCCTCACTCACAGAGCCAAGAAGTTCTACAAGAGGACAGGAAGAAGATTTCCAAGCAATGCTACCAGCAGCAAGTTTGGGCTGGATAAAAGCAAAGTTAAGTGTTACAACTGTAACCTTATGGGTCACTTTGCCAGGGAGTGTAAGGCACCTAAAGCAAATGGGGGCCAAACACAACCCAGACCAAACTTTGCTGACAAAGCTCCTCAAGCTGAGAAGACAAAGCAACATGCTGCTGTTGCTGTTGAAGAAGGAGGCTTTGACTGGAGTTTTCAGGTGGAGGATGCTTCTCCAAACCAAGCACTGATGGCTGACCATGATGAAGCCAAGGTATTGGAACATCTTTGCTCCCCTGAATGCATTGCTAAAGTAAATAGATACAGGTCCTATAACCTAGAGATGAGATCTGATCTTGAGTCATTAAACATATTAAAATCTGATTTTAGAAAGTCTGAAAATGATTACAAGTTAAAGATAGAAGACTTGGAGAAAACCATTTCAGTACTAAAACATGAACATACAGATTTCAGAACTCAGATCCAAGATCTCATCACTAAGTTAACTGAGTGCCAGGCTGAGCTTGTGATCAGCAAAGCCAAGGCAGAAAAGAGTGTTCTTGAAGAAGAGACCTTCAAGAACATGATATCCTCATCCCTGCACAACAAGGTTTGTTATCAAAATAGACAGGGACTAGGATCAAATGAGATAGCTCCTCCACACACAATCTTGTCTGTAAGATCTCCTAGGTGTGGAACTTGTGAAGATGAGCTTCCTCTCATAGATCCTGTAAGTGAGGATGATGAAGAAGTGATAGTGAAGAATTCCTCTGAGAAGAGTGAAGAAGAGGATTCTTCCAAGGGCCACTATCCTTCTGAGGAGAAGAAATCAACTGTGATGACCAAGTCCAAAAGAAAGAACTTGATCAGAAAGAGCAAAAGAAAGGCAAAGAAGGCTCAAGAAATCAAGGCTACTTTTGATGCTAAGCAGAAACAAGTTTTTATCTCTGCAGGTTTCAAAGTAGTAAGGACTGAAGACATCAACCAAGACTCCTTAGCTAAGAGTCATGGTTCTTGTTCAAATCATCTCAGTGCCAAGAAGAAGACTGATTTGCTGTGTACCACTGCTGCACAGCCTGGACCATCAAACTCCAAGAACAGTTCACAGCCCAAAGAACTGTCTCAGCATCTACCAAGATGAAGATGGAGAGGGGATGTGACCAAAGTCAGTCTTGCTCTCAAAGGGAGACTTCTTTGAAGAAGAAATGTTATGTGTTATGTGTGAAAGTACTTCTCACATTGCTAAGGATTGCCCATACAATCCTAAAAGTACTGTCCACATGACTAAAACAAAGACTTCAAAGAGTCTCAAGAAATCTCAAGCTTCGGAAGGAAAGTCTGTTTCCTTCGGAAGCTCCAAATCAAAGAAGGAGGTAAGTGGAAAATTACCTTCGGAAGCAAAGTTGGTCTCGGAAGAAAGGAATTCTTCCGAAGCACTAAAGTCTGCTGCAGTGACTGTAGACTCTTCCGAAGGATCAGTCATCAAAACTTGTGAAGTTCTAAAAGCTTCTAAGGTTTTGAAGGTCAAGTCCAAGACTCCAAAGGTGGTGTGGAAGTCTAAGAAAGACCAAATGACTGAGGTTTCTCCATCAACAACAGCTGAAGATCCCTATAGTACAACCATAGGATCTATTACTGTTGCATTACCTTCTATTACTATTAATGAGCCCAAGACAAGTAAGGCTTGGGTTTCCAAATGTAACTAATCATCTTCTCTGTGCAGGAACAGCTCAAGACCAACAGGAATGTCTGGATAATTGACAGTGGCTGTTCCAGGCACATGACAGGCAATAGGTCTCTACTCCATAATTTTGAGAGGATTGATGGAGGACCAGTTGCTTTTGGAGGAGATGAAGGTGGTTACATTTCTGGAAGGGGCAAGGTCACAAATGGTAAGCTCAGCATTGAGAAGGTAAACTTTGTTAAGGAGCTTGGGTACAATCTTCTGAGTGTATCCCAATTTTGTGATCAGAGTCATAACATGCTCTTTACTGAGCATGAGTGCATTGTTCTCAAACCTGGTGTGGTCATTCCTCATGAGCATATCCTGCTCAGAGCCCCCAGGAAAGGGAACATGTACAAGATGGATTTGCAAGAAACATCTCCCTCAGGAGAAGTTTCATGCTTTCTATCTAAAGCAAATAGTGATGAGTCTTTCCTATGGCATAAAAGAATGTGCCATGTAAACTTTAAGAACATGAATAAATTAATTAAACATGATCTGGTAACTGGAATGCCAAAGAAAGAGTTTACTAGTGATGATCATTGTGTGGCATGCCTGAAAGGGAAGCAACACAAAGTATCTCACAAGCCTAAGGAAAAGAACTCCATCACTACTCCCCTACACTTGTTACATATGGATCTCTTTGGCCCCACCAGTGTAATGAGTTTAGGAAGGACCTCTTACTGTCTGGTGATCACAGATGATTTTACAAGATTCACTTGGGTCTTCTTCCTTAGAACTAAGGATGAAACCCCTGAGATTCTGAAGAATTTCATCTTAAAAGTTGAGAATCAATGTGATCACAAGGTCAAAACCATAAGATGTGATCAAGGAACTGAATTCAAGAACCAAATCCTTGATGCATTTTGTGATGAAAAGGTATTACAAGACAATATAGTGCTCCCAGGACTCCTCAGCAAAATGGAGTTGCTGAAAGGAGAAACAGGACACTTATTGAAGCTGCAAGAACTATGTTGTCTGACTCTAAACTGCCTATCACCTTCTGGGCAGAGGCAGTCAATACTGCTTGCTATGTGCAAAACAGAGTTTTAGTAGTTAAGACACATGGTAAGACTCCTTATGAACTTTGGCACAAGAGGAAACCTTTCATTGGTTTTCTCAGGTCATTTGGATGTCCCTGCACCATCTTGAATACCAAAGATCAAATTGCCAAGTTTGCTGAGAAATCAGATGATGGACATTTCATTGGATACTCTTCTCAAGCTAAAGCTTATAGAGTATACAATCTCAGAACTAGAATTGTTGAGGAGTCAGCCAATGTGACTTTCAATGAGCACACTCCCTGTGTGGCTGGTTCTGGTCCGGATTGGCTGTTTGATCTTGATTTAGTTACCAACTGTTTTAACAAATCTTGTGAGCATGTTTCAGGATCTGCAGAAAATCTAAATACAGGTGATCCTGATCCAAGATTTGAGCTAGGAAGATCTTCAACTCATACATCTTCAGCTCCAGTTGGAACTACTTCAGCAAATGAGGTTTCTATCAGCACAACAATGACAAATTCAGCTGATACATCTGGCATGCCTTCAAATTCCAGCTCAGAGGCCTCTCAACCAGATAAAGACACCTCACTTGTAGAAGACAACAATGGTGATGGTGATAGTGATCAGGAATTTCTTGATGCTAATAACCACACCATAGATGACAACATCAATGATGTCTCACACTCATTGGATCAAGTTAATCTTGATAAGTGTGATAATGTGGAGGGTGAATCTTCAGGACCAGATTTAAATTTCTCAAATTTAGATCTTTCCCAGCAACTTGCTGTGATCCCTCAGCTAAGGATCCACAAGTCTCACCCCACCACAAACATCATTGGAGATGTTGTCACAGGGGTAAGAACAAGAGGACAAACCCATGAAGCAAATGTTTGTCTTCACTCTTGTTTCTTATCTCAGATAGAGCCCAAGAAAGTTGATGAAGCTCTAAAGGATGGAAGTTGGGTTGAAGCTATGCAACAAGAGCTGCTTCAATTCAAAAGGCAGAAAGTTTGGAACCTTTGTCCTCTTCCTCATGGGAAGACTACCATTGGAACCAAATGGGTTTTTAGAAACAAGAAGGATGATAGGGGAATCATCATCAAGAACAAGGCAAGACTAGTTGTTCAAGGATACACACAAGAAGAAGGGATTGACTACACTGATGTCTTTGCTCCTGTAGCAAGACTAGAAGCTGTTAGGATATTCCTGGCATTTGCTGCATCCAAGAACTTCAAGGTCTACCAACTTGATGTAAAGTGTGCTTTCTTATATGGAGTGATTGATGAGGAGGTTTATGTCAAACAGCCACCTGGTTTTGTAGACCCTGATCATCCTGATTATGTCTGCAAGCTTGACAAAGCTCTTTATGGGCTGCATCAGGCACCCAGGAAGTGGTATGAGACACTATCTAAGTATCTCTGCAAGCATGGATACAGAAGAGGTACTATAGATGGAACCCTCTTCATCAAAGGACAGGGAAATGACTTATTGCTGGTTCAAGTATATGTTGATGACATCATCTTTGGTTCAACTAATCCAAAGCTCTGCAAAGACTTTGAGAAGCTGATGAAGACAGATTTGAGATGAGTTCAATGGGAGAACTCAACTTCTTTCTGGGAATTCAAGTGAAGCAGGTTGAAGATGGCATCTTCATAAGTCAGTCAAAGTATGTTCAAGACATACTCAAGAGGTTCAATATGACTGATTGTAAGATTGCTAAGACACCCATAGCCAGAAACCACTCCCTTGGTCCAGATCTTGAGGGGGAGTGTGTAGATGAGCACTTATACAGGGCTATGATTGGGTCTCTTATGTATCTTACAGCTAGCAGGCCTGATATCATGTTTGCTACATGTATTTGTGCAAGATATCAAGCCAACCCTAAGATGTCTCACTTAATCACTGTGAAAAGGATTTTAAGATACCTCAAAGGTGCTTCAACACTTGGTCTATGGTATCCAAAGAATCCAAATTTCAATCTGTATGCCTATACAGATAGTGATTATGGTGGTTGCAATATGACTGCAAAGTCTACATCTGGGGGATGTCAATTCCTTGGTGGAAGGGTGGTCTCATGGCAATGCAAGAAACAATCCTGTGTGTCTGCATCAACTGCTGAGGCTGAATACATTGCTGCTGCAAGCTGCTGTGCTCAAGTGCTTTGGATTCAAAATCAGATGCTGGACTATGGATTTAACTTCAAAGAGACTCCTATCCACATAGACAACAATAGTGCTATCTCTATCACTGAGAACCCTGTGCAGCACTCAAGGACCAAACACATCAACATCAGGTATCATTTAATAAGAGATAACTATGAAAAAGGATTAATTAAACTAGTCAAAGTTCATACAGATGAACAATATGCTGATCTGTTCACCAAAGCTTTTGATGAACAGAGATTTAAGTATCTGATATCAGCTATTGGGATGATTAACTTTGAGTAGACTTTTTATTAAAACTAATTCTAATTATTTCTTCTTAAAATATGTGTGTCCTAAGTTGTCTAGTTCATCACTTTCATAAGCTCATGTTTTCTTTGGATGTAAAATTCTTTTTGAAGACTTTCCTTAGATTCTTGAAAATTTCTGATACTTCGGAAGATAAAGATTTTATCTTCGGAAGAAAAACATGTCTTTAAAATAAATAACTGTCTAAGAGATTTTACCTTCGGAAGAAGTAAAGTTCATCTTCCGAAGCTTAAAATTCTTATCTCAGACACTTATCTATTTTCAAGAACCTTTTCCTTCCGAAGCAAAATTAACCTTCGGAAGCTTTGTTTATTTTCATACAAAGCATTCAAGGTTTATTTCTCTTCCGAAGCATAAATTATCAAGACTCTCAGGAAAATCTTCCGAAGCCATTTTAGCTTCGGAAGCTTTTTAAATCAAAACTTCCGAAGACAAATAAACTTCGGAAGCTTTTCGAATTCCAAGAAAACTACTTTTTGAGCAAAAGTAAACTACTTTTTCAGAGGTGGGACCGACTTTCGGATTTCAAAGTTTATCCTCTTTCATTAACTTTGGTTCAAATCCCTTTTCATATAAATACCCAACGGTTCCCCCTCTTTCCCACTATCTTCCTCAATTCTACTGTTTCTCTAACCTAATTCTCTAAAC
The DNA here is from genome assembly GCA_025215565.1 of Flaveria ramosissima. Taxonomy (NCBI): domain Eukaryota; kingdom Viridiplantae; phylum Streptophyta; class Magnoliopsida; order Asterales; family Asteraceae; genus Flaveria; species Flaveria ramosissima. The sequence goes on from CM046045.1 coordinate 223,089, forward strand.
CGCCTTTGCTTTCTACCTTTCTTCACCCTTAAGCTTCTAAAATGGCCAACCTTAACCGCAGAAACAACCCTGATTTCTCCATGCAACTACACAGGCAACATAATCAAGTTGCTCTGTTAAGCTCTGAGAAAGATGCAAGTTTCTCAGAGATTTGCCAATTCTTGACTCTGTCAAACTACTTCACCTCCCTGACCATTGATCCTCCTCTATATGAGGATCAGTTGCTTGAATTCTGGAAGACCTGCCAAGAGGTCATTATGGATGGGGAGAAGGCACTGTCTGCCACAGTGCAAGGGAGGACAGTCTTCATCACTCCGGCCATCATTAACCAACATCTACAGCTGGATGATGAAGAAGGTGAGGTGTCCTTCCCAAAAGAAGCTGTTAATCATTCTTTTGAGCAGATGGGCTATGAGGGAGATTTCTCTGTAAAGACCTTTAGGAAAGGGAAGGTCTCATCCCAATGGAAATTCCTGCTCCATGTGGTTATCCACAGCTTGTCAAACAAGCATGGTGGATGGGACCAGATTCCTGAGGATCTCTCCTTCATTGTTCATGGAATGGTTCAAGGGGTCAAGTTCAGGTATTCACAATTTGTTATACTAATTTACTTGCAAACTTAGACTCCTTAGAGTATTACATGTTTCCTAGATATGTTCAACACATTCTCAACTGTGAACTGGGCTCACAGTTGAGGGAAACAGGTAATATTCTTAAATTGGGACAGATGAAGCCCGGCATCTTTAAAATAATGAAGAAGCCAACTGTAGGCTTCTCTGGGGTAGAAACAGCCCTAGTCCCAAAAATGTTAGAGCTCATTGCTCAAGGTGACAACCTAGCAACACAAGCTAGTGTTGAACCCACACCTCTTTTGTCCCTACCATTAAAAAGACCAGAAATCACCCTCACCTACCAAAGAAAATCCAAACGAACCCCTGCTCAGACTATTGAGTCTGTGCAGGCCCCCAAATACTCAACCTTACAGGAAGAAGTGGACACTAGAGCTCCCACTTCTCCTGAGGAGCAAACCACTCCCATTACTTCACCTATCAGGGCTGAGGTTCCTCAAGCTCACCCTGATGAGCTCAATAGCCCAACAACCTTAAGCCTTCACTCTGAGTCTCAACACTCAAGTGGACAACCTTCAGGGGACAGCTACCATCCCCAGCCTTTGGATCTCAACCAACCAATTCCCAACCTATCCTTTTACACTGATGAAGACTTAGGATTCAGTGAGTACCATGAGTCTCTCTTCTCCTCCCCTACTCAAAGAGAGATGAGTACCTCTGACTCTCCTCAGTCTATCCCCCATCAGTCACCTGTTACTGAGGTGGACACTTCTGAACCTGTTCAGGATGTCCATATGGAAGAGGCTCTCACTTTTGAAAGTGATTACATCATTAAGACCTCAACCATGGCAACTCAGCCCATTGGCATCTCAACTGAGGCTGCCAGTGAGCAGAGGAAAACCAGCAGCCAAGAAACTCAAGCTGGTGGTGAGAGAGAGGACTTTGGTCCAATCATCTCATCCCCCAATGAATCTTCTGATGAAGATGAGGGGAATTTGAGACTAAAGGTGCAAAAACTGTCAAAAACATGCACCTATTTAGTCTCTAAGGTTAGTCACTTGGAATCTCAGGTGACTACCTTACAAAACAGGGTCAATGATCAGCAACTCCAGATTTCATATCTGCAGGAAAAACTAGCTGGGAGACCTTTAAGGAGAGCTCAACCAGGAACACAAGAACCTGTGGAAGTGATTGACTTATCCTCCAGCTCACCTATGCAAGTGGGTGATGCTACCAAAAAGGGGGAGAAAGTTGTTACAACCACAGAACCTGGGAGTTCTTCAGAGAGAATGGACATAGAGGACTCACCATCCTCACTTGCTGTTGTGCATTCTCAGCAACTTCCTCAAGTTCACATTAATGTGGACTCTATAGACTCTCTCATCAGGAGTCTCTTTGAGGAAGGCATACCAAGGGCTGTCTCATCTCCACCACTGGGAACTAGCAATCAAATCATAAGGTGGAGGTATGATGATGACAGAAGAGCCCTCATACTTCAAAGAGTTCAAGGCCAACAAGAAGTTTTTCAATTCCAAAGCCTGAGCTTTTATGAAAGACTGGATTTAGTCAACCTGCCACTTGTCAATCCAAGCAATTCAAGACAAGCTGACAGGCTGGCTCAAAGAATCCAAGACAGGATCATGGCAGAGTTTTCTCTAAGAAGGAGACTTAGGGAATCAGGCAATGTCATCGGTCAACTGGATGTTGAGGTGGACCCTAAGATTAGTTTCATAGGGGAAACCTTGACTGAAGGCCCAGTGACAGAACCTGAGACCCCTGTCTCATCATCAACAACTGCTGCTGAGGTCCAAACTCCATCTGAGACACCTGCTGGTGAAGGTGTTTCTCAGCCTCTCTCTGGCCAGAGCATGGAAGCTACTCCAAGCAATGAAGGCCAAGCTTCAATCCTCCCTGAGTCACAAAGGTCTGTTGGTGACAAAGGGAAAAGGATAATGACTCCTGAGGAAATTGAGGAGGAAGAGAGAGAGAGGAAAAGGAGACTAAGGGGAGAAAGTTCCACTGGGTCATCTAGCTTCATGCAAGCTGCAATCAGGGCTGCCCCCAGACCAAATACTCAGGATGATGAGTTAAGGGCAGTCAGGATTACCTACTTACAGACCAGGAACTATGACATTGATGAGATCATCTCCCTCCCCTTAGAAGAACTGAATGAACTGGCTGACAGAGAAGTGTCAAGAGAGTTGAAGGAGAAAGAGGATGCAATGATACTTCTCCAACTCAAAGAGGAGAAGAGACAGAAAAGACTTTACAAGCATGCTCCTACTCTCTCACCAGTTCAAGAAAGTCCTGCACAAGAAGATGTGGCTCCACAAGAACCTCAGGTAGATAAAGAGGAAGATAGGATCAAAATGATCAACTACCTGAGTGCCACAGGCTTCTATCAGGCAGATGCACTTCTCCCTTTGTCCTATGACTTCATTGAGTTCGAGTATCTAAAGCAACTTGAACTTGAGTTAGTCAAGGAAAGAAAGACAACCAAAAGGAAACTAAGGGAAGAAGCTGCAAAGTCAAGGGCCACCATTCAAAAGAATGCAAAGAAGTCTGCTGACAGACAAAGAATGGTGAGCTTCTTGAAGCTGTATGGATTCTCCGGAAGGAGACTTGGCCCCATGTCTCTATCCACTATGGATGAGCATATTAGGGTGATCAAGCAGAAGATTAAGAGTGGAGAACTTATTGACTTGCACTCTCTTCCAAGTCAAGTCCCACCTGAAGTGGAGGTCAAGTTTGAACAACCAGAGACACCTCAACCAGCACCTCCAGCTGAGCCCCAGCAAGCTTCATCTTCTGATCCTAGGCAGGGTCAAACTCCCTCTCCTTCTGAACCTGTGAGGGAGGAACACCCAACTGAGAAAGACACTGATGATCAACATGGTGCTGCAGACCAGTCTTCTCAGTTAAAGACAACCAAGAGGAAGAAGAGGATGGCTTCTAAACCAAAGACAAAGAAGAAGAAGCCAAAGTCATCTACCTCTGCACCTCAGGCTGAATCAGATCAACCTGAGGAAGTGCATGATGAGGCAGCCCAATCAACTCCTATTCAAGTGGCTCCTCTAACTAGTGAGACACCCATCTTGTCCTGGACTTACTCTACCAATCCAGAGAGATGGACTGTTATCAGAGATCAAGGTGTTGAGAATGTCTACTCATGGCAAGACATAATCAACTTACCTCTGCATGATCTCTTTGAGATGAGAAGATACTATGAAAGTCTTGATGATCCTGACCATCTCATGAAGAAAGGAATGGTCCTGATTGTACTGAAGACTACCAACATTTGAAGATCTTCTAAGTGTTTTGGTAGCATCAGCCTAGGGGGAGTTTGTAAGGATTCCTGAAGTCTGATGCAACCCAAAACAGCTTAAGTGTCTCAGCAAACATGCACTAAGTACTGAAGTGAAGAATGCTTCGGAAGTTTTACACAAAGCATTAGAAAATACTCTAAGTGTAAAATCTTCCGAAGCCAAGACCAATATCTTCCGAAGCCAAACATGAAGTCTTCCGAAGCTTCAGAGACAAAGTCTTCCGAAGCCTCATCCTATGAAGACAGATTTCTTCCGAAGACTTTTAGTACACATGCTTTATCTGATGTACTGTTCCATAAAGCACCTTTTCCGCTGCATCTCTGTAAAGTCACCAACTTACATGAGTTGGTGAAAAGGGTCATGCTTTTGGTAACTGTACATTGAGGTCTTGAGTCTTCAACTTTCCACTTTATGTACTTTATCCTTTTTGTATTGTAAAAGGATGTGAGCTATGGCATGTCATAGTCACAAGGTCAAAAGGCAGATATGCCTTTTGATCCTACAATTGATTTTGTTAGTGTCTAGTCAATTGTATCCAGCTGGCCTTCAAAGTATGGCCGGCTGTAGGTTATAGTATAAGTATTTCAAGTTCTTGTATCTTTTCTTTATGCTTTGTAACACTTGTAAGAGAACTTGAGAAAGCAATATACTGCCTCCTTGAAACCCAACTCTCTTGTTCTGTCTCTTTACATTACTTGTGTTCTTTGTATCACTTTGGTTACCCAGTTCACTGTTTGATTAGAGCTTAGTTATTCTCCTCATTGTGTTGTTGTGTTGTAATTGTAGTTAAGCTCTTAAACGGTCCTGCAGAGAGGTTGTGAGACACCTTCACCAACAGGTGTTTCACTAAGGGAATGAATTTCTGAAGCGGTTATTGGTGTGACAGGGCTCTCAGGCTCTATCACTGGGCCTTCAACCAAGGTTTTCCCTTTGAAGATAATCTCAGGGTCTGCCTCAGCATCCAATTGACCAATGACATTACCTGATTGCCTTTGTCTCCTTTTAAGGTTGAACTCTTCAGTAATTCTGTCTTGAATCTTCAGTGCTAACCTGTCAGCTTGTCTTGATTTTCTTGGGTTGACGAGTGGCACGTTGATCAGGTCAAGACCTTCATAGTAGTCCAAAGTTTGAAAATTGACCACTTCTTGTTGCCCTTGAACTCTGTGAAGAATGGGGGCTCTTCTATCAGCATCATACCTCCACCCAATAATGTAGTTTGAAGTTCCTTGAGGTGGAGATGACACAACCCTTGGAATGCCTTCCTCAAAGAGACTCCTAATGACAGACTCTATTATGTACACATTAATGTGAACTTGAGGAAGTTGCTGAGTATGCACAGTTGCAAGTGAGGATGGTGAATCCCCAATGTCCATACTCCCTGAAGAACTCCTAGGTTCTGTGACTGTAATGACTTTCTCCCCCTTTTTGGCAGCATCACCCTCTTGCATAGGTGAGCTAGAGGTTAGGTCAATCACATTCACAGGTTCTTGTGTTCCTCGTTGAGCTCTTCTTAAAGGTCTCCCAGCTAGTTTTTCCCTGAGATAAGATATCTCAAGTTGCTGATCATTGACCCTATTATGCAGGGTAGTCACCTGAGATTCAAGGTGACTAACCTTAGAAACTAAATAGGAGCATGTTTTTGACAGTTTTTGCACCTTTAGTCTCAGATTCCCCTCTTCTTCATCAGAAGAAATCATTGGGGGATGAGATGATTGGACCAAAGTCCTCTCTCTCACCACCAGCCTCAGGTTCTTGGCTGCTGGATTTCCTCCGCACATTGACATCCTCAGTTGAGGTATCAATGGGCTGAGTTGCCATGGTTGAGGTCTTAATGATGTAATCACTTGCGGAAGTGAGATCCTCTTCCATATGAATATCCTAAACAGGTTTAGAAGTATCCACCTCAGTTATGGGTGACTGATGTGGGCTAGACAAAGGAGACTCAGGAGTACTCATCTCTCTTTGAGTAGGGGAAGAGTAGAGAGACTCATGGTACCCACTGAAACCTAAGTCTTCACCAGTATAGAATGAGAGGTTGGGAATGGGTTGATTTAAGTCTAATGGCTGGGGATGGTAACTGTCCCCTAAAGGTTGTTCACTTGAGTGTTGAGACTCAGAGTGAAGGCTTAAGGCAGGTGGGCTTGTGAGCTCATCAGGGTGAGCATGAGGAACCTCAGCCCTGATTGTTGAAGAGATGGGAGTGGTTTGCTCCTCAGGGGAAGTGGGAGCTCCAGTGGCCACTTCCTCCTGTATGGGTGAGTATATTGGGGCCTGCACAGACTTAAGCAATGAGCAATGAGCTTGTGTTGCTAGGTTGTCACCTTGAGCAATGACCCTTAACATTTTTGGGACTAGGGCTGTTTCTACCACTAAGAAGCCTACAGCTGGCTTCTTCATAATTTTAAAGATGTCGGGCTTCATCTGTCCCAATTTAAGAATATTATCTGTTTCCCTCAACTGTGAGCCCAGTTCACAGTTGAGAATGTGTTGAACATATCTAGGAAACATATAATACTCTAAGGAGTCCAAGTTAGCAAGCAAATTTGTATAAACAAATTGAGAGTACCTGAACTTGACCCCTTGAACCATTCCATGTACTATAAAGGAGAGATCCTTAGGAATCTGGTCCCACCCTCCATGCTTGTTTGACAAGCTGTGGATAACCACATGAAGCAGGTATTTCCACTGTGATGAGACCTTTCCTTTCCTGAAGGTCTTTACAGAGAAATCTCCCGCATAGCCCATCTGCTCAAAGGAATGATTTACAGCTTCCTTTGATAAGAACAACTCACCTTCTTAATCATCCAGCTGCAAATGAGTGTTTATGATGGCCGGAGTGATGAATATTGTCCTCCCTTGCACTGTGGCAGACAGTGCCTTTCCCCCATCCATAATGACCTCTTGGCAGGTCTTCCAAACTTCAAGCAGATGATCCTCATAGAGAGTAGGATCAATGGTTAGGGAGGTGGAGTAGTTTGATAGAGCTAAGAAACGGCAAATCTCTGAGAAACATTCTTCTCAGAGCTTAACAGAGCAACTTGGTTATGTTGCCTGTGAAGTTGCATGGAGAAATCTGGGTTGTTTATGAGGTTTAGGTTGGCTATTTTAGAAGCTTAAGGATGAAGAAAGATGAAGAACAAAAGGCGGTTTGGGAGAATTTAGGTTTAAGGAATAGTGTAATTGAGGAAGATAGTAAAAGAGGGGGGAACTGTTAGGCATTTATGTGAAAAGGATTTGAGACAAAGTTAATGAAAGAGGATAAACTTTGAAATCCGGATGTCGGTCCCACCTCTGAAAAGTAGTTTACTTTTGCCCAAAAAGTAGTTTTCTTGGAAGTCGAGACATTTTCCGAAGGTTATTTGTTTCGGAAGATCTGAAGAAAAAGCTTACGAAGGCAAATTTGCTTTGGAAGAGATTTCAAAGATTTTTGAGAATTTTTCTTCGGAAGAGATTTCAAAAGGTTTTTATTCTAAGAAGAATAAATACATTCGAAGGTAAATTGCTTTCGAAAGAAACTTGTTCTTTGAAAGCATACAAAGTACTTAAGTTGATTTTAAGCTTCGAAGGATATTTCAGAAATTTTTTCTGAAGGTAAAATCACTGAAGCAGTTATTTGTTTACTAAGACATAAACTTCTTTCGAAGCTAATTTTGAATTTTCCGAAGAGATCAAGATTTTCAAAAATCTAAGAAAAGTCTTTTGAAAAGATTTTCTTCCAAAGAAAACAAGGGCTTATGAAGGTGATATAATAGACAACTTAGGACACACAGGTTTTAGAAATAAATATGATTAAGTTTTAAGAAAAGCTATTCAAAGTTAATCATCCCAATAGCTGATACAAGATTCTTAAATCTCTGCTTATCAAAAGGTTTGGTGAACAGATCAGCATATTGTTCATTTGTGTTAACTTTGACTAGTTTGATTAATCCCTTTTCAAAGTTATCTCTAATCAAATGATACCTGATATTGATATGCTTTGTCCTTGAGTGCTGCACAGGATTCTCTGTGATGGAGATAGCACTATTGTTGTCTATGTGGATGGGAGTCTCTTTAAAGATAAATACATAGTCCAACATCTGATTTTGAATCCAAAGCACTTGAGCACAGCAACTTGCAGCAGCAATGTATTCAGCCTCAGCATTTGATGCAAACACACAGGATTGTTTCTTGCATTGCCAAGAGACTACTCTTCCACCAAGAACTTGACATCCCCCTGATGTAGACTTTGCAGTCATGTTGCAATCACCATAGTCACTATCTCTATAAGCATACAGATTGAAGTTAGAATTCTTTGGATACCAAAGGCCAAGTGATGGAGCACCTTTGAGATATCCTAAAATTCTTTTGACAGTGACCAAGTGTGACATCCTGGGCTTGGCTTGATATCTTGCACAAATGCATGTAGCAAACATGATATCTGGCCTGCTAGCTGTGAGGTACATAAGAGACCCAATCATTGCCCTATAGAGATGTTCATCAACACACTCCACCTCAAGATCAGGTCCAAGGGAGTGATTTCTGGCTATGGGTGTCTTAGCAACCTTACAATCAGTCATGTTAAACCTTTTAAGTATGTCCTGTACATACTTTGACTTACTTATGAAGATGCCATTGTAAACTTGCTTCACTTGAATTCCTAGAAAGAAATTGAGTTCCCCCATGGCACTCATTTCAAACCTATCCTTCATCTGGCAAAGAAGATTCACCCTCCACATCACCATACTTATCAATATTGACTTGATCCAATGAGTGTGTGACATCATTGATATTGTCTTCAATGTAGTGGTTATCAGCATCAAGAAATTCTTGATCACTTTCACCACCACTATTTTCTCCAACATTTGAAGCTCCTTCTTCTGAGTTTTGTGCCTCTAAGCTGGAATTTGAAGGCACCCCAGAAGCATCAGTAGGATTTGTCATTGATGTGCTGGTAGAAGCTTCATTTGCAGGAATAGTTACTACTGGAGCTGAAGATGTGTAACTTGAAGGTCTTCTGAGCTCAAATCTTGGGTCAGGATCACCTGTTGGTAATATATCTGTAGATCCTGAAACATTCTCATAAGATTTGTTAAAACAGTTGATAACTAAATCAAGATCAAATAGCCAATCCGGACCAGAACCTTTCACATTGGGAGTGTGCTCATTGAAATTCACATTGGCTGACTCCTCAACTACTCTAGTTCTGAGATTGTATACTCTATAAGCTTTAGCTTGAGAAAAGTATCCAATAAAGTGTCCATCATCTGATTTCTCAGCAAACTTGGCAATTTGATCCTTGGTTTTCAAGATGGTGCTAGGACATCCAAATGACCTGAGAAAACCAATGAAGGGTTTTCTCTTGTGCCAAAGTTCATAAGGAGTCTTACCATGTGTCTTAACCACTAAAACTTTGTTTTGCACATAGCAAGCAGTGTTCACTGCCTCTGCCCAAAAGGTGATGGGCAGTTTAGAGTCAGACAACATAGTTCTTGCAGCTTCAATTAGTGTCCTGATTCTCCTCTCAGCAACACCATTTTGCTGAGGGGTCCTGGGAGCACTATATTGTCTTGTAATACCTTTTTCATCCCAAAATGTATCAAGGATTTGATTCTTGAATTCAGTTCCTTGATCATATCTTATGGTTTTGACCTAGTGATCACATTGATTCTTAATCTTTAAGATGAAATTCTTCAGAATCTCAGGAGTCTCATCCTTAGTTCTAAGAAAGAAGACCCAAGTGAATCTTGTAAAATCATCTGTGATCACCAAACAATAAGAGGTCCTTCCTAGACTCATTACACTAGTGGGGCCAAAGAGATCCATATGTAATAAGTGTAGGGGATTAATGATGGAGTTTCTTTCCTTTGGCTTGTGAGATACCTTTTGTTGCTTCCCTTTTAGGCATGCAACACAGTGGTCATCACTTGTAAACTCTTTCTTTGGTATTCCAGTTACCAAATCATTCTTAATTAAATTATGCATGTTTTTAAAGTTTACATGGCACATTCTTTTATGCCAGAGGAAAGATTCATCATTATTTGCTTTAGATAGAAAGCAAGAAACTTCTCCTGAGGGAGATGTTTCTTGCAAGTCCATCTTGTACATGTTCCCTTTCCTGGGGGCTCTGAGCAAGATGTGCTCATGAGGAATGACCACCTCGAGCCTGAGAACAATGCACTCATGCTCAATAAAGAGCATGTTATGACTTTGATCACAAAACTGGGATACACTCAGAAGATTGTACCCAAGCTCCTTGAAAAAGTTTACATTCTCAATGCCGAGCTTACCATTTGTGACCTTGCCCCTTCCAGTAATGTAACCTCCTGCATTTCTTCCAAAAGCAACTGGTCCTCCATCAATTCTTTCAAACTTTTGGAATAGAACCCTATTGCCTGTCATGTGCCTAGAACAGCCACTATCAATGATCCAGACATTTCTGTTTGTCTTGAGCTGTCCCTACACAAAAGAGATGATTAGTTACATTTGGAAACCCAAGCCTCATTGGTCTTGGGCTCATCAAAGGAAGTTGAAGGCAATGCAACAGTAAATGATCCTATAGTCATGCTAGAGGGATCATTTGCTGCTGTTGATGAAGAACTTTCAGTCGCTTGGTCTTTCTTTGACTTCCATACCACCTTTGGAAGCTTAGACTTGACCTTCAATACTTTAGAAGTTTTGATGACTTCGGAAGTTTTGATGACTGGCCCTTCGGAAGATGTTGCTTTCACTGCAGCATGCTTCAGTGCTTCAGAAGTATTCCTTTCTTCCGAGGCCAAATTTTCTTCCGAAGGCAAGTTTCCACTTGTCTTCTTCTTCATTTTGGAGCTTCCGAAGGAAACAAATTTTCCTTCCGAAGCTTGCTTCTTCTTCTCCAAACTCTTAGAAGTTTCTTTCTTGGTCATGTGGAGAGTACTCCTTGGATTGTAGACACAATCCTAAGCAAGATGAGAGGTACTCCCACACATAACACAGTCCATTTTCTTCCTTCTAGGAGTTCTTCTTTATGAACAAGGCTGAACTTGATCACTTTCCTTCTCCATCTTCACCTTTGCAGATGCTGTGGAAATTCTTGTGGGGTTAGAACTACCTTTGGAGCAGGATGGTTCAAGTTGTACAACAGCAATGCACAACTGATCAGCCTTCTTCTTGATGATGAGATGATTTGGACATGAACTAGAACTCTTGTTGATGGAGTTCAAGGTAGTGTCTTTAGCCTTTACTACTTCAAATCGTGCAGAGATGAAGACTTGTTTTTGTGCAGAATTGAAGGTAGCCTTGATCTCTTGAGCCTTTTTGGACTTTCTTTTGGCCTTCTTGATCAAGTTCTTTCTTCTTGACTTGGTCATCCCAACAGCTTTGCTCTCCTTAGAGGGATTGTGACCCTTCTAAGAATGCTCTTCTTCACTCTTCTCAGAGCCATTCTCCACCATCTCCTCTTCATCCTCTTCAGTCACAGGATCTATGAGAGGAAGCTCATCTTCACAAGTTCCACACCTAGGAGATCTTACAGACAAGACTATGTGTGGAGGAGCTATCTCACAAGATCCTAGTCCCTGCTTATTTTGATAACAAACTTTTGCATGCAAGGATGAGGATATTATGTTCTTGAAGTTCACTTGTTCAAGAACACATTTTTCTGCCTTGGCTTTGTTGATCACAAGCTTAGCCTGGCATTCAGTTAATTTAGTAATGAGATCTTTGATCTGAGTCTTGCAGTTTGTATGCTCATGTTTAAGAGTTGAAATGGTTTTCTCTAAGTCCTCTATCTTTAGTTTATAATCATTTTCAGCTCTTTTAAAATCAGCTTTTAAAATATTTAAGGACTCAAGGTCAGATCGTATTTCTAAATTATAGGACATGTATCTATTAACTTTAGCATTGCATTCAGGAGTAGAAAGATGTTCCAATACCTTGGCTTCATCGTGGTCTGCCATGCCAGTCACAGGCAAACAACCTCTTGAGTCTCTAACTTTCGAATCCGAATGCCCAAAAGACCTACTGGTCGGCCACTGCTGCCTACGATCCAGTCAGGGTGCTCGCTGATCGGAGTGCTATGTTTGGAGATACATCTTCTACCTGAAAGCTCCAGTCAAAGCCTCCTTCTTCAATAGCAACAAGCCAAAGCAGTTGTTGTTGAAGAAGGAGGCTTTAACTGGCGCTTTTAGGTAGAAGACGCATCTCCAAACCAAGCACTCATGGCAGACCACGATGAAGCCAAGGTATTGGAACATCTTTGTACTCCTGAATGCATTGCTAAAGATAATAGATACAGGTCCTATAATTTAGAAATGAGATCTTATCTTGAGTCCTTAAATATCTTAAAAGCTTATTTTAAAAGAGCTGAAAATGATTATAAACTAAAGATAGAGGACTTAGAGAAAACCATTTCAACTCTTAAACATGAGCATACAAACTAGAGGACTCAGATCAAAGACCTTATTACTAAATTAACTGAATGCTAGGCTGAGCTTGTGATTAGCAAAGCCAAAGCAGAAAAATGTGTTCTTGAAGAAGAGACCTTCAAGAACATAATATCCTCATCCTTGCATGCAAAAGTTTGTTATCAAAATAAGTAGGGACTAGGATATTGTGAGATAGCTCCTCCACACACAATCTTGTCTGTAAGATCTCCTAGGTGTGGAACTTGTGAAGATGAGCTTCCCCTCATAGATCCTGTGACTAAAGAGGATGAATAGGAGATGGTGGAGAATGGCTCTGAGAAGAGTGAAGAAGAGCATTCTAAGAAGGGTCACCATCCTTCTGAGGAGAGCAAAGCTGTTGGGATGACCAAGTCAAGAAGAAAGAACTTGATTAGGAAGGCCAAAAGAAAGTCCAAAAAGGCTCAAGAAATCAAGGCCACCTTCAACTCTGCACAGAAACAAGTCTTCATCTCTGCAGGATTTGAAGTTGTAAAGGCTGAAGACACCAACTTGAACTCAATCAACAAGAGTTCTGGTTCATGTCCAAATCATCCCATCATCAAGAAGAAGGCTGATCAGTTGTGCATCGCTGCTGTACAACCTGAACCATCCAGCTCCAAAGGTAGTTCTATCCCCACAAGGACTGCTACAACATCTGCAAAGATGAAGATGGAGAAGGAAAGTGATCAAGTTCAGCTTTGTTCACAAAGGAAAACTCCTAGAAGGAAGAAAATGGACTGTGTTATGTGTGGGATTACTTCTCATCTTGCTAAGGATTGTGTTTACAATCCAAAGAGTACTCTCCACATGACCAAGAAAGAAACTTCTAAGAGTTTGGAAAAGAAGAAGCAAGCTTCAGAAGGAAAATTTGTTTCCTTCGGAAGCTCCAAAATGAAGAAGAAGACAAGTGGAAACTTGCCTTCGGAAGAAAATCTAGTCTCGGAAGAAAGAAATAGTTCCGAAGCACTGAAGCCTGTTGCAGTGAAAGCAAGATCTTCCCAAGGTCTAGTCATCAAAACTTCCAAATATATCAAAACTTCCAAAGTATTGAAGGTCAAGTCTAAGCTTCCAAAGGTGGTGTGGAAGTCAAAGAAAGACCAAATGGCTGAAAGTTCTTCATCAACATCAGCAAATGATCCTTCTAGCATGACTATAGGATCAATTACTGTTGCATTTTCTTCAACTTCTTTTGATGAGCCCAAGACCAATGAGTCTTGGGTTTCCAAATGTAACTAATCATCGCTATTGTACAGGAACAGCTCAAGACAAACTGAAATGTATGGATCATTGATAGTGGTAAGTGTATCCCAATTTTGTGATCCCCATTTTGTGATCAGAGTCATAATATGCTCTTCACTGAGCATGAGTGCGTTGTTCTCAGGCTCGGGGTGGTCATTCCTCATGAGCACATCCTTCTCAGAGCCCCCAGGAAAGGGAACATGTACAAAATGGAATTGCAAGAAACATCTCCCTCAGGATAAGTTTCATGCTTTCTGTCTAAAACAAATAATGATGAATCTTTCCTCTGGCATAAAAGAATGTGCCATGTTAACTTTAAAAACATGAACAAATTAATTAAGAATGATTTGGTAACTGGAATACCAAAGAAAGAGTTTACAAGTGATGACCACTATGTTGCATGCCTAAAGGGGAAGCAACACAACGTATCTCACAAGCCAAAGGAAAGAAATTCCATCATTAATCCCCTACACTTATAACATATGGATCTCTTTGGCCCCACCAGTGTAATGAGTCCAGGAAGGACCTCTTATTGTTTGGTGATCACAGATGATTTTACAAGATTCACTTGGGTCTTCTTTCTTAGAACTAAGGATGAGACCCCTGATATTCTGAAGAATTTCATCTTAAAAATTGAGAATCAATGTGATCACAAGGTCAAAACCATAAGATGTGATCAAGGAACTGAATTCAAGAATCAAATCCTTGATACATTTTGTGATGAAAAAGGTATTACAAGACAATATAATGCTCCCAAGACTCCTCAGCAAAATGGTGTTGCTGAGAGGAGAAACAGGACACTAATTGAAGCTGCAAGAACTATGTTGTCTGACTCTAAACTGCCAATCACCTTCTGGGCAGAGGCAGTGAACACTGCTTGCTATGTGCAAAACATAGTTTTAGTGGTTAAGACACATGGTAAGACTCCTTATGAACTTTGGCACAAGAGAAAACCTTTCGTTGGTTTTCTCAGGTCATTTGGATGTCCTTGCACCATCTTGAATACCAAAGATCAAATTGCCAAGTTTGCTGAGAAATCAGATGATGGACACTTTATTAGATAATCTTCTCAAGCTAAAGATTATAGAGTATACAATCTCAGAACTAGAGTAGTTGAGGAGTCAGCCAATGTGACTTTCAATGAGCATACTCCCAGTGTGAAAAGTTCTGGTCCGGATTGGCTATTTGATCTTCATTTAATTACCAACTCTTTTAACAAATATTGTGAGAATGTCTCAGGATATACTACCTACAGGTGATCCTATCCAAGATTTGAGCTAAGAAGACCCTCTAGTTACACATCTTCAGCTCTAGTGGTAACTAATCCTGCAAATGAAGCTTCTACCAGCACATCAATGACAAATCATGCTGATGCTTCTGAAGTGCCTTCAAATTCCAGCTTATAGGCACAAAACTTAAAGGAAGGAGCTTCAAATGTTGGAGAAAATGGTGGTGGTGAAAGTGATCAGGAATTTCTTGATGCTGATAACCACTCCATTGAAGACAATATCAATGATGTCACACACTTAATGGATCAAGTCAATCTTGATAAGTGTGCTGATGTGGAGGATGACTCTTCCTTGCCAGATCAGAATTTTTCAAATTTAGATCTGTCTAAGCTAGTTGTTGTGATCCCTCAGCTAAGGATCCACAAGTCTCATACTACCACAAACATCATGGAGATATTGATTCAGGGGTGAGAACAAGAGGACAAACCCATGAAGAAAATGTTTGTCTTCACTCTTGTTTCTTGTCCCAGATAGAGCCAAAGAAAATTGATGAGGCTCTAAAAGATGGAAGTTAGGTTGAAGTTATGCAAGAGGAGCTGCTTCAATTCAAAAGGCAAAATGTTTGGAACCTATATCCTCTTCCTCAAGGGAAGACTACCATAGGAACTAAATGGGTTTTTAGGAATAAGAAGGATGATAGAGGACTTGTCATCAAGAACAAGGCAAGACTAGTTGTTCAAGGGTATACTCAAGAAGAAGAAATTGACTACACAGATGTCTTTGCTCCTGTAGCAAGACTTGAAGCTTTTAGAATATTCCTAGCTTTTGCTGCATCCAAGAACTTCAAGGTCTACCAACTTGATGTCAAGTGTGCTTTTCTCTATGGGGTGATTGATGAAGAGGTGTATGTCAGACAACCACCTGGGTTTGCAGATCCTGATCATCCTGATTAGGTCTGTAGGCTTGATAAAGCTCTTTATGGGTTGCACCAAGCACCAAGGAAGTGGTATGCGACTCTATCTCAGTATCTCTGTCAACATGGCTACAAAAGAGGTACTATAGATGGAACTCTCTTCATCAAAGGAACAGGAAATGACATAATGCTAGTTCAAGTATATGTAGACGACATTATCTTTGGGTCAACTAATCCAAAGCTCTGCAAAGACTTTGAGAAGCTGATGAAGGACAGGTTTGAAATGAGTGCCATGGGGGAACTCAACTTCTTTCTAGGAATTCAAGTGAAGGAAGTTGACAATGGCATCTTCAAAAGTCAGTCAAAGTATGTACAAGACATACTTAAAAGGTTCAACATGACTGATTGTGAGGTTGCTAAGACACCCATGGCCAGAAATCACTCCCATGGACCTGATCTTGAGTAGTGTGTTGATGAGCATCTCTATAGGGCAATGATTGGGTCTCTTATGTACCTCACAGCTAGCAGGCCAGATATCATGTTTGCTTTATGCATTTGTGCAAGATATCAAGCGAACCCCAAGATGTCACACCTGGTCAGTGTCAAAAGAATTTTAAGATATCTCAAAGGTGCTCCATCACTTGGCCTTTGGTATCCAAAGAATTCTGACTTTAATCTGTATGCTTATACAGATAGTGACTATGGTGGTTGCAACATGACTGTAAAGTCCACATCAGGGGGATGTCAATTTCTTGGCCTTTGGTATCCAAAGAATTCTGACTTTAATCTGTAAAGTCCCATCCACATAGACAACAGTAGTGCTATCTGCATCACTGAAAAATCCTGTGCAGCACTCAAGGACAAAGCATATTAATATCAGGTATCATTTGATTAGAGATAACTTTGAAAAGGGATTATCAAACTAGTCAAAGTTAACAGAAATGAACAATATGTTGATCTGTTCACCAAAGCTTTTGATGAGCAGAGATTTAAATATCTTGTATCAACTATTGGGATGATTAACTTTGAATAGCTTTTCTTAAAACTTAATCCTATTTATTTCTAAAACCTGTGTGTCCTAAGTTGTCTATTTTATCACCTTCATAAGCCTTTGTTTTCTTTCGAAGAAAAGTTTTTCAAAAGACTTTTCTTAGATTTTTGAAAATTTTGATCTCTTTTCGGAAGACTTCAAATTTCCTTCGGAAGAAATTTATGTCTTAGTAAACAAATAATTAATTCATTAAATTTACCTTCGGAAGAAATTTCTGAAATATCTTCCGAAGCTTAAAATCAACTTAAGTACTATGTATGTTTTCAAAAAACAAGTTTCTTCCGAAAGCAATTTACCTTCCGAAGTTTTTATTCTCCTTAGAATAAAAAATCCGTGAGTAGAAATTCTCTTCCGAAACAAAATTCTCAAAAACCTTTAAAATATCTTCCGAAGCCAATTTGCCTTCGGAAGCTTTTTCTTCAGAACTTCCGAAGCAAATAACCTTCGGTAGATTTCTCGACTTCCAAGAAAACTACTATTTGGGCAAAAGTAAACTACTTTTCAGAGGTGGGACTGACATCCATATTTAAAAGTTTATCCTCTTTCATTAACTTTGTCTCAAATCCTTTTCACATAGATGCCAAACGTTTCCCCCCTCTTTCACTATCTTCCTCAATTACACCTTCATAAGCCTTTGTTTTCTTTCGAAGAAAAGTTTTTCAAAAGACTTTTCTTAGATTTTTGAAAATTTTGATCTCTTTTCGGAAGACTTCAAATTTCCTTCAGAAGAAATTTATGTCTTAGTAAACAAATAATTAATTCATTAAATTTACCTTCGGAAGAAATTTCTGAAATATCTTCCGAAATGTCTTAGTAAACAAATAATTAATTCATTAAATTTACCTTCGGAAGAAATTTCTGAAATATCTTCCGAAGCTTAAAATCAACTTAAGTGCTATGTATGTTTTCAAAAAACAAGTTTCTTCCGAAAGCAATTTACCTTCCGAAGTTTTTATTCTCCTTAGAAAAAAAAATCCGTGAGTAGAAATTCTCTTCCGAAACAAAATTCTCAAAAACCTTTAAAATATCTTCCGAAGCCAATTTGCCTTCGGAAGCTTTTTCTTCAGAACTTCCGAAGCAAATAACCTTCGGTAGATTTCTCGACTTCCAAGAAAACTACTATTTGGGCAAAAGTAAACTACTTTTCAGAGGTGGGACTGACATCCATATTTAAAAGTTTATCCTCTTTCATTAACTTTGTCTCAAATCCTTTTCACATAAATGCCAAACGGTTCCCCCCTCTTTCACTATCTTCCTCAATTACACTATTCCTTAAACCTAAATTCTCCCAAACCGCCTTTGTTCTTCATCTTTCTTCATCCTTAAGCTTCTACAAAGGCCAACCTAAACCGCAGAAACAACCCAGATTTCTCCATGCAACTTCACAGGCAACACAACCAGGTTGCTCTGTTAAGCTCTGAGAAAGATGAAAGTTTCTCAGAAATTTTCCGTTTCTTAGCTCTATCCAACTACTTTACCTCCCTAACCATTGATCCTACTCTCTATGAGGATCATCTGCTTGAATTCTGGAAGACCTGCTAAGAGGTCATTATGGATGGGGAGAATGCACTGTCTGCCACAGTGCAAGGGAGGACAATCTTCATCACTTCGGCCATCATCAACACTCACTTACAGCTGGATGATGAAGAAGGTGAGTTGTCCTTCCCTAAGGAAGCTGTAAATCATTCCTTTGAGCAGATGGGCTATGAGGGAGATTTCTCTATAAAGACCTTCAGGAAAGGGAAGGTCTCCTCCCAGTGGAAATACCTGCTTCATGTGGTTATCCACAACTTGTCAAACAAGCATAGAGGGTGGGACCAGATTCCTGAGGATCTCTCCTTCATAGTACATGGAATGGTTCAAGGGGTCAAGTTCAGGTACTCTCAGTTTGTTTATACAAATTTGCTTGCTAACTTGGACTCCTTAGAGTATTATATGTTTCCTAGATATGTTCAACACATTCTCAACTATGAACTGGGCTCACAGTTGAGGGAAACATATAATACTCTTAAATTGGAACAGATGAAGTCTGGCATCTTTAAAATAACAAAGAAGCCAACTGTAGGCTTCTCAGGGGTAGAAACAACCCTTGTCCTAAAAATGTTAGAGCTCATTGTTCAAGGTGACAACCTAGCAACACAAGCTAGTGTTGAACCCACACCTTCTACCTCACAACCACCAAAAAGACCACAAGTCACCAGCACCTACCAAAGAAAATCCAAACGAACCCCTACTCAAGCTATTGAGTCTGTGTAGGCCACCATATACTCACCCACACAGGAAGAAGCGGACACTAGAGCTCCGACTTCCCCTGAGGAGCAAACCACTCCCATCTCTTCAACAATCAGGGTTGAGGTTCCTCATGCTCACCCTGATGAGCTCATAAGCCAAACTGCCTTAAGCGCTCACTCTGAGTCTCAACACTCAAGTGAACAACCTTCAGGGGACAGTTACCATCCCCAGCCATTAGACTTAAATCAACCTATTCCCAATCTCTCATTCTATACTAATGAAGACTTAGGTTTCAGTGGGTACCATGAGTCTCTCTACTCTCCCCTACTCAAAGAGAGATGAGTACTCCTGAGTCTCCTTTGTCTAGCCCATATCAGTCACCCATCACTGAGGTGGATACTTCTGAACCTGTTAAGGATATCCATATGGAAGAGGCTCTCACTTCTGCAAGTTATTACATCGTTTAGACCTCAACCATGGCAACTCAGCCCACTGACACCTCAACTGAGGCTGTCAATGTGCAGAGGAAATCCAGCAGCCAAGAACCTGAGGCTGGTGGTGAGAGAGAGAACTTTGGTCCAATCATCTCATCTCTCAATGATTCTTCTGATGAAGATGAGGGGAATCTGAGACTAAAGGTGCAAAAACTGTCAAAAACATGCTCCTATTTAGTCTCTAAGGTTAGTCACCATGAATCTCAGGTGACTACCCTGCAAAATAGGGTCAATGATCAGCAAATTGAGATATCTTATCTCAGGGAAAAACTAGTTGGGAGACCTTTAAGAAGAGCTCAACCAGGAACACAAGAACCTGTGAATGTGATTGACCTAACTCCTAGCTCATCTATGCAAGAGGGTGATGCTATCAAAAAGGGGGAGAAAGTCATTACAGTCACAGAACCTAGGAGTTCTTCAGGGAGTATGGACATTGAGGATTTACCATCCTCACTTGCAATTGTGCATACTCAGCAACTTCCTCAAGTTTACATTAATATGGACATTATAGACTCTGTCATTAGGAGTCTCTTTGAGGAAGGCATTCTAAGGGCTATGTCGTCTCCACCTCAAGTAACTTCAAACTACATTATTGGGTGGAGGTATGATGCTGATAGAAAAGCCCTTATTCTTCGCAGAGTTCAAAGGAAGCAAGAAGTATTTAATTTTTAGACCTTGAACTACTATGAAGGTCGTGACCTGATCAACATGTCACTTGTCAACCCAAGTCAATCAAGACAAGCTGACAGGTTAGCACTCAGGATTCAAGATAGAATTACTGAATAGTTTAGCCTTAGAAAGAGACAAAGGCAATCAGGTAATGTCATTGGTCAACTGGATGTTGAGGCTGAACCTGAGATTAGCTTCAAAGGGAAAACCTTGGCTGAAGGCCCAGTTATAGAGCCTGAGAGCCCTGTCACACCAACAACTTCTTCAGAAATTCGTTCCCTCAGTGAAACACTTGCTGGTGAAGGTGTCTCACAATCTCTCTCTGGCCAGAGCTTGGATGCTACACAAAGCAATGAAGGCCAAAGCTCTCTCCACCCTGTGTCACAAAGGTTTGGTGGTGACAAAGGGAAAAGGATTCAAACTCCAGAGGAGATTTAGGAGAAGAGAGAGAGAGGAAGAGGAAGCTAAGGGGAGAAAGTTCCTCTGGGTCTTCAGGCTTTATGCAAGCTGCAATAATGGATGCCCCCACACCAAACACTCAAGAAGATGAGTTGAGGGCAACCAAGATTACTTACCTGCAGCCCAGGAACTATGACATAGATGAGTTTATATCTCTCCCCTTAGAGCAATTAAATGAACTGGCTGACATGGAAGTGTCAAGAGAGATGGAGGAAGCAGAGGATGTAAGGCTACTTCTCCAATTCAAGGAAGAGAAGAGACAAAAAGGTTATACAAGCATGTTCCAACTCTCTCCCCATTTCAAGAGAGCCCTGTGCAAGAGGATGTGGCAGCTACACAAGAACCTCAGGTAGACATGGAAACTGATAGGCAAAACATGATCAACTACCTGAGTGCCATAGGTCTCTACCAGGCATCTGTATTTCTTCCCTTGTCCTTTGAGTACATTGAGTTTGAGTATCTCAAACAGCTTGAACTTCAAGTGCTTAAAGAACAAAAGGCAACAAAGAAAAAGATGAGGGAAGATGCTGCAAAGTCAAGAGCCATCATCCAAAAGAGTATGAAGAAGTCTGCTGATAGACAAAGGATGATGAGCTTCTTGAAGCTGTGTGGATTCTCCGGAAGGAGACTTGGCCGTATGTCTCTACCCACAATAGATGAGCATATCAGGGTAATCAAGCAGAAGATCAAGAGTGGAGAGCTAATTGACTTACACTCCCCTCCAAGTCAAATCCCACCTGAAGTGGAGGTTAAGGTTGAACAACCTGAGACAACACAACATGGACCTTTTGCTGAGCCTCAGCAAGCCTTATCTTCTGATCCACAGCAAGGTCAAACTCCCTCTCCTTCTGAACCTGTGAGGGAGGAACACCCAACTGAGAAAGACAAGGATGATCAACAAGGTGCTGCAGACCAGTCTTCTCAGTTGAAGTCTTCTAACAGGAAGAAGAGGATGGCTTCCAAACCAAAGTCAAAGAAGAAGAAGCCTGAATCATCCACCTCTACACCTCAGGCTGAGTCAGATCAACCTGAGGAAGTGCATGAAGAGGCAGCCCAATCAACTCCAATTCAAGTGGCTCCTCTTGCAGTTGAGAGACCCATCTTATCTTGGACCTTCACTACTAATCCAGAGAGATGGCATGTGATCAGAGATCAAGGTGTTGAGAATGTCTATACATGGCAAGACATAATCAACTTACCTCTGCATGATCTTTTTGAGATGAGATGATATTATGAGAGTCTGAGTGATCCTGACCATCTGATGAAGAAGGGTATGGTCATCATCATCCTGAAGACTACCAACATCTGAAGATCTTCTAAATGTTTTGGTAGCATCAGCCTAGGGGAGTTTGTAAGGATTTCTATAAGTCTAATGCAGCCAAAACATCCAAAGTCTCTCTGCATTCTTGCACTAGGAACAGAAGTAGAAATGCTTCGGAAGTTTTACACCATGCACTAGAAATATTCTAAGTGTAGAATCTTCCGAAGCCAAGACCAACATCTTCCGAAGCCAAAAGTGAAGTCTTCCGAAGCTTCAAATACAAAGTCTTCCAAAGCTAAAGAGTGAAGACAGATTTCTTCCGAAGACTTTTAAAGATATGCCTTTATTTGATGTACTTTACCATAAAGCTGGACCACCTTTCCGCTGTAACTCGGTAAAGTCACCAACTTACATGAGTTGGTGAAAAGGTCCATGCTTTTGGTAACTGTACATTGAGGTCTTGAGTCCATGCTTTCTACTTTATGTACTTTTATCCTTTTTCTAATATATTAGGATGTGAGCTATGGCATGTCATAGTCACTAGTCCAAAGGCAAATATGCCTTTTGACTCTACATTTGATTTTGTAGTTGTCTAGTCAATTGTATCCAGCTGGCCTTCAAAGTATGGCAGGCTGTACGATGTAGTATAAAGTATCTCAAGTACTTGTAACATTCCAGAGTATGCTTTGTAACATTTGTAATAGAACTTGAGAATCAATATACGACATTCTTGACAACCAATTACTTGTGTTGTTTGCCATCTTGTTCTGTCTCATATTTACTTGTGTTCTTAGCATCTTTCATTAACAAGTTAACCAGTTCCCTATTTGATCTGTTAAGTGTTCTAAGCAACTCTCCTCATTGTGTTGTTGTGTTGTAAGTGCATACCCTTCACCGGTCCCGCACTACCCTTAATACGTATGACTAAGAGCCATTCAATAACATCATCCCCTTCAAGTACCTTGCTCAAAATTGTTTTAGGTGAATTAATCATCTATCATTTTGTCACTGATATCATGTTAAATCCTAGAGACACAGAGTGATCATTCTCCTTTGATTCAACTTTAACAGACCTTAGACATCTTACTCTCAACGAATAAGAGGGACAAATCCCATCTTGACTACATACGTCTCTGACAATCACCTCGTATTATACCTGAAATCAGCCTTATGTACTGCCATGTTTCAGAACAGCGAAGAACTAAGTCAAAGTATAACATTCGGTGAATATCAAGACCCAATATGTATCTCAGGTCAGTGGATACCAAATGATATTCGCCTTTACTCAAATTTACTTATGATCAATCAAAAAGATTCCCATGTAGTAACATGTGAGATATGGGTCAAGCCAATATTTGTATCCCACAAATATCTATGAATCTTGGCAGCAACCCTTTGCTCTATATTCATCCATATGAATATCCACCAATCCAAGTTCATAATAGTCTTACCCTCATACTTGTTCCCACAAGAATGAATGACTGCGAAAGTTCTGCGTAAATATTTTACTCATGGATTTTAAACATGAAAAATAGGAACATTAGTTGAAACATTATAACCAAATAATTCATTCAAGTAATAAAGGGTTCCAATATCCAAATAAAAAATTAAAGATCAAATCCAGTCACTAGAATATCAAAGTCCCATGGCACAAGTATGACCTTCATGCTTTGCCTTTTCAAGGAGCTTCGTGAGTGGATCCGTAATGTTTTAATCTGTGTGAACTTTGCGAATACATATCTTTCCCTTTTCAACTTCATCCCTTATGTAGTTGAATCTCCACTCAATGTGCCTAGTCTTTTGATGTGCACGGGGTTCCTTGATTTGAGAAATCGCACCCTCATTATCACAAAAAATTTCTAGGGGGTCCTGAATTGAAGGGACCACCCCTAGATCGGCAATGAATTTCTTCAACCATGCAGCTTCTTGAGCTGCTAATGAAGCGGCGATGTATTCTGACTTTGTAGTTGATAATGCCACCACATCTTGCTTAGAGCTCTTCCAAGAGACTGCTCCTCCATTCATAACGAAAATGTATCCCGATTGTGATCGTGAATCATCCCGATCAGTTTGGAAACTCGTATCCGTGTAACCTTTTACCACGAGTTCCTCCTCACCAGATCCATAGATTAGGAACATATCTTTAATCCTCCTTAGGTACTTAAGTATAGGCTTAGCAACCATCCAATGACTATTTCCAGGATTTTGCTGGTATCGGGTTGTCATGCTCAAGGCGCATGACACATCCGGCCTAGTGCATATCATTGCATACATGATGGATCCTATAGCAGATGCATATGGGATTCCCTTCATCTTATCTTGCTCAACCTTTGAGCTTGGACATTGAGTCGTACTAAATATTGTTCCTCTTTGAATAGGTACATTACCTTTCTTAGAGTTTTCCATCTTAAACCTTTTCAAGATCTTATCAATGTATGCATTTTGATTTAAACCTATCAACCGCCTTGATCTATCCCTATAGATCTTTATTCCTAAAATATAGGCGGCTTCACCAAGATCCTTAATGGAAAAACAGCTTCCAAGCCAGTTTTAACACCTTCTAAGGTTGGAACGTCATTTCCAAATAGTAGGATGTCAACAACATACAATACTAGGAAAGTGATGATGCTCCCACTAGCTTTCTTATACACATATGCTTCATCAGCGTTTTTGATGAACCCAAATTTGATTACCTCTTTATGAAAATGATAATTCCAACTTCTTGATGCTTGCTTCAATCCATATATTGATTCTTTAACTTGCATACTTAGTTAGGATGTTTTAAATCGACAAAACTTCAGGCTGAACCATATAGACATCTTCCTCAAGGTTTCCATTTAAAAAAGCGGTTTTGAAATCCATTTGCCAAATCTCATAATCATAATGAGCAGCTATGGCAAATAATATCCAGATAGACTTTAGCATTGCAACCGGCGAGAAGGTCTCATCATAATCAACCCCTTGAGTTTGAGTGAAACCTTTTGCTACAAGTCTAGCTTTATAAGTATCCAAGTTTCCATGCATATCGGTTTTCTTCTTGAAAACCCACTTTCTTCCAACTACCTTGGAGTTAAGAGGTGGTACAACCAAGTCCCACACTTGGTTATCATACATGGATTGCATCTCAACGTTCATGGCTTCAAGCCATTTGTCACAATCCAAATTGGACATTGCATCACTGTATGTGGTTGGTGCATTGGAATCTACCATATAGCATCCACTTATGAAAAATCCATATCTTTCAGGTGGATTACTAGTTCTACCAGATCTGTTAGTTTTGCGTGTATTGATCAACCATTTGATCATCCTCAACATCCTCATGTTGAGTGCTAGTGTCAACCAAATGTGTATCGGGTTATGGTTCTTGATCCTCTTCAAGATCCACTGTTCTACTGCTAGCTCCTTTCATAAGGAACTTAGCTTCTAAGAACTCAGCCTTCTTGGCAACAAACTCCTTTTGTTCCAATGGATCATAGAAATAATGTCCCATAGAATCTATAGGATATCCAATAAAGATACACTTAGTGGAGCTGCTTTCTAACTTGTTTTAGGTGGGAGTCTTAACATAAGCCACACATCCCCACACCTTTAAATATGATAAAGATGTAACCTCTCCATGCCATATTTCAAAAGGTGTCTTTTCCACTTTCTTGGTTGGGACCATATTCAAAATACGGACCGCAGAGAGCAAAGCGAAACCCCAAAATGATAGAGGTAATGAGCTTCTAGCCATCATAGATCGAACCATATCCAATAGAGTTTGATTTCTCCTCTCAAACACACCATTGTGTTGTGGTATTCATTTAGGTATTCACCTCCTCTATCGGTTTGGAGAATTTTTATTGACTTGTTGAGTTGATTTTCTACTTCATTTTGGAAGGTTTTGAACATTTCAAAAGCTTTGTGTCTTAACAAGTACACATACTGATATCGACTATAGTCGTCGCTAAAGGTAATGAAGTATCTTTCATTGTACCAAGTCATTGGCTTAAAAGGACCACATACATCCGAATGTATAATACCTAATAATTCTTTTGCCCTTTCGGTTTTGCCACTAAAGGTGACTTAGTCATTTTACCTAATAAACAATATTCACATATATCAAATGAATCATATTCACTTGCTTTTAAAACACCATTCTTTTGAAGTATTTGTATGCGCTTCTTGTTTAGATGACCAAGATGGCAATGCCAAAGATATGTGTCACTCAAATCCAATTTGAGCTTCTTAGTGGTGGTTTGATACAATGAGCTATCATATAATGTGTTTTCACGAACCAATTCATAAATACCATTAATAGGAATAGATTTAATATAAAAGATGTCATTTAAAGAAACTTGAATTTCATTTTCAATAAATGTCAAAACATAACCATATTGTCTTAATTGGGCAACTGAAATAATGTTCCTAGTCAAACTAGGAGCATACAAACATTGTTCAAAATTGCTTCCAACCATTTGGAAGCTTCAAGATGTAGTCCCCTTGGTCTTCAACTTGAACTTTTGCCCCATTCCCAATGTAGAGGCTAACATCCCCTTTCTTGAAGTCCTAACTTCTTTTGAACCCCTACAACAAATTGCAAATATGAGTTCCACATCCAGTATCTAATACCCATGTGTTAGAAGATATTAAATTGAGATCAATATGAATCATGAAAATTTTACCTGAGGCTTGCCCGACATCCCTCTTAGCTTGCAACTCTTTGAGACGGACAGGACAATTTCTTTCCCAATGTCCAATCTCCCCACACTTAAAGCATGGGTAATTCGAAGCAACCTTTTGCATCTTCTCCGCTTGTTTTGGTTGTGGCGCTTTTACCACTCCATTTCTCTTTCCCTTAACGTACCCTTTACCCTTGGCAACACTTGCCTTGGGTGCGGGGTGAGGCCTCTTCTTGTTCCCACCTTCATTGATGGTGAGAACGGATAAACCCTTTTTACCCATGGCCGCCTCGGCTGTTTTGAGCATAGAGTGAAGCTCACTTATGTTCTTGTCCCACCCGTTCATGTTATAATTCATAACAAAGTTGTCAAACCTTTTTGACAAAGAGTTGAGGATCAAATCCGTAGCCAACTCTTTTAAGACGGGACAATTCAGCCTCTCGAGGAGGTCAATGTGGCTCTTCATCTTAAGTACATAAGATGAGACCGATTGGGTGTCAGCCATACGACATGCATGGAGTGCTCGAACCATTTCGAAGCGCTCTACCCTTGCTTGTTGTTTGAACGTTTCCTTCATCCGGGTAATCATGTCGTATGCTCCATGATGTTCGTACTCCTTTTGGATATCCAGAGTCATACTTGCCAACATAAGGCAAGATATTTGGACCGAGTCGTTAGTGTATTTCACATAATTATTGTAGGCCTCCTCGTCTTCCTCAATCGGGTTGATTCGTGAATCAGATCGTTATAAATATGAGGCGTTCTTCTCTTTTGTTTGAACCATTCTCAAGTTTCAAAACCAATCAATAAAATTGTTATGGTTAAGACGCTCCTTTTAGAGAATGGTTCTTAGTGATAGTGTCTGAGCGGACGGGATATCATTGTTTTCATTGTTGTTGGTGGCCATCTACAAAATTTAACAAAGTTTAATTTTAGTATTTTCGATATTATCATATTTTAATAATTAATACCCTATTATGTGTCTTACATAATATAAAATTCTAGAATCCAACGTTACATTTAAATAGTGGTTAGGTGACCTTTATCTCCTTATTTAAATTAACAAGGTAGTCAACGTTTGATAATTGCAACCCTTTGCAACTTCTAGAGGTATGGGATCGACTTAAACATCATATGTATAGTCGGCATGTTAATCCCATCAACACCATTTGTAAACCACATTGTAGGTGACCCATTTAACATGGTTTGAAAATCAAGCTACCCTACTTACACACACAAGTGGGTTTTCCAACATAAATGGTTAGGTGACCTTTATCACACAAATATGGTATTCCAACCTCAAATCACAAGTTCCCTCATAATGGTTAGGTGACCTTTATCCCATTAAGAGTTTCCAAGTGACTCACGTGTTGTGCAAAAGGACGGTGTTAAACTTGCTTTCAAAAGAAATTTTAAGTTTTCATAATTCTAGTTTAGAAAACTCTATGTACCTTGTATATTTGCATGCTTTCAAACACATGGTATCCTATGATTCCCCTTTTTAATAAAACCCTTTTTATAAAAATCATTAATCCTTTTAATAACCTTCTATTAACTACTTATTGATAAAGAACCATCATTTTTCAGCTTGTTATGTTTGTTAATAAGTTTGTTATGCATATCCTTATATCAAACACAACCATAAAACAACAACCAAACAAGCACAACCATACAATCACAAGTGCATAACCATAGCCACTAAGTTGACTACACTTGTTTGCCATCACAAGTGTTGTCATTTGGTCTTTCATAAGGGTTAACTATAACACATCAAAATGTGTCCATGAACTCCCACTTGAATCCGCATCCAAATGCTTCAAGTGTCCATGTCTTTGTGTCCTTCCTTTGTATCTTCCTTTCGGTCTCCAACTTGTGCATCTTCTTTTACAAAAATTATATCCTAATACAATTTTTCTAATAAAAGAAATGGATCTAATCTATTTATTACATAACAAGAGAGTAAATAAATTACAACCCAAAGATACAAATACAAAATTATTATTACAACCCTTTTAGTGAATAAAACCAAACATGACAAAAATATCCAACCAAATCCAAAACACACTTGGTCAAGGCTATGTTATGCACCAAAACATGTATCCAAATACAATTATTCAAGAACAAAATGAACTCCCTTTTTAAACCCTCCTCAAATTTCAGCAACGTAAACTAAAATTTTAGGGTTTTTGTCCAAACAAAATAATCAACCATTTGACATCAATCTTTCAAGATTATTCTAAAGATGTAAAATAAAACATAAAGACAGGGATTCATATATCCAAAACAAATCAGCCCCTAATGGGTTGAAAAAATCCAACAAAACTAACTTTTCTTGGACTTTTGAAGCAAGTTTTCCACATAACCGGCTCTAGATGCCATTGTTGGGTTTGTTGCATGTTTTTCAAAGATAGTTTAACCACTATTTAAACAAAAACACAGTGGATATAAAGTGATATAAAACTTGTTTTAGTTGCTGAAAATAAACCATTTACTAACCAACAAATCAAACCCAAGAACAAGGATCATATATGTGAAAAGAAATGCTATCAAACATAAACAACCATAGGGTGTTCTTAGAATACTACCTTTCCAAGAACTAGGAGATATGATATGGATGATAGATGAAGATGATGATGCTCTTGAATGTAAGCCTCCAAAGGAGAAGACCTCAAGCTATTATAACCACAAGCTTCTTGCCAAACACCCAACTAGTTAGGAAGTTGAACACCAAAACTCCTTCTTTTATGCCTCCTTCCAAATCAAAAATTTCAGCCAAGGGAAGAAGAGAGAGTTTGCAATTTGTGTGTGAGAGAGAGTGTGGTTGGAGTGAAGTGTGAAATGGTTTAAGTCTTGTAATAAATCAATGCAAGGAATCCCAAGACACCACCAAAAAAGGGCAGCCGAAAATTGAAGGGTTTCCCACCCATTTTACAAAATTTTCACAATATTTTAACTCATAAGTTTATAAAATTAAACCCCTTTTCATTTTAAAACTTGAATACACTTTTATTTGTATTTATTTAACCTACTTAAATAATAATACAAATAATTTCTAGTGAACAAATTATCCATATAATTTGTTCTATTCCAAATGCAATAATTTAAAAAGTCCATTTTCTAAATTGGTGTTAATTTATTTGTTTGATCATATCAACAAATAAATATTTATTGGTGTTTGTTTAGCTTGTTATTGGTATAACCCGACTCGAATCATAACGTACTAACCACATCAATCTTGTATGTGTCTTAGGCATATAAGATCCAACATAATCACAATTTGGCTGCTAAAATCAAAGAAGAAGAAATAAAATCTGAGATGCTTAAACGTGAAATGAAAAGAATTAAAATCAAATCTTTGAAAGCTGACATTGAAAAATTGCACGAGGGAAAGTATACTCTTACAGCTGAAATGAAAAGTTAACTGAATTGTTAGCTCAATCCAAAGCTGAGCAATCAACCACTGAAGTGAACTTGAAAAATTTTAATTGTCTTCAGCAAAGTTGCAAGAGATGCTTGATTCACAAAAGTATCCGAAGGACATGACAGGGATAGGAAACAATTCATGTCCCCCTACATATAATGCCAATTACACTGTTATGCCTGATTCACTCACTCTTTTCGGGTAAACTGAACCTAAGATTATTAGAAACTAAATCAGTCACAAATAACAAATCCTCAAAATAAACCAAGTGTTCATATTGAAACAAATGAGGATAAAATCAAGTTAGGTTATCCCATCAAATACAAAGACTGCTCAGACAAATCTATAAATGTCATTAAACCAAGGAGCCCAGTCAAGGCAATAGTGCCATTCGTAAAGTTCATTCCTGAAATTATTAAAGAAAAGAATAAGGTTGAAGTTCCTATGAAACCCTCTACTAAAATCAGATCTAAAAGTGAGATCAAATCTTCTAAGAATTCAATTAAATCAGATAAAGTTTCAGTAAAAAACAAAGGGAAAACTTCTTTGATTCAAAAGACATAGATCAAAACAGATTCACAATCATCAAAATTAAGGCAAGGTGTTGGTTTTGATATTTTCAATAATGATCATGTAAATCAGCAAGAAAAGGAGGACAACAAAAGCAAAAGGAAACAAAAGCAACCTAAAAGAGTAAGAAACAATAGTATTGTGAAACAAACTTCTAAAAAGGCTGATGTTGCTTCCTCACCAAAATCAAAGATTGAGGCTTAGTTAAAATTAATTAAATCTACTGAAGCCTCAACCTCAAGATAAGCATCAAGAGACAAACACATGTATTGTGACATTTGTAAAATGTCAAATCACAGAACATATGAGTGTTATTTCAATCAATAGTGCTCAATGTGTGACATGAACAATCATTCTACCAAAAATTGTTATTTTAACAAATATTGTTCTATTTGTGATATGACTAACCATAACACATCTGAATGTTTCTTCAAACAAAAAGGCTTGAGAATTCCTCAAATCAAGCCCATCTCACCAAACTCAACTGTGAAAACCAAAATTAGAAGTTCATTGTACAATAAACAATCCAGGGTTTCAACTTCTGATGATGACTTTTTTGATCAAAAGGCGTTGAAGAGTGTCAAAAGAAATGGAAACCACAATATGAAACAACCATATGATTTTCATTCAAGAGATAAATCAAACATGATGTTTGAAAATAAAAAACGGGTCAAAGTTTTTCAAAGAAACATGGACCAAAGGTTTGAACACCCTTTTAACTCTTCAGTTGACGTTGATGAGATGAAAGCAGCAATATCTCAACAAAAATCAATCAAAACTTCATCCTCTAAGCCTCAGTTTAGAGGAAAATATCAAGAAGTTATTATCATGGATAGGAATGGGAAACCCAAGACCATCATGGCTTGGGTACCAAGTTCTAACTAGTTCTTTTTGTGCTTGTAGGGTCGTCCATATAGGTCCAATGGCCTATTGTATGTGGACAGTGGATGCTCCTGACACATTATAGAGATAGTTCCCTCCTTCATGACTTCAAGAATATACAAGGAACTACTATGTCAAATGGGTTGCTGAGTTTTGATAGAGTGAACTATTGTGAACAACTAAATTTCAATCTGCTCAGCGTGTCTCAAATCTGTGACAATAAATATTCCACTCACTTTACTGACATCCATTTCTACGTTCTGAAACTAGGATTTCAAATTCCTGAAGAATGGGTTGTGTTGAAGATCCGGAGGAAGAATAATACCTACGTCTTAAACCTCAATTATGCTTTACCTAAAGAAGAAACATATCTTCTGTCAAAAGCATCTTTTGATGAGTCACAACTTTGGCATAGACGTTTAGGACATAAAAATTTCAAAAACATGAATAGATTGTTCAAAGGAAACCATGTAATTGGTTTACCTCAAAAAGAATTCCATTTTATTGACCACTATTCAGCTTGTCTTAAAGGGAAACAACATAAGTCTTCCCACAAACCAAAGCTTGTGAACACAAACAATTCTCCTTTGAAGTTATTTCACATGGATCTTTTTGGACAAACTCATGTTATGAGCATTGGAAAGAAACAATATTGTTTGGTGATCATAGATGACTTTTCCAGATTCTTATGGTCTTCTTCTTATTTCATAAAAACAAAGCGCCCCAATTAATAAAAGATTTCCTCACCAAAATTGAAAAACTTGATCTTAAAGTTAAATCAATTAGAATTCATAATGGGACTAAATTTAAGAATGAAGATCTAAGTTTATTTTGTACAACCAAAGGCATTGCTTATCAATTTAGTGTAGATAAAACTCCTCAACAAAATAGGGTAGCTGAAAGGCGAAATAGAACACTGATTGAAGCAGCACAAACTATGCTAGCCGATGCTAAGTTGCCAATTACCTTTTGGGCAGAAGCAGTCAACACGACATGCTTTGTACAAAATAGAACTGTAAGTATTCCTATAAGTCTGATATAGCCAAAACATCCAAAGTCCCTCTGCATGCATGCACTGAAGAATAGAAGTAGAAATGCTTCGGAAGTTTTAGACCAAGCACTAGAAATATTCTAAGTGTAAAATTTTTTGAAGCCAAGACCAACATCTTCCGAAGCCAAAAGTGAAGTCTTCCAAATCTTCAAAGACAAAGTCTTCCGAAGCCAAAGAGTGAAGACAAATTGAAGATCATGTTAGGTTGGACTCACTTTAGTATAGATGTTTACTTTACATGTAATAGGACTTTTTTTAGTTTTTTTGTATTTTGTATTGTTATTAATTGGCAGTTTTGGCAGTCCAGCGAAACTGTGAGCGAATCTATAGTTTCGCTCACAGTTTGCTGTTTTGGTTCACCCGGCGAACTTGTGTTCTGCCGGGCGAAACTATAGTTTTGGCATGACAGTTTCGCTGGTAGCGAAACTGTCAGCGAAACTATGACTGCTATATATATACTATTGTCATTTCATTTTGTATGATAAGTTTGCAACCCTAATCGTGGAATTCTGTTGCAACTATCATTTCCAAGCAGTTACTTCATTGAAATACAATTGTGCTTATTGTTATTGAGTGAGTTTGTTCATTTGAATATCAATTTTCTTGATTCATCATATTCTCTTCTCAATTGTTGTTATTTGGTTTGTGTATTTGATATTGTTCAAATTATCCTATCAATTGTACTGTTCATTGATCACATGGACCAACAATATGGTATCAGAGCTTAGTGCTCTTGATTTGTTGAGTTTTTGTGGTTTTGGTCAATATCTAGTTTCAATCAATTTTCATTGGATTATAAGCTGTTTTTGAGATGGAAATTGATTGAATTATGCTTGTTCTTGATTGAGGAAGATTCTACAATCATCAGATCTCAAATTCATTGAATTTTGGATGATCTCAGATTGATTTTGAGGTGAAAAAGGGTTTTGAGATCGACCAGCGAAATTACTACTGTCTTACTTACTGCAAAACTGTCATCTTCATTCAGCGAAATTATGAGTTATT
This sequence comes from Flaveria ramosissima, assembly GCA_025215565.1. Lineage (NCBI taxonomy): Eukaryota > Viridiplantae > Streptophyta > Magnoliopsida > Asterales > Asteraceae > Flaveria > Flaveria ramosissima. The sequence goes on from CM046045.1 coordinate 256,520, forward strand.
TTGGATCAGAAGTTGTTTTCTCTATAGTTTCAGTCATGTTTCAGCGAAAGTATTTCCTTGAACGAAAGTTCAGTAGTGTTTTTGACCAATTATCAAGCGAAAGTGCTGCCGAATCTATTTCTGAACGAAAGTTCAAGCGCTTGTTCCTGCGAAATTAGCAGCGAAACTAAGCAATTATTGTCTCTGATTCAAGCGAAAGTGCTGTTGAAATTGCAAGCGAAAGTGTCTGTGTTTTGCGAAAGTGTCTGCGATAGTATTGTTTCAGTGAAACTGTTAGTCAGTCACCTCTTTCAGCGAATTTGTTAGCGAAATTACCAGCGAGTTATCAGTCTTTCTGCCGAAACTATCATGTCGAAATTAACTACTCTTACAACTTGCGGATCTTGAAAGTGTTGCTCCTAATAGACCTCCAAGACTCATTAATGGAGATAATTTTGAAGATTGGAAGAGATGTCTCAAAGCTTTCTTTTCTACACAGGTCATAATCAATGGGAATCGATATTTTCAGGTCCTCATATACCTACGGTTACAGTTGGTGAGTCGTTTTTTTCTCAGAACAAAGCTCCATCTTCTTATACTGAAAGAGATCTGAACTGATTGATCGTGATCAAAAAGCTTTTTGGTGCTCTAACTCTCTGCTTGGCTCCAGACATCTACAATCGTTTTGCAGAACATGAATGCTAAATCCTTTATGATGCTCTCTGTGATTCTTTGATGGAATGCAGATCTGGTAAAAGACAAGAGTATTCAAGCTGAAAAGGAGTTCAATTCGTTTGTAGGATACAAGAATGAAAGTTTGACAGATCTTACAATCGTTTGTTAACTGTCTCAAGTACTCTGAAGAAGTATGATGAAAGACTCTCCAACAGTGAACAAGTTTAACAGGCTTCTCGATTCTCTTCCACCATAGTGGAGTCTTCATGAGGATCTCAAACAGAAGAGTTGTTTACAGATTATAAGCTGATGGATATCATTAACAGTTAAATCTTTGAGTTGGATATGAAAAGGAGAGAATTTAACCAGACTATATGCCCACACCTGTTTTTCTCAAAATGCTGCTTTGTTGTCATCCGCTGCAAACTCTCACCTTCAAAATCCAATTCAAAGGAGGGAGCAATACAAGTAATTTCTCGAGTGGGTAGTAATCATGTTGGAAAAGAATTGGGAAATTCTAAGGTGATGCTGAACTTTTTTCATTCCATCTGAAAGAAAAACATGGCTCTTTTTGGAATTTTGTTCAGAGCTATGAAGCTCTTTGTTGCTGGTGAATTGAAAGGTAAAAGGAATGACTATGGAGGATAATGTATCAGGTTGATCCTGATGGTGGACCAAAAGAACCAATGAGCCGGATCAGAAAAACCTTTGTGTCCCACAGACGTCAAACAACTACTGAAGTCCACAACAGCTGAAGACAACAACTGATTACAAAGTCTGAAGACACAAGTGCTGAAGACAAAGTCTGAAGACAAGTGCTGAAGACAAAGTCTGAAGACAAGTGCTGAAGACAAAGTCTGAAGACAAGTGCTGAAGACAAAGTCTGAAGACAAGTGCTGAAGACAAAGTATCAGATGTTGTCACAACAGCTGAAGAGGACTTCTTCAGTAGTTGTGACGGTTGCTTTCAGTAGTTTTATATTTTCTCTTTTCAGTAGTTTTGTAAAACGACTGAAGAGTTTGTTCTTCAGTCGTTGTAGTATCAGTAGTTTCTTTTCAGTTGTTTTTATGTTTTATACTTAGCACTCTGACATGTTCTCAGTAGTTGTGAACATTTCAGTAGTTTATTAAGTATTAGTTATTTTTGTACTAGATCTGCTAGTAATCACCATCCCGTGATTACAGCAGTGATTGCACTCTATATAAGGAGTGCCAACCTTATTGTAACTGTGAATGATTTAGCAATAATATTGGGCATTATTGAAACATTCCTAATCACAGAAAAATATTCTCTCGCATTTGTTTACAAGTAACAAACTCTTGCTATAATTTGACTAATTCTTCTCTTCATTCCGCTGCATTACACTCTAATACTTCAAACTTGTGATCGTTGATCCTGACAAATGGTATCAGAGCAGGTTAATCATTGATCGATCTAATAATTGATCATTGAAACTGCTCTTCAAGATCCAAGTTTGAGTGAATTAGCATTTTTGCAAGAAACTGTTATAGAGATTGAATTTTCTGTGCTTTTAATCATCATCATCCTGAGACTTATTCTTGGTTTTCATTGAGTTTGTTGTGGTGTGTCTAAATTTTTTGCTTGAATAAAATTGTTTTTGGATCCAAAATGACTACTCCTTCCAATGATCCTCACAATACTGGTTCCTCAACCAAGCCTCCAATGCTGGTTAGGAATGAGTATAACATATGGCAACGTCGTATGCTCCATCACCTGTCTGTTAACAGCTCAGGTTGTTGGACATCAGTGGTACATGGTCCACACAAGCCTATGGTGAATAACCCGGAAACCAATCAAATGGTTCCGAAGAGGAAGGATCAATACTCAGATGAGGATAAGAAATTGTTTGAGATAGATGCAAAAGCTCATGGAATTCTAGCCATGGCACTACCCAATGAAATTTATTCTGGGTTAATGCATTATGAATCTGCCCATGACCTCTGGAATGCCTTGAAAGAACAATTTGGAGGAACAGATGAGGTCTTGGCAAATAATAGAGAGATCCTTGCCCAACAATATGAGACATTCTCTCATAGGAAGGGTGAGACACTGACTCAACAGTTTGAGCGGTTCTCTTGTTTGATCTCTGAATTGAAAATGGTCAAACATGAGTATACTAATATTCAGATGAATAACAGATTTCTCAGATCACTGCCTGAGAGATGGGATACATATACCATTGTCCTACGCTCCAGTGCAAATTTGGACAAACTATCTCTCACCCAACTTCATGGGAAATTGCTCACATTTGAGAGAGAGATAGAACAAAAGAGAAAACTGTCTTCATCTGGTAAGCTCACTGAGGACTTTGTACCAGGCAACACTGCTCTGGTTAGTCATGAGTCAGAATATGCTCCATCTGAATGCCAGTATGATGAGCATATTGATTTCTCTTCAAACATTTCTGATTCAGCATTTGTGAGTGTTGATAGTCAATTTTCTGGGTGTAATAATGACAATCTATGCTTCATCATGGATGATCTCAAGGGGATTGCTGATGATGACTTAGAAGAGATGGATATTTTGAGCCAAATGGCCTTGATAAATATCAGATCTCAGAAGTTCTACAAAAGAACTGGAAGAAAGTTCCCAGGACTCTCTGGCAAAACCAAAGTTGGTTTTGACAAGAGTAAGTTGAGGTGTCACAGATGCCAAAGGCTTGGACACTTTGCTAGAGAATGTAGATCATCTGGATCTAATTCCTCTGCACCTTTTGTGACTTTTCCTAGCAATAGTCAACAAAACAAAGGGCAACATCCTGTCAATTCTAGTCATCAGTCTCAACTACAATCTCCTGCATATTTTGTTCCTCAGGGTCAAATGCCTTACCCCCTTACCCGTGTTATTACATGCCACAAACCAGTCAAGTTCAAGCTCCTATGGTACCACAACCTCATGCACTCCCAGAACCTCAACCATCTCATCAACCCCCTCAACCTCAACAACATAGCTTCTTCACCCCAGAAGTTGTTGATTGGAGCAGCTTGCCAGATGACATGTCTGGTCATGAACAACTGTTCACAAGTGCTGATCAACATGGTGGTGATAGTCCTTTTGGAATCTGGCACTTATGGCTCTGGAATCAACTGAGGGTTCCTGCTCAACTGCATCATCTTCACAGGTAACTCAGGTATCTTCAGAGGCCAAAGCCAAGTTATGTTCTGAATCTTGCATTGCTGCCTTTGTCTCTATTAGAGAGGCAAATGTAGCATTAATAAATGAAAAACTTGAGTTTGAGAAAAAATTTCCAAAAGACAAGCTGAGTATGAGTCTGCTCTTAATAGTAAAAATGATGAGATTTATAAGCTTAAATGCCAATTAAATGATGAAAAGGCTAAGCTAGAGGTTATTCTGGAGACCAGAAAAGTCTTAAAGAAACCCTTGCAGTCACCCAAGTAGAGTGTGATCGATGGGTACAATCATGCAAAGGTTTTGAGATGCTTCTTAGTAAGCAATCAGCTTCCAATGTGAAGTTTGGCATTGGTTAATAATCACAACTGCTCCTCCTACAGATTTTGCTCCAAGAGTAGAGGTGAAATCTGATTGGAGAAAGCATAACAATCCACCTCATCATTGATTCACTTTCTGATAAAGCATCATCAAAAGTTGAAGTCAGCAATAAGCCCTCTCGGAACTTATCAGCTATATTGATGGTTCAATTGCTGACACTCACATGATCAAAGAGTTGGTCAACTCAGGAGTTATGTTGAAAGTCCTGAAAGGACTGGAGAGCAAGATTAACTCCTGAAGTTCAAGCTCCAACTACTGACAGCACTGAAAAGAAGAAAACTGTCAGTAGAAAGAGTTTGAAGACTACTAAAGAGGAAGTCAAGAAAGCAAATAGTGCTTCCAAAGTACTGAAGAGCAAGTCTTCAGTAGTTTCATCCTCTTTAGTTGATGATCAACAAAGATGAAAAAGAAACCATGTGAAGTATGTGGTTTGTTTAATCATCTCACTGATGATTGTTGGTACAAAAGAGGATCCAAACTCAAACATAAAGATGAAATTAAGAGAAAATGGTTAAAATGAAAAATGAGTTTAAAGCCACATTTGTACCAGCAACATCAAATCCTGTAATCCTTAAGTCCAAAAAGAAATCCAAAAAGGAAGGGGTTAAACAGGTAACAGCTGAGGTGCTCAAAAGAAGAAGGTGCAACATAAGAACTTATCAATCTCCAGTGCTAATGTGTCTGAAGAGCTGAAAGCTTTATCACAAAATCAGACACAGCTGGTTATGATGGTTCAACATCTATTGGGAAGAGTCAACCAATTAGATGTTCCTATGTTGAATCCACAGAAAAAGGGGGTCCAAGCCAAAGGATTCTCTTTTCCACCATCTTCTTCCTCTCAAGCTGTTATTTCTAGCAAACTTGTTAGTCCACCATCTGTTGATGTGAATAGGCCCAAAACAAAAAGGTTTGGGTCTCAAAATCTAACTAATTGCTTTGTTTGTTCTCAGGGTTCTTCAACATGCCACAGAGGCATCTGGTATGTAGACAGTGGAGGATCCATGCATATGACAGGAACAGATCACTTCTTAATGACTACTCTCAAGGAAGAAGGGATTTGTATCTTTTGGCAATGATGCAAAGGGTTACATCATCGGCAAAGGCTTTGTTTCCAATGGGGAAATAAAGTTTGATGATGTTACCATGTGGAAAATCTCAAGTACAACCTCTTGAGTGTCAGTCAAATGTGTGACAAAGGCCATGTTGCTCTTTTCACAAGTCAGAACTGCCGGATTCTGTCATCCAAAGTTCTGAGTTTGATTGACAAGAGTGTTGGATAACACACTCTCCTTAAGGCCAACAGGACAGGAAGAGTGTATGCCTTAGATCTTTCTAAGAAAATAGATCTCAAAGGCCATCCTTGCCTATTTTCCAAGGCTTCCCCTCAAGAATCTACACTATGGCATAGAAGGCTGGGTCATGTTAATCTCAAAAACATAAATCAGCTGATCAACCATGGTTTAGTAAGGGGATTGCCTATGAAGGAGTTTAAATGTGAAGATGACTGCACTGCTTGTCTAAAAGGAAAACAGCACAAGCACATTTCATTTCCTCCATAGAAGAACCTAAGTCCACAGCCTGCTTACAGCTTCTTCACATGGATCTCTTTGGTCCTGTGAGAGTGATGAGTATGGCTAAGAAGAAATACTGTCTAGTAATTGTGGATGATTACTCCAGATTTGTATGGACTTTCTTCTTGCATTCAAAGGATGAAGCACCTCAGAAGATTATCAACTTTGTGTTGTATGTTGAGAAGCAGTATTCCCTCTCAGTCAAGTGTATTAGAAGTGATAATGGAACAGAATTTAGAAACAATACACTTGATGAGTTCTACCTCTCAAAGGGAATCAAGAGGCATTTAGCATTCCAAGAACTCCTGAACAAAATGGAGTAGTGGAGAGAAAGAACAGGACCCTTATTGAAGCTGCAAGGTCCATGTTGGCTGACTCTGGATTGCCAATGACTTTTTGGGCTGAAGCTATCAATACTGCTTGTTATGTACAAAATAGAGCTCTAGTGAATAAGAGGTTGATGAAAACTCCATATGAAGTTCTTCATCATTTGGCCCCTCTAATTTCATTCTTTAGAGCTTTTGGATGTCCTTGTTTCATTCTCAACACAAGGATCAACTCCAAAAATTTGATTCTAAGGTGGATGCAGGATATTTGTTGGTTATTCATCAACTTGCAAAGCATACAGTCTTCAACTGTAGAACAAAGATGGTTGAAGAGACTCTACATGTTAAGTTAATGAATCTCCAAAGGACAAGATTCCACAAAACCCTGTGGAGATATTTGATTTGGACATACTACAATATGCTCCTCATCAAACTCCTGCTGTTGCTCCTGTCAACAGTTCTCCACCTGGTGGTACTGCTGGTGCTGATGATGATGATAGTAGTACTCACCTCTTCAGATTTACTGATCAACTGCCTGATTCAGCTAGACCTGATGTTCCTGTAGCTCCAGCAGCACAATCCACAACAAATGCTGATGAGATTTCTACAACTTCAACTTCCTTTGAACTACCATCAACTGATTGGTTTCAAGGAAATTCTTCACCATCACCATCTGTTGCTGCTGAGCCTGCTACAAACACTTGCACTGATCTGGGTGTATCAAGATCAAGAAGTCAAGTGTCAAGTTCTGCTTCTATGCCTCTCTTTCATTAGTCAGCAAGAGCCAAAGAATTATCACATTGCTTAAAGGACAATGGATGGGTTGATGCCATGCAGCTTGAGCTTCTTCAGTTCAAGAAACAACAAGTGTGGGAACTGGTTCCTCTACCTCCAGGTAAGTGTGCAATAGGCACTAAATGGGTGTTTAGGAATAAGACTGATGAAAATGGGCTTATTGTTAAGAACAAGGCCAGACTGGTTGTTCAGGGGTTTGCACAAGAAGAAGGTATTGATTATGATGAAACCTTTGCTCCTGTAGCCAGACTGGAAGCAATTCGATTGTTTTTAGCTTATGCTGCTTATCAAAATCTTAAAGTTTTTCAAATGGATGTCAAAAGTGCTTTTCTGTATGGGAAAATTAAAGAAGAGGTTTATGTATGTCAACCACCAGGTTTGAGGACAACAAACATCCTAATTGGGTGTATAAGCTTGATAAGGCTCTTTATGGGTTGAAACAAGCTCCTAGAGCCTGGTATGAGACATTATCAAACTTTCTTCTTGAAAATAATTTTACTAGAGGCACCATAGATAAAACTTTATTCATTAAGAAAGCAGGGCAGCATAATCTACTTGTTCAAATTTATGTAGATGATATTATTTTTGCATCTTCTGATCCACAGTTGTGTGATGGCTTACAAAGCTGATGCAACAAAAGTTTGAAATGAGTGCAATGGGGGAATTACAATTCTTTCTGGGTTTGCAAATCAAACAAAAGCTGATGGAATTTTCATTCATCAGTCCAAATATACAAAAAATCTTTTGGAAAAATTTGATTTACAAAATTGTAAACCTTGTTCTACTCCCATGTGCAACACCACACAACTGGATACAGATCAGAAAGGTAAAGTGGTTGATGAAACACTTTACAGATGTATGATTGGGTCCTTGATGTACTAACAGCTTCTAGACCAGATATTATGTTTGCTACATGTGTTTGTGCTAGATTTCAGGCTGCACCTAAGGAGTCTCATTTGATTGCAGTCAAGAGGATCTTTAGATATTTGCAAGGCACTCCATCTCTAGGTTTATGGTATTCTACTAGACATTCTGGTAAATTAGTTGCTTTTTCTGACTGACTATGCAGGGTGTAAGTTGACCAGGAAATCAACTTCTGGTGGATGCCAATTCCTAGGCAACTGTTTGATTTCTTGGCAGAGTAAGAAACAAACCTCAGTTGCTACATCAACTGCTGAAGCCGAGTACATTGCTGCTGCAAGTTGTACATCTCAGGTTATGGCTTCAAAACCAATTATTGGATTATGGCATAACTGAGACTAAGACTCCATTGTTAATGGACAGCTCTTCAGCTCTTTGTATTGTCAAGAATCCTGTCCAGCACTCTAGGACTAAACATATTGAAATCAGACATCATTTTATTAGAGATTGTTTTGAAAAAGGTCTGATTGATCCAAAATTTGTTCCTAGTGCTGATGAGCTTGCAGACATTTTTACTAAGCCTTTGGATAGTTCAACTTTCCACAACCTGGTGTTAAGGCTTGGTATGCTGCAGCTAGAATAAGTGACAACTACCGATAATCTCAGTAATAAATACTGATGATCATTGGTACCATGTCATATATAAGTACTTCATTTGTTAAAACAGCTGATGTAGTTATAACAGCTGATGAAATCACAACAGCTGATGTAACTACAACTGCTGATGTCAGAAATGCAGATAAGTACTGATGACCAATGAAACATCAAACTCGGATTTAAATGTGGAGGTCAGACTGAAACAGCTGAAAAGCTATGAATTGACGACAACAGCTGATGAGTAATTTCTCTTCAGTTGTTTTACAACTGCTGTTTCTAAACAACTGAAGCCACAGCTATGTCTTCAGTAGTTTACAACTACTGAAGACTACCACTAAGTCTTCAGCTGTTACATCAACTGATGACAAAACCACTGTCTTCAGTTTTACATACTACTGATGACAAACACCATGTCCTCAGTTGTTTCACCACCTGAAGTCGGAATTGTCCTCAGTAGTTTTATACTACTGAAGACTAAATCAAAGACTTCAGCTGTTTCAATGTCTGACGGTTAAAACCAAGTCTTCAGTTGTTTTATAACAACTGATGATCACACCAATACGGTCAGTCATTTCAACCTCTGAAAGTTAATGCCACGTCATCACTAGTTTCACACAAATGATGACCAACACAAAAAACCTTCAGTCGGTTCATAACCCTACCCTATAAATCCCTTATCTCACCAGAGTTTTTCTCCACCTTTCCTCTCAAACCTAACGTTCAAAAACTCTGTACCCTCTCTTCATCCATGGCGACCATGCAACTAAACAGACACAACTGTGTCGCTCACCTTACTAAATCACCATTCTGGACCAAGTTTCACAACGCCATTGATTTAATGGTCCAGTCACCTTACCAAACAGCCTTTCTGATAAACCCCACCATATATGCCGAATCCCTTAGCCAATTCTGGACAAACGTCACTCTTGTCTCTGAGGAGAATGACACAGAGTCACTTCATTCGTTTGTCCATAGCCAAAAGGTGGTCATCAATCCAGAGATTCTTCGCCAAACCCTCAATCTGGATGATGCCACTTTCCCGACTAGTTATCCAAAGGGCACCACTGATCTATCATTTGCCCACCATGGATACGAAGGCACCTGAGTGCCTCTACCATATTGAAGAAACATTTCCAGGATGCTGAACGGCTTATCTTTCATATGGTAATGTCTGCCTGGCCCCCAAGACTTCATCATGGGATCAAATGTCCACAAGGTGGCAACAGGTATTGTACTCTATCCTTGAGCAACAACCTTTAAATTTTTCTGAAATACTTTCTTAGAGCTCAAGGATATGGCCCAAAAACAACTTTCTAACCGTTGGATATTATATCCTCGGTTTATAATGGCCATAATTGAAAACCAGCTTCAAGCTGAGGGACTTGTTGGCCTGGGAGTCCCTGCTATGGCTGTATTGCCTGAAGTATACTCCCGGCACAACTCTGACCAATCACTCAAAATGGCTGCCAAGCTGCGCAAACCCACGCAGCTGGAACCCACAGCCACCACCACAAAATCCAAAGTCCCCACCAAACCAAAAACAAAACGAACCAAAACAGCTATTCAGGAAGATGAGTCCCCTGAAGATGCTCCTGTACCACCAAGACAGGATATACTTACTGGTGTAACCCCCCAGTAGTATCAGAGACTCACCCAGCCACAGCCGCTCAGGATTCCTCTCAAAGGAACCTGAAGCAACCAAAGAAGGGGTACCCACAAATCTGGAATCTTCCTCATTTGAGGAGATTGCCATTGAAACACACCATTCTCCCCAGGTGCATAATACCCTATCTCCTCATGAAAATGCCCCCCAAAGTCCAACACTTATAATTGCAAATGTGCTGACTCAGCTGCATGCCTCTCCTCCTCCCCCAACAACCACCTAAAGGGAAAACCACAGATATTGAGGTAGAGGATCAACATGCTTCTGACAACCCACAGCACAGGGGTTTAAATGTTCAGTCTCCTAGTGTAGATACGGAGACAAGAATATCTGGTGAGGCTGCCACCTCTTCTGCATCAGCACATGATCAGACTGAGGCTGGTAACATGGCTAAGACCTCATCAGAGGCAACAGCTGATGAAGGACATCGTCCTGAGGCTGGAAGTCCCCAGTTCCAAGAAAAAGGGGCACATGCTACATCTGGTCTACACCCAGGCATGTACATCTTGCTACTAGCAGAGGTCAGGTGATTCAGCATCTGCTGATGATGACCTGGGCTTCTTTTATGATGTTCTAGCCCAGAACACAATTCTTGAGGAAGAAGTCAGTAGACTACAAAGACTACTTGACCAATTTCTCAAGAAGCAAGTCCATCTGATACCACCATACACCCACAGATGGCACCTTCACCTGAAGGTCTCCTAAACACTCAGCCACTAAAAACATTCAATCCACCAGCCTCTACATCTGGCACTGCTTCTCAGGGACAGAACCCCTCTGAGCAAACAGCTGCTATCTTCCACAAATCCCTACCTCTCATCACCCCAATGATCACAGACATTGTGATCAAAACCTTGGATGACAAACTTCCCTCAATCCTACAGCCACTGGTGGAGGAGATTGTGAGCACAAGGCTTTCTACTACTCAAACCCTTGCAACCAATGCAACCAAAAAGGGGGAGAGTCAGTTAGTGAAAGGGAAGAGCATATTGATAGAGAGAGAACAGGAGGAAGAAGAGGTTGTGAAAGAGACTGAGAAGGAGGAGAGTATGTGAAGGGAGCTGACACTGATCAAGTGAGTGAAAGTCACAAAGACTTTCACATCACATATAAGAAGAGGAAGATTGAAAGAAAAGAAAAAGAACTCCAACTTGATGAGATGGTCAAAATGGCGGATGCTACACATAGTAAATCTATGGACTCCATTATTGATCAACTATACAGACAAGGGTTCGATACTGCACAGCTTGACTCAGAGATTAGAAGACTTGAAGTTGAAGAATTTAACTCAAGATGGGCAAGGTTATGATGTGTTAGAAAGAGAAAGACTGGAGATCATGATCAGATCATTGCAAAATATCTTGGAAGATCATTGATAGAGATTAAGTCATGGACCAGGGACAGTATCTTGGCAATAACCACCAAGATCTGTACGTTTGAAGCATACACAAAGGGATTAGTGATTGAAGCACTAAATGAAGCAGGTGCTGGAAACAGAAACGAACTAGCAAAATACTCCAAAGCCTCACTCATTACAAGAATGCTAGAACAACCTGCAAAACTACCACTTCAAAATCACCACTACCACAACCCATTAAAACCAACTCCTTTACCCTCAAAACCAACAGCCGATGATGCATCCAAGAAGAAGAAGAGAAGGATGTTGAGGCTAGAAGAAGAAGAGAGAAGAGGATGATGAGGAAGAAGATAGGCTGCCTCTTTCTGCAGTCCTAACTTTGCCTAAAGCCAAATCTATGCCCATCACTCCCACCTCACAGATGGAAACTGTGAGAGTAAAGATCGAAGAAGAAGAGCAACTGCAAAGGCTTCATGATGAGGAGATGCTGAAAGAGTATAGACAAAACTTATGCTGCTTCTTCATCAATAATAAGTATGAAGAAAGAAGCTCTGAGACTGTACACCCTTGCCAACACATTTCAATATCAAAAGGAAAAGGTGAGGATATGGCCTGATCCTAGGGTGGCTCACAGAATTGTGAAGAAGGACATTCCTGCAAGATACAAGGGCCAGATAAAAAGGATCGTAGATGAAGAGATCACAGTGGTCCTTGTAGTATCACCCTGGGAGATTGTAGAAGACTTCAAGAAAGCTTATGAGACTAAACAGGCCTCCAAAAGATGTTAGAAAACAGAGTGATCAAGAAGGGGTTAGTCTACAAGAAGCTTGAGAACTTCAAACAAAATGAGCTCAGTCTGTTACTTGAAGGTAATCACCCAGATGAGTTTGCCTACAGACAGATCACAACAGTTGAGCTCAAAAATGGCAAACAGGCCAAATACATCTCAGAGCTGTATGGGCGTGAAGGATTGTTCGATGGTGAACCAGAGAATCTTACTATGGAAGAACAAATCATGTTTCTCAGAGCATACACCAGAGAATCCTACAGGCTTATACATGGGAAGTGAGTTTCATGGATGGGGGAACAGCTCAGTGTCCAATTCCCCAATACAGAGCTCCCATCCATACTTTGCAAACCAAATCATCAGAGACTTACTTCCAGGCCGTGCTTATATGGGTCATCTTCTCAACTGATCAAGAAGGAAAAAGACCAACATTTGCCAACAATAAGTGGGACCTCAATAAAGTTAAAGGTTTTGGCTGCATTGGTTCAGGGGGAGTTTGTTGGACCAAAAGAACCAATGAGCCGGATCAGAAAAATTTAAGTCCCACAGACGTCACAACAACTACTGAAGTCCACAACAGCTGAAGACAACAACTGATTACAAAGTCTGAAGACACAAGTGCTGAAGACAAAGTCTGAAGACAAGTGCTGAAGACAAAGTCTGAAGACAAGTGCTGAAGACAAAGTCTGAAGACAAGTGCAAGACAAAGTCTGAAGACAAGGCTGAAGACAAAGTATCAGATGTTGTCACAAAACAGCTGAAGAGGACTTCTTCAGTAGTTGTGACGGTTTGCTTTCAGTAGTTTTATATTTCTCTTTCAGTAGTTTTGTAAAACGACTGAAGAGTTGTTCTTCAGTCGTTGTTGTAGTATCAGTAGTTTCTTTCAGTTGTTTTTATGTTTATACTTAGCACTCTGACATGTTCTCAGTAGTTGTGAACATTTCAGTAGTTATTAAGTATTAGTTATTTTTGTACTAGATCTGCTAGTAATCACCATCCCGTGATTACAGCAGTGATTCACTCTATATAAGGAGTGCCAACCTTATTGTAACTGTGAATGATTAGCAATAATATTGGGCATTATTGAAACATTCTAATCAAAGACAGAAAAATATTCTCTCGCATTTGTTTACAAATAACAAACTCTTGCTATAATTTGACTAATTCTTCTCTTCATTCCGCTGCATTACTCTCTAATACTTCAAACTGTGATCGTTGATCCTGACACTGATGATTTAGAAGAAACTGACATTCAATGGCAATGACAATGTTAACTTTAAGAGCACGGAGATTCATGGAAAGAACAGGAAGAAAGAATTTTGGTGGTCATCATCACTTCAAAACTAGGATTTGATAAATCAAAATTGAGGTGCTTTAATTGTAAACAATGGGACATTTTAAACGTGAATCCATTACCAATTGTCACAGATCCTAGTAACACTGTGAGTACCAAGATTGACAGCAGAGAAAGTAAAGGAAGAAGGAAATTCAAAAAAGGAGTCAGCCTTGATCTCAAACTTTGACTGGAGTGCAGAGGTGGAAGAAACAAGATCTGAAATAAATCACGCGTTAGTTGCTGAGGTTGTGTGAAAGTGATGAGATGGAAGTTGATAAAGATGGATTTGTGCTGTTCAAGGAATTCAAAGAGAGAGAATGAATCTTCAGTAAAGGAGAAAGAGAGAGAAGGCTGATGGAGAGAAGAAAGAGGAAATTACAGATTCAAATGAAGAAAGAAATCAAAAGCTGTGAAAGGAAAAGAAAAGGATGATGCGGCCGCTACTGTTGAGGAAAGGAAATCAAGTACTCCAGTATGCATGTGCGATAAAGCTTAGCTGCCGAAAAGATGGTAATGGACTTCCTTATGAGGTAATACAGGATATGTGCTCATCTGCTTGCAAAATTAGACTTTGGGGGTTTATAAGGCTAATCGTTTGTTAATTGATAATGAAAAGGATTAAAACAAATTAATGATGAACTTAAAATGAATGAATCAAAATATTTTGTGAAATTAAATGAGGCTTTAAAAGAAACTGATCATTTAAAAAGAATTGTTTTGGAAAGAAATGTAGAGGTTAATACTTTGACTGAACGGGTTGCTCTTGCTGAATTTGAAGCAAGCAAACTTCAGTCAAGTTAGATAAATGGACTATTTCTGGAATGAAACATGATGATCTTTGTAAATCTCAACGGGGAGCAAGAATTAAAACAGGTTTGGGTTATGAAAATGTACAGGTTTATCCTCCTCCTAGTACATACTGTTATTCTCCTATGCCTGTTCCTCATCCTTCTAATGATTTAATCAAATCAGATACTGACAGTATGTCTGCAGGTTTAGTTGGGAATAACTCTAAGTACATTCGTGAAGACTACGACTATGGACCAACTAGTGGGCTTGGATGCACTAGTTCTAGTACACCTGAAAATCAGCAGTCTGTTTTAGATAATAAGTCTAGTTTAAATTCAGTGTTTGTTTCTAGTTCAAATGTAACAGACTTGAATGTCTCATGTTCTCTTGATTGTTCTATTTCATCTTGTACTTCAAATCATGATAGTGATGATTTTTGTTCTGGTAATGAATGCAATGAATCTGATGTTTCTCCTAAACAACTGAGCAACTTAAAATTAATTCTTTCGAAAAGTTCTTTTCTCAACCTATTCCATCTTTCATACCATTAAATATGACATCTTCAGAAAAATGCAGTTCGTCTTCATCTGAAACTGGTACCAATGGTACGAGTTTTACTGATTTGTCAGAAGAATCAAGTTCTGATTTTGTAAAGAATAACTCTGATTCAAATAAACAAAAACATCATGAGATGTATGAGACATTCAGTGATGTTGATTCTAGTTTGTCTGAATGTGATGAGGAGATTATTATTGATCCTATTTTTACCTCATCACATCATCGACCTAGATTCAAACATCATTGTTTCAGGTGTGGTGAAGAGGATCATCTTATCAAAAATTGCCCTTTGATTGAAAGATCCTCTAATAGGAATTGTTTGGGAATAAATTGACAAAATTGGTTAATAATTTCTTTCATAAAAAATCAGCTTCTTTAAAAACAAAAGTTGTTCAATCTTGGGTCCCTATTGCTCCTGGCTAAATGATTTGTTCATTCATTTCAGGGATCTTCTTCAAAGATTGTACACAGTCTGTGGCATGTTGATAGCGGCTGTTCCAAGCATATGACGGGATTAAAGGATTTGTTGACAATTATCGGATTATAGATGGAGGATATGTGGCATTTGCTGGAGATAAGAAGGGTGGAAAAATGATTGGACAAGGAGAAGTTACCAATGGTTCTCTTACTCTGGAAAAAGTCAACCATGTTCCTGAATTGGCATTTAATCTTCTGAGTGTCTCTCAAATTTGTGATAAAGACATTCCTGTTCTATTTAAATCTGACGAATGTTTATTTTTAAAATCAGAGATAGCTATTCCAGAAGATTTAATTCTCATGCGTGCTCCAAGGAAACACGATACATATCTTCTTGATATGAATTCTAATGAGTCCAAGGCTACTGCAACTTGTCTTCTCTCAAAAGCATCAACCTCTGAGTCACTCTTGTGGCATCGTCGCTTAGGCCATGTCAATTTTAAGATAATTAATAAATTAGTAAAGAACAATCTTGTTAGAGGACTTCCTTTAAAAGATTTTTCTGTTACTGAAAAATGCATGGCATGTGCCAAAGGGAAACAACATAAGAAACCTCATAAGCCTAAACTTTTAAATAGCATATCAAGTCCTCTGAGTTGTTACATACTGATTTATTTGGGCCTATTAGTGTTAAATCAATTGCTAAAAAATCTTTTTGTCTTGTTGTTACAGATGATTTCTCACGTTATTCATGGGTGAGGTTTCTTGCACACAAAAGTGAAGTTGCAGAGGAATTGCAGAAATTAATCATTTCTATTGAATCAGTCAGTAAGAAAAGAGTTATGGGATTAAGAAGTGACAACGGCACTGAATTTAAAAATCAGATTCTTGATTCATTTTGTGCTCAAAAAGGGATTGTGAGACAATTTAGTGCTGCAAGAACACCCCCAGCAGAACGGTATTGCAGAAAGAAAGAATCGTACTCTTGTGGAAGCTGCTCGTACAATGTTGATAGAATCCTCATTACCAGTTATTTTCTGGGCTGAAGCTGTTAATTGTGCATCTTATGTTCTAAACAGGGTGCTAATTGTGAAAGATAAAGTGAAGACTCCTTATGAACTTTTTCATAAGAGGAAGCCACTAATTGATTTCTTTCGCCCATTTGGTTGTTCTTGTACTCTTCTGAATACTCAAGCTCAAAAGACAAAATTTGGTGCTGTTTCTGACGAGTGTTATTTTGTTGGATACTCTTCTTCACAAAAGGCATACCGAGTTTATAACAAGAGAACACGTATTGTTCAAGAGTCATTCTATGTTGATTGGCAAGAATCCAATCCTTCTGAAGTGAAATCTGAACCTGCATGGTTCTTTGACTCCGATACTGTGTTCAATTCATTTAATTTGCCAGTTTTCGATGATGATACATCAATTCCAAGTACTCAAACGAATATTATTCCATCATCTTCATCGTCTGTTCCATCCATCCCACAAGTAAATGATGCTTGTTTCAACTGATGTTAGCTCATCGTCTCCAATGCCTGATCAAGCTCCATTATCTGATTCTTTATCTCCTACATCTCCTAACTTACCTGATTCAACACCTGTCATTGATACACCTTCATCTACTCTTTCTCCGGCAACGGCTGATACTTCTTCAACTATCTTTCCTTCTTCAAGTGATTATAAAACTTTGAAAGATCATCCGCTTGATAATGTGATTGGATCTGTTTCTGATGGTGTTCGCACGCGAAGTCAATCCGGTCTGATTAATGTTTGTCTTTTCTCATGCTTTATTTCTCAAATTGTTCCTAAAAATGTTCATGCTGCTCTACAAGATCCTTGTTGGGTAGAGTCTATGCAATTGGAACTTCAACAGTTCCGGAAGCTTAAGGTTTGGACCTTAGTTGATTTACCTCCCAACAAATATCCAATTGGTACAAAATGGGTATTTAAGAACAAACCAGATGATCGGGGTGTGGTGGTGCGAAACAAATCTAGACTTGTAGTGCAAGGCTTTGCTCAAGAAGAAGGAATTGATTATACAGAAGTCTTTGCTCCAGTTGCTCGTCTTGAAGCAATCCGAATATTTCTTGCTCATGCTGCTCATAAACAGTTCAAAGTGTACCAGATGGATGTGAAATGTGCTTTTCTCTACGACGACATTGATGAAGAGATATATGTGTGTCAACCACCAGGCTTTGAAGATCCTGATTTTCCTGATAAAGTGTATAAGCTTGATAAATCTTTGTATGGCCTTCATCAAGCACCCAGAATCTGGTATGAGACTCTTACGCAATATCTTTAAGCAATGGTTATTCTCGTGGTACCATTGATATGACCTTATTTAAAAAGGAGGTGAATGGTGAAATGATCTTTGTTCAAGTGTATGTCGATGATATTATTTTTGGATCCACAAACTCTCAATTGTGTAGAGAGTTTGAAGAAGTGATGAGCCAAAGGTTTGAAATGAGTATGATGGGTGAAATGTGCTTCTTTCTTGGCTTGCAAGTTGAACAACAGAAAGAAGGAATTCTTATTCATCAAGAGAAGTACATTAAAGATATTCTGAAGAAATTTAAGATGGATGATGCGTCTACTGAAATGACTCCTTTTACTGCTCAGACGTGTCTCACTCCAGATGAAAATGGAAAACCAGTTGATCCTCATCTTTTTCGGTCTATGATTGGCTCTCTCATGTATCTTACTGCAAGTCGTCCTGATATCACTTTCGCTGTTGGTTACTGTGCTAGATATCAGTCGGCTCCAAAGGAATCTCATGAGAAAGCTGTCAAACGAATATTTCGTTATCTCAAAGGATCGTCTCGTCTTGGACTGTGGTATCCATATGGTGGAAATTTTGATTTACATGCTTATTCTGATAGTGATTCCAATGGTTGCAGGTTAAACAGAAAATCTGTGTCTGGAGGTTGTCAATATTTGGGAAATTGTCTGGTATCCTGGCAGAGCAAGAAACAAACTACTGTTTCTCTTTCTACAGGGGAAGCTGAATATATTGCTGCATCTAGCTGCTGCTCTCAAGTTCTCTGGATCCAACACCAAATGATTGCATTATGGAATTAATTTCCTTCATACACCTTTATTCTGTTGAACAATGAGGCTGCCATTGGAATGCTAAAAATCCATTCATCATTCGCACAAAGCATATTGAAACCCGAATTCATGCGATCGTGATGCTCAGGAGAAGGTTTCATTAATATTTTCCCAGGGTTTCATTAATATTATTCCCATCGATCAAAAAATCAAAAAGCTGATCTTTTCACAAAAACTTTTGATAAACCTCGTTTTTATGAATTGATTTCTATGCTTGGGTTTAATATCTTTTAATTTTTCATTTTCTATTCTTTGATAATATTAAAAATAAAAAAAATAAAAAAAAATCAAGTTAAAATTTCATTTATAATTATAGAAATATGAAAATAAAAATTTGGGGGAGTAATATCATTATTCTGAGATCGGATTTAAATGATGGGAATGATTGTATATTCTTTAAATATTTCTTATTTACATGACCAGTAATTCTATGAGAAATGATAGTAACTGTTACTGGATTCTGTTTCACATTAAAATAAAAGAAATGGATCAGATTCTTTGACGATATGCTTGATAGACTCAGCCTGATGAATGAAGTAGACAACAGCTTTATGATTAAATTAAACTTTATGCTTAAGAATATCTGGATTTACTCATTCATTTTGGATTGCACAAAAACTGAGTCCTGACAAAAATTGGATTGAGAATGAATCTTTCGTTCATTTTGCTTTGTTATGTCATCATTCTCTGCTGGTTCATTTTGTGTCAAGATGTCTTGTGTCTGTGCTTATCTCCTCTGCTGTACGTGAGTACTGACCTGGAGTGATGATCTCCTCTGCTGTACGATAGTACTGACCTGGAGCTCTCATCAGCACATGTTCAAATGGTTATCTCCTCTGTTATACGTGAGTATAGATCTGGAGCTCTTACCATTTTGATATAATTATGTCAAATCATCTTATCGATGAATTTCTCTCAGAATGAAATATTCTGTTTATAATCATTTGCACACTTATCCACAAATCTTGTTCCATGAAGATTGATTCATAATTCAAGAAATCCTGAGGTTGGGTGAGGGTTTTTATCAAATGATTGTGGGGTCTTAGCATTCTAAAGTATCTAATCGAACCTTAAATGAATCATAAGCTGTTGTTTGAAAAAGGATAAGGCTTGAGTTTAAGTGGACAATTATATCAGCAATTGTTATTGATTTGTTCTAATTTCAGTTGTTTCTGTGCAGATTGTGATCAGACCCTGTACTCAGTATGATCTCATGACTGGTAGATGATTTTTAATCATCATTATGTTCTAAAATATTTAGAGAATGTGATCTCTAATTATTTTAGATCTCATTATGTGATGTGCTTTCTTTGAGTATTAAAATTAAATATATAATAAAAAAAAATGGTGCGAAATTATTCTTTCGCTAATAGCTTCGCTAAGCGAAACTGCAATTTCGCTAGGTTTGCTTATAAGTTGTTAACCAGTTATCTTCTAGCGAAATTACAGTTTCACTGGGCGAAACTGTAAATTCGTCTGACGAATTTATAGTTTCGCTGTATGCGAAACTATTTGCTATATAAGTCATGTTTGCGAAATTTCTCTCATAATTTCGCAAAATCGCACAGTATCACTCTTAGGGTTTCTCCGTAACTTTATTGGCGATTTTGATTTGTGTTAGTGTTTTGGACTGTTTGTTTGTGATATTCGCTTCGTATGTGAGTTTCGAACCTTGATTCACTCTTTAATCTGGTTAAAATCATCTACACTTAAGTAATCTGGATTGTGACTCTTCGGTGGGTTCGTTGTTCGTTCAGCGAAACTACTGATTTCACTGCGAAATTGAACGAAAGTTCACATCTTTTCAGCGAAACTGTAAAGTTATGCTGTCCGAGCGAACTTAACAGTTTCGCCATATCTTATCTTATTTCGCAATAACTGATCCTTAATTCTCACAGTTTCGCTTGTATTTTCATGAGTCAGCGAAACTAATTTGTAATAGCGAAACTAAATTAATTTTTGGTGAAACTAATTGCGAAACTACTTTGATTCATTCTAATCTTGTCGAAACTACTTTTTGTTCTGCGAAAATAACAAGTTTCTATGAGCGAAATTATAGTTTCGCTTGTCGAAACTGTTTGTTTTCCTTGTCGAAACTGTCCTTGATTCAGCGAACCTATCATGTCTTAGTGAGCGAAACTATTGTTTCGCTTGCCGAAACTGATTGTTTCTTTTGTTTTTGTCTTATTTTCTTATTTTCAGTATTTCTTATTCAAATTTATTTGTTGTTCTTTTCAGGTTATTATGGCGAATCTCAAGTTTGATGAGAGGAATAACATCACTGCCATATTAGACGATACTCTGCCAAAGGCGGCCGGATTTCGTGACTGTATTAGATGGCTCCAAAGATCACCCATTGCATATGCTATCTCTCACTCACCCACTATCTATGATCTTCACATTAGAGACTTTTGGAGATCAGCTGAATACAACACTGGAGGAGATGTTCAGAGGATTACAACTAGAGTGATTGATCATGATATATCTATTACTGCTGAGAGCGTGTCGAGGATTCTTAGACTAGAAGATGATACTGGTGATGAAGTTGATATGACGGAATCTGAAGTATTCCAAGCTTTCAGACAAATGGGATATGAGGGACTAGTCTTTGGTTCGAGGAAGGAGATTAAAAAGTCTTTTTTATCTAAAGAATGGAGATATATAACTCACGTTTTTATTATGTGCTTAGATCACCATAAGGGTGGATCTGATGGACTTAACCTTGACTGGGCCAAAGCTATGGTGATATGTTGTAAAGGGGAGAAAGCAAACATTGCTAGATTGATCTTTGCGTGTATGGCAGAAATGTGATGGCGGTGAAAAAGGATAAATGGTTGTTATATCCTCGTTTTATTCAGATGATTATTGATGATCTGGTTCCTGATGTTCCTAAACATGGTGAAGTTAAGAGATTAGTGCAGATGAACCCTCGGATATTTGCAGATTGCTGTGCTATACGCCATGATTTCAGTGGTAAAATAACCCATCTCTGGGAAAACATGTACCCACCAGAGCGATGGAATTATATTAGACGGGTCGATGAGTCTGAAAACAAAAGAGCTGAGGAAACAAGGGTGAAACAAGCTGATGCAGCTAAGAAAAGATAGAGATATGCAAAAGAGAAAGATTATGATTTCGAAGAAGACATAGATACACAAGCAGAAGAAATAAGGGTGGAGAAAGAACGGAGGTCTAAAAAGAGAACTGACTTTGTTGAGCCTGAACGAAGAACAAAACATAGACACGAGGGTTTCACAGCAGGGAAAGAAGCTAGTGCTGGTCTTGATGAGGATGTGATTCGTAGTCTAAATACTTCATTGGCAAATGAGTTAAGTATGATAAAGACTAAACTGACGAATCAGGAGATTAGGGAGCAACAGAAAGATGAGGTCATTGAAGGAATGAAAAAGATGTTGGTTGATCAGAATAATTTGATTAAGAGGTTATTTGAAGAAATTTCACAGATGAAAGCTGCTGCTGGCCTACCTAGTCAACTAACTCAATCTGAGTTAGATGATATGACTGATATATCTAAGTACCCATTCTTGAATGTGGGTACTTCATCCAAGGTAGGAGAGGGCACTTCTGGAGCAGCTGATACTGAAGCAAGGGAACAAGAGATCCCAAGAGAAGATGCTGGAAGAAATGAGGAAGATGATATTGTTGAAGCAGGGTTTGTTAACCTACAGTTTGATTTTGATAAGGATATTGTGGGAGAAGAAGTGGTTGTTACAGCTACTAATGAGGAAGTGTCAGATAAAGGAAAAGGGTTGATTGATGAAGAAGAGGAGGATGAGCAATTGCTTGATTATGATTCTGAACCAGAGTTCTATGAAGTAGATGAGAGACCTTTGGTGTATGTTGCTAAGAAGGGAGATGATGAAAATGATGTGTTTGAGATGGATAAGAGTGATTGGTTGGTAAAGGAGAAGGAGGCTGAAGAACTTACTCCTTTGTTTCAAAATATGGAGAGTTTAAGTAGAAAAGAGGCAGACAAGAAGATAATCAGTTGGTGTTATAATCCTTTCTTAAAGATGTTTTTGATTAAAAGAAGAGGAGGTAATATTAGTTACATGCTCAAGAGGAAGGCGTTTAAGACCTTGCCTAAATAGGATCTGAGACGGTTGGCTACCTTGCCTTTGATTAATGCTCATTTAAGTGAAAGGGCAGTATTTCTTGAGAAGGAAATTAAAAATGGCCTTAATGATAATTTTGAGTCATTTGGATACATGAAGGCTGAACGAAAGAGATCGAAGAAAGATAAAGACTGGGAGACTGGGAAAGGGAGGATTGTTTTGAGAGTCAAACCACCTAAGACTGTAAACAGAGTAAGATTGGCTGATCCTCTTCCTCCACGTTTACAGGACTTTGAAAAGTGGTTCTATGATAATAACACTGGCGAGGCTGTGATTAGAGCCAAACAAGGAAAAGAGTTTAGGGTGTTTGACCCAATGGAGTCATTCAGTTTCTGTGATGAAGATCTCTTGATTCTTTGTGAAAATCATATTAAACCTGGGGCAGGAGAGGAAACACGAAAGGAGGCAAGCTTGTTTATGAATGTGGCGAACAAAATAAGAGGAGTACGGGCAGAGGTAAAGAGTTTGGCTGAAAAGGTGAGAGCACAAGATGACTTTGCCATGGATGTTCAAGACATGACCAGGCAGTTTGCTAGAGCTAGTGGTCATTCGGAGGAAGCTGATGATGCAGGAATTAACCTTGGAGAATCAGTGGCTGAAGCTTCTAAAGATGTTGCTGCAGGAGGGGATGAAGATAGACAATCAGCAGCTGAGGAAACGGGAGCTGACGAGTCAAACCAAGAGAAGTGAAGATAGTGAGGTCCAACCTAGGGGGAGTATTGAAGATCATGTTAGGTTGGACTCACTTTAGTATAGATGTTTACTTTATATTGTAATAGGACTTTTGTTAGTTTCATTTTGTATTTTGTTATTAATTGGCAGTTTTGGCAGTCCAGCGAAACTGTGAGCGAATCTATAGTTTCGCTCACAGTTTGCTGTTTTGGTTCACCCGGCGAACTTGTGTTCTGCCGGGCGAAACTATAGTTTCGGCATGACAGTTTCGCTGGTAGCGAAACTGTCAGCGAAACTATGACTGCTATATATACTATTGTCATTTCATTTTGTATGATAAGTTTGCAAAACCCTAATCGTGGAATTCTGTTGCAAACTATCATTTCCAAGCAGTTACTTCATTGAAATACAATTGTGCTTATTGTTATTGAGTGAGTTTGTTCATTTGAATATCAATTATGTCTTGATTCATCATATTCTCTTCTCAATTGTTGTTATTTGGTTTGTGTATTTGATATTGATCAAATTATCCTATCAATTGTACTGTTCATCGATCACATGGACCAACACAAATTTCTTCCGAAGACTTTTGAGGATATGCTTTTATCTGATGTACTTTACCATACAGCTGGACCACCTTTCCGCTGCAACTTTGTAAAGTCACCAACTTACATGATTTGGAGAAAGGTCCATGCTTTTGGTAACTGTACATTGAGGTCTTGAGTCCATGCTTTCTATTTTATGTACTTTTATCCTTTTTGTAATATATTAGGATGTGAGCTATGGCATGTCATAGTCACTAGTCAAAAGGCAAATCTGCCTTTTGACTCTACATTTGATTTTGTAGTTGTCTAGTCAATTGTATTCAGTTAGCTTTTAAAGTATGGGCGGCTGTAGGATGTAGTATAAAGTATCTCAAGTACTAGTTGTCTACATTTGATTTTGTAGTTGTCTAGTCAATTGTATTCAGTTAGCTTTTAAAACCAACTACTTGTGTTGTTTGCCATCTTGTTCTGTCTCATATTTACTTGTGTTCTTAGCATCTTTCACAAAAAGTTAACCAGTTCCCTATTTGTTCTGTTAAGTGTTCTAAGCAACTCTCCTCATTGTGTTGTGTTGTAAGTGCATACCCTTCACCGGTCCTGCATTTGGTATCAGAGTATTTCAGGCTCTTGATATAAGATCTCACCATCTTAAGATCCCTCACACACATAAAATACTTAACAACTCAAATGGCAGCTATTACCAAAGCTGATATAGAAACTGGAACTATGACAAAGTCTCCACTGATCATTTTCGAAGACTTTGATACTAGGTGTCAAAGTATGGAAGGCTTCATCAAGTCTCAAGACTCCAGGATGTGGGACTCTATTGTTAAAGGACCTTACATACCAAGCACCACTTCTGCTACTGGTGGTGGTATGATTCCTAAGCCTGTGGCTGATTACTCTGAAGTATACAGGAAGAGAATAGAGATTGATCAGAAAGCCATGACAGCCCTTCAAATTGCTCTTCCAAACTCCATCTACAGAGGCTTCAAGAAGTGCAAAACTGCCAAGCAACTATGGGAAGCACTCAAGCTGATGTATGAGGGATCTACTGAAGCAAAGGAGAACAAGAAGGATCTCATGAAGCATCAGTTTGAAAACTTCACCTTTAAGGTAGGTGAAACGATGACTCAACAATACTTCAGGTATGTTGAGATTGTGGATACTCTAATGGATGTTGGAGTAACTTTTGAAAACAGGGACATTGTAAGGAAGTTTATATCCTCTCTTCCTAGACAATGGACACATTACTGTTTTGTTTTCAAGAGGACTGAGAACCTTAAGACTCTTACTCTCACAGAGTTGTATGGTATTCTTAGTGGCTACCAGATGGAGATGAACATGCAAAACTCATATGGTAACTCCAGCAATCAACTGAGTTCGGCCCTCCATGTGGTTGAAAGAGAAAGCATTGAACCACAACATCATCTAATATGCTACCCTGACAACTCACGAAAGGGCCCTTTCATCACCTTCCCAGAGACTCCAAGGGAAAGCTACACTCAAGGAAGTCCTTATCAAGAGACAAGTTCTTCTCATGCCTTTGACTCTGCTGATGAAACCTCAGGTAACTTTCTCTTCACCCTTGAAGATTTGGACTGTATCCATCCAGATGATATGGAGTATATGGAGATAGTCCAGCAGATGGCTCTTCTCACTCATAGAGACAAGAAGTTCTACAAGAGGACAGGGAGAAAGTTTCCAAGCAATGTAGTCAGTGGAAAGTTTGTGCTGGATAAAAGCAAAGTAAAGTATTACAACTGTAATCAGATAGGACACTTTGCAAGAGAATGTAAGGCACCAAATCGTGGCCAAGCACAAACCAGACCAAACTACACTGAGAAAGCCCCCTATAATGAGAAGCCAAAGCAGCAAGCTGCAGTTGCTGTTAAAGAAGGAGGCTTTGACTGGAGCTTTCAGGTGGAAGATGCATCTGCAAACCATGAAGCCAAGGTATTGGAACATCTTTGTACTCCTGAATGCATTGCTAAAGTCAATAGATACAGGTCCTATAACTTAGAAATGAGATCTGATCTTGAGTCGTTAAATATCTTAAAAGCTGATTTTAAAAGAGCTGAAAATGATTATAAATAAAGATAGAGGACTTAGATAAAACCATTTCAACTCTTAAACATGAGCATACAAACTACAGGACTCAGATCAAATACCTCATTACTAAGTTAACTGAATGCCCGGCTGAGCTTATAATCAGCAAAGCCAAGGCAGAAAAATGTGATCTTGAAAAGAGATCTTCAAGAACATAATATCCTCATCCGTGCATGCAAAAGTTTGTTATCAAAATAAGCAGGGACTAGGATCTTGTGAGATAGCTCCACCACACACAATCTTGTTTGTAAGATCTCCCAGGTGCGGAACATGTGAAGATGAGCTTTCCTTCATAGATCCTGTGACTGAAGAGGATGAAGAGGAGATGGTGGAGAATGGCTCTGAGAAGAGTGAAGAAGAGCATTCTAAGAAGGGTCACCATCCCTTTGAGGAGAGGAAACAGTTGGGATGACCAAGTCAAAAGAAAGAACTTGATCAAGAAGGCCAAAAGAAAGTCCAAAAAGGCTCAAGAGAACAAAGCCACCTTCAATTATGCACAGAAACAAGTCTTCATCTCTGCAGGATTTGAAGTGGTGAAGGTTGAAGACACCAACTTGAACTCCATCAACAAGAGTTCTGGTTCATGTCCAAATCATCCCATCATCAAGAAGAAGGCTGATCAGTTGTGCATCACTGCTGTACAACCTGAACCATCCAGCTCCAAAGGTAGTTCTATCCCCACAAGAACTGCTACAGCATCTGCAAAGATGAAAATGGAGAAGGAAAGTGATCAAGTTCAGCCTTGTTCATAAAGGAAAACTCCTAGAAGGAAGAAAATTGGCTGTGTTATGTGTGGGAGTACTTCTCATCTTGCTAAGGATTGTGTTTACAATTCAAAGAGTACTCTTCACATGACCAAGAAAGAAACTTCTAAGAGTTTGGAAAAGAAGAAGCAAGCTTCGGAAGGAAAATCTGTTTCCTTCGGAAGCCCCAAAATGAAGAAGATGACAAGTGGAAACTTGCCTTCGGAAAAAAATTTGGTCTCGGAAGAAAGGAATACTTCCGAAGTACTGAAGCCTACTGCAGTGAAAGCAAGATCTTCCCAAGGTCCAGTCATCAAAACTTCCGAAGTATTGAAGGTCAAGTCTAAGCTTCCAAAGGTGGTGTGGAAGTCAAAGAAAGACCAAGTGGCTGAAAGTTCTCCATCAACATCAGCAAATGATCCTTCTAGCATGAATATAGGATCAATTACTATTGCATTGTCTTCAACTTCTTTTGATGAGCCCACGACCAATGAGGCTTAGGTTTCCAAA
Organism: Flaveria ramosissima; assembly: GCA_025215565.1. Taxonomy (NCBI): domain Eukaryota; kingdom Viridiplantae; phylum Streptophyta; class Magnoliopsida; order Asterales; family Asteraceae; genus Flaveria; species Flaveria ramosissima. The sequence goes on from CM046045.1 coordinate 283,648, forward strand.
TGTAACTTACCATCTCTTTTGTGCATAAACAGCTCAAGACAAACAGAAATGTATGGATCATTGACAGTGGCTGTTCCAGGCACATGACAGGCAATAGGTCACTACTCCAAAAGTTTGAAAGAATTGATGGAGGACCAGTTGCTTTTGGAGGAGATGCAGGAGGTTAGATTACACGAAGGGTCAAGGTCACAAATGGTAAGCTTAGTATTGAGAAGGTAAACTTTGTCAAGGAGCTTGGGTACAATCTTATGAGTTTATCCCAATTTTGTGAACGGAGTCATAACATGCTCTTCACTGAGCATGAGTGCATTGTTCTCAGGCCCGAGGTGGTCATTCCTCATGAGCACATCCTGCTCAGAGCCCCTAGGAAAGGGAACATGTACAAGATGGACTTGTAAGAAACATCTCCCTCAGGATAAGTTTCATGCTTTCTGTCTAAATAAAATAATGATAAATCTTTCCTCTGGCATAAAAGAATGTGCCATGTAAACTTTAAAAACATGAATAAATTAGTTAAGAATGATTTGGTAACTGGAATACCAAATAAAGAGTTTACCAGTGATGACCACTGTGTTGCATGCCTGAAGGGAAAGCAACACAAGGTATCTCACAAGATAAAGGAAAGAAATTCCATCATTAATCCTCTACACTTATTACATATGGATCTCTTAGGCCCCACTGTCACACCCCGACCGATGGCGGAATAATTGAGGCGGACGAATGTGAATCGATTGTTCATAGCACATGGTAATATATATGTTTAAATAACATTTAAAAGTCAATTATTTATTGAATAATGCTAGTCAAGTACACACTACAACGCAATTAAAATAAAACCATAAAACATAATATTGTCTTCTTTATTTTTGACTAGGTCCAATCCTATATGAGCAGAGAGAAATCCACTAAATAGCGTTTCCTGAAATCATGTGAAAAAGTAACGAGTCAGCTAACAAATTAGCTTGTGAGTAATCATAGGTTTATATACACATATATAGATTGACTAAATATCTTGAAAAACAATTCAAATCACATGACAATGTCAAACTAAAATGCAACAGCGTATCATAATAGAAAAACAAACACAATCAACCCTAATGACTGAATTGACTCGGTCTTCAGACGAAGCCTTATAGAATGAAAGATTCCGGTTTCAATCACCAAGCGTCTAAAAAATGGGGTGGGTTTGTCAAACCAATAGCATGTATAGAATTGAATTTAGTATGAAATAGAATAAAAGGAATTATTATGATTGAATAATGGATCACATGATTTCCCCAAATAATAAGACACAAAATGAGCAATGAATACTCACTTGGTAATAAGTTGATTTGAATAATTATGAAAGATTAGACACCAACGGTTTCCTCACCGATTTAACCTAAGAAATGATGTTCTTAATTTAAAATAATATAATGATTGATAAATAGACATGAATTATGGTTTCAATTGGGGTTTAGTTAAATAAAAAAATTGTAACTTATTTGATATATTGGTTAAATAAAACTAGAATAAAATGTTTGAATGATAAAATAAGTAATTAGTTTAATGGAATTATAAAATGATTTAAGTAACATTTGAGATCACATATGGTAAATAAATAAATAAATTTTAATGGTTGTTTATTCATAACTTGATCAAAATAATTAGTTTAATAATTAGGTATTTAGATGTTTATGAACTTTGGGCTTAAAACGATTGGAAACAGTTTAGGTTTGGCTCAAAGTGATTTTCATAAAATCTAAAACTTATGAATAAGGTTTGTTACACATTTAACTCCTTAAAATTAAATAAGGAATGAGATTATAATTTTAAAAATTTTCGGTGATTGGTATATAATTTCTAAAATAATATTAATTAACAAATTGATTTTTTTTATATTGATGTTATGATATAATAATAATTTATTTATTTATTTTGTTTTTTTCTTTTGAAATCTAATTTTGATAAAATAAAGAAAATAAAAATTTTAAAAATACATGCGGGTGCTCAGGTTCGAACCTGGGTCGCCCGTATGTATGGGTGTGTGTGTTACCATTGGGCCAAGGCCCCAAATTTGATTACATTTCAACTAGACTTAATTAAAACCCTTAACTCTTGTTTTTCCCCAAATCAATATGAACCCTAATTGTAGAATGATTAAACTGGACAAGAACTTGATGTTGATAATCGAATTGAGCATAGGGCTTTCGTTTAACATGGATAAGCAACTGTAATAATATATCTAATTACCTGAATTGAGATTGAATCGATGGTGTACAGTTTGAACAAGTCGCGACGGGTTGATAATCGGTTCAAGCTGATTTTGTTGGTCTTAATCGAATTGCTCGCTCAGGGAGCTTCTATTGGTCAATATGATCAAAAGCACTCAAACAATTTTGTTGGGGTTGCCTCGGATGCGTAGTTCGATTAGTTGCAGGTTGCGAGTGAGGATGGAGCTCAAAGAGGGTTGAGTGAGTGTAATGTAGGGTCGATTGATGCTGTTTCAAGGGATTATTTGATTATTTCCATTCGTATATAGGGTCGATTGATGCTGTTTGAAGGTCGATGAGTTAAGGTCTTAAATCGGAAGTTTCGATTATGAATTGATGAGGAATTACGGTTACCGGTTAAAATTTATTCGATTTTTATGATTGTGATGGTCAAAAGATGCATTACCGCTCATTTGATTTTGCCAATTGATCAATCACGAGTGAAACGGATATGCAATTGAGTGATGAACTTCGGTTACGAGGGAAAACAGTTTCAACCACCGATTACGTCCGATTGAAACGTTTCACGAGTTCGAATCCGATGCGCGAAGTAAAAGAAACGATTTGATTGCTTTAATTTGGGTCGAATGGGTTGGTTTTGAAGTCGCCGGAGTCGGCCGGAAGTTGGCCGGAGGTGGTTATAGGACAGAGGAGGTTTGCTTTGGGTTTTAAGGCAAATTACAGATTTGACCCTTGAAGTTTGAATCATTGTTATTTTATGTGTAAGCTTGTAATTTAAGTTTCATAAATTTCATTGTCCACCCTAAATTAATAAACTCTTTTTTTTAATAATCCATTTATTTCACAAAATATTTATAAATCTTTTAATAATTTTTTTAATGAGCCCTTTTTAAATTTAGTTATTTATCATAATGACAAAAACAAAACTTTCAACTAAAAAAAATAAATAAATCTTTACAACCTTAGTATAATTCGTTCAAATGATTCAAATAAATGAACATTCTAAATAAAGCCATTTTATAAATTGATTAAACTACACCGAGTTACATTTAATTCATTGAAAAAATACCCCAAAAAAATGGATTCGGGTTTGCAGATTGGAAATGGGTCGGATGTTACACCCACCAGTGTAGTGAGTCTAGGAAGGACCTCTTACTGTTTGGTGCTCACAGATGACTTTACAAGATTCACTTGGGTCTTCTTTCTTAGAACTAAGGATGAGACCCCTGAGATTCTGAAGAATGTCATCTTAAAGATTGAGAATCAATGTGATCACAAGGTCAAAACCATAAGATGTGATAAAGGAATTGAATTCAAGAATCAAATCCTTGATACGTTTTGTGAAGAAAAAGGTATTACAAAACAATATAGTGCTCCTAGGACTCCTTAGCAAAATGGTGTTGCTGAGAGGAGAAACAGGACACTAATTGAAGCTGCAAGAACAATGTTGTCTGACTCTATACTGCCCATCACCTTCTGGGCAGAGGCAGTGAACACTGCTTGCTATGTGCAAAACAGAGTTTTAGTGGTTAAGACACATGGTAAGACTCCTTATGAACTTTGGCACAAGATAAAACCTTTCATTGGATTTCTCAGGTCATTTGGATGTCCTTGCACCATCTTGAATACCAAAGATCGAATTGCCGAGTTTTCTGAGAAATCAGATGATGGACACTTTATTGGATACTTTTCTCAAGCTAAAGCTTATAGAGTATACAATCTCAGAGCTATAATAGTTGAAGAGTCAGCCAATGTGACTTTCAATGAGCACACTCCCAGTGTAAAAGGTTCTGGTCCGGATTGGCTATTTGATCTTGATTTAGTTACTAACTTTTTTAACAAATCTTATGAGAATGTTTCAGGATCCACATATATACTACCTACACGTGATCCTGATCCAAGATTTGAGTTAAGAAGACCTTCAAGCTACACATCTTCAGCTCCAATGGTAACTAATCCTGCAAAAGAAGCTTCTACCAACACATCAATGACAAATCCCACTGACACTTCTGGGGGTGCCTTCAAATTCTAGCTTAGAGGTACAAAACTCAGAGGAAGGAGCTTCAAATGTTCGAGAAAATGGTGGTGGTGAAAGTGATCATGAATTTCTTGATGCTGATACCCACTACATTGAAGACAACATCAATGATGTCACACACTCATTGGATCAAGTTAATCTTGATAAGTGTGTTGATGTGGAAGATGAATCTTTCTTGCCAGATCAGAATTTTTCAAATTTAGATCTGTCTAAGCAACTTGCTGTGATCCCTCAACTAAGGATCCACAAGTCTCATCCTACCACAAATATCACTAGAGATGTTGATTCAGTGGTAAGAACAAAAGGACAAACACATGAAGCAAATGTTTGTCTTCACTCTTGTTTCTTGTCCCAGATAGAGCCAATGAAAATTGATGAGGCTCTGAAGGATGGAAGTTGGGTTATAGCCATGCAAGAGGAGTTGCTTCAATTCAAAAGGCCAAAGGTTTGGAACCTATGTCCTCTTCCTCAAGGGAAGACTACCATAGGAACCGAATGGGTTTTTAGGAATAAGAAGGATGATAGAGGACTTGTGCAGGACCGGTGAAGGGTATGCTCTTACAACACAACAACACAATGAGGAGAGTTGCTTAGAAAACTTAATAGATCAAATAGGGAACATGTTAACTTGTTAGTGAAAAATGCTAAGAACACAAGTAAAAGTGAGACAGAACAAGATTGCAAAACAACACAAGTATATTGTTTTCAAGAATGTTGTATATTGCTTCTAAAGTTCTATTACCAGTTTCAAAGCATCGATGGAAAGTTACAAGTACTGGAGATACTTTATACTACATCCTACAGTCGGCCATACTTTGAAAGCCAGCTGGATACAATTGACTAGACAACTACAAAATCAAATGTAGAGTCAAAAGGCATATCTGCATTTTGACTTGTGACTATGACATGCCATAACTCACATCCTAATATATTACAAGAAGGATAAAAGTACATAAAGTAGAAAGCATGGACTCAAGACCTCAATGTGCAGTTACCAAAAGCATGGACCTTTCACCAACTCATGTAAGTTGGTGACTTTACAGAGTCGCACCAGAAAGGTGGTCTAGCTTTACGGTAAAGTACATCAGATAAAGGCATATCTGTAAAAGTCTTCGGAAGAAATCTATCTTCACTCTTTGGCTTCGGAAGACTTTGTGTTTGAAGCTTCGGAAGACTTCACTTTTGGCTGCGGAAGATGTTGGTCTTGGCTTCGGAAGATTTTACACTTCGAATATTTCTAGTGCATGGTGTAAAACTTCCGAAGCATTTCTACTTATGTTCTTTAGTGCATGCTTGCAGAGAGACTTTGGATGTTTTGGCTGCATCATACTTATAGGAATCCTTACAAAATCCCCCTAGGCTGATGCTACCAAAACGTTTAGAAGATCTTCAGATGTTTGTAGTCTTCAGCACAATGATGACCATACCCTTCTTCATTAGATGGTTAGGAGCATTCAGACTCTTATAATATCTTCTCATCTCAAAGTGATCATGCAGAGGTAAGTTAATTATGTCTTGCCATGTATAGACATTCTCAACACCTTGATCTCTGATCACATGCCATCTCTCTGGATTAGTAGTGAAGGTCCAGGATAAGATGGGTGTCTCAGCTGCAAGAGGAGCCACTTGAATTGGAGTTGATTGGGCTGCCTCTTCATGCACTTCCTCAGGTTGATCTTCTTAGACTTTGGTTTAGAAGCCATCCTCTTCTTCCTCTTAGAAGACTTTAACTGAGAAGACTGGTCTGCAGCACCTTGTTGATCATCCTTGTCTTTCTCAGTTGGGTGTTCCTCCCTCAAAGGTTCAGAAGGAAAGGGAGTTTGACCCTGATGTGGATCAGAAGATGAAGCTTGCTGAGCTTAGCAAGAGGTCCAGGTTGTGTATAGAGAATGGGGCTAAGTCTCCTTTCAGAGATTTGAAGGAGAGGGTGTTCCTCCCTCACAGGTTCACCTTTAACCTCCACTTCAGGTGGGATTTGACTTGGAGGAGAGTATAAGTCAATCAGCTCTCCACTCTTGATCTTCTGCTTGATTAACCTGATATGCTCATCTATTGTGGATAGAGACATGGGGCTAAGTCTCCTTCCGGAGAATCCATACAGCTTCAAGAAGCTCATCATCCTTTGTCTGTCTGAAGACTTTTTCATACACTTTTGGATGATAGCTCTTGACTTTGCAGCATCTTCCCTCATATTTCTTTTTCTTGCCTTTTGTTCTTTGAGCACTTGAAGTTCAAGCTGTTTGAGATACTCAAACTCAATGTACTCAAAGGACAAGGGAAGAAGTGTTGATGCCTTGTAGAGACCTGTGGCACTCAGGTAGTTGATCATATTTGGCCTATCTGTTTCCTTGTCTAGCTGAGGTTCTTGTGTTGCAGCCACATCCTCTTGCACAGGACTTTCCTGAACTGGGGAGATAGTTGGAGCATGCTTGTATAATCTTTTCTGTCTCTTCTCTTCTTTGAATTGGAGAAGTAATCTTGCATCCTCTTTTTCCTTCATCTCTCTTGACACTTCCATGTCAGCCAGTTCATTTAATTGCTCTAAGGGGAGAGATATAATCTCATCTATGTCATAGTTCCTGGTCTGCAGGTAAGTAATCCTGACTGCCCTCAACTAATCTTCTTGAGTGTTTGGTCTTGGGGCAGCCCTGATTACAGCTTGCATAAAGCCTGAAGACCAAGAGGAACTTTCTCCCCTTAGCTTCCTCTTCCTCTCTCTCTCTCCTCCTCCTCAATCCCCTCAGGAGTCAAAATCCTTTTCCCTTTGTCACCCAAAGACCTTTGTGACTCAGGGTGGATAGAGGTTTGGCCTAGCATCCAAGCTCTGGCTAGAGAGAGGTTGTGAGACACCTTCACCCTGCAGGTGTTTCACTGAGGGAATGAATTTCTGAAGCAGTTGTTGGTATGACATGGCTCTCAGGCTCTATCACTGGGCCTTCAGCCAAGGTTTTAACTTTGAAGCTAATCTTAGGGTCTGCCTCAACATCCAGTTGACCAATGACATTACCTGATTGCCTTTGTCTCCTTCTAAGGCTGAACTCTTCAGTAATTCTGTCTTGAATCCTGAGTACTAACCTGTCAGCTTGTCTTGATTTGCTTGGGTTGACAAGTGGCATGTTGATCAGGTCAAGACCTTCATAGTAGTCCAAAGTTTGAAAATTGAACACTTCTTGCTGCCCTTGAACTCTATGAAGAATGAGGGCTCTTCTATCAGCATCATACCTCCACCCAATAATGTAGTTTGAAGTTCCTTGAGGTGGAGATGACACAGCCCTTGGAATGCCTTCCTCAAAGAGACTCCTAATGACAGAGTCTATTATGTCCACATTAATGTGAACTTGTGAACTTGATAAGGTGAACTACGTTCAACAACTTCAAAACAACTTACTTTCTGTTTCCCAAAGCTGTGATAAGGGATTTAAAGTCATATTCGACAACAAGAAGTGTTACGTCTTAAAGAAAGACTACGTGATTCCGGAGGACCAAGTTCTGATGACAGCTTCAAGATATAAAGACCTTTATGTTTTGGATCTTTCAACGGCTTCAACAACAGATCATGAAGTTCAGTGCTTTCTATCAAAAGCCACTGAGAAGGACTCTATCTCCTGGCATAGGAGAATGGGACACATTAATCAACGGAAGATGCATCACTTGATCCAGAAGGATCTCGTGAGAGGAGTCAATGTCAAGAATTTTCAACTTCCTGATTTTTGTGTAGCTTGCAAGAAAGGCAAATAGACGAAGAAGTCTCATAAGGAAAAGAAAGTTCATTCAATAGAACTTCCTCTTGAACTTCTTCACATGGATCTGTTTGGTCAGTCAGTACAAAGAGCATTGCAGGCGATTTGTATTGTTTTGTGGTTACTGATGACTACTCAAGGTTCTCTTGGGTAATGTTTCTGAAGTCCAAATCAGAAACATTTGAGTCATTCAAGGAGTTAGTAACTACACTGGAATCTCTCTACAAGCTGAAGGTGAGACAAGTACGCTCAGACAACGGGACTGAATTCAAGAATCAGTGGATGGAGGCTTATTGCAAGGAAAAGGGAATTGTGCATCAATTCATTTCTGCCTACACACCTCAGATGAATGGCGTTGCTGAGAGAAAGAACAGAAGCTTGATAGAGACAGCACGGACAACGCTGGCAGACTCGAAACTGCCTATCCAATTCTGGAATGAGGCAGTGGCTAATGCATGTTATACACTGAATCGAGTTCTGATAGTCAAGCGCCACGGAAAGACATGTTACGAGCTACTACAAAGACGCAAACCGAATTTGGAGTATCTCGAACCATTTGGCGCGAAAAGAAGACTCAAGAAGGTAAATTCAGCGAGAAGGCTGATGAAGGAATCTTCCTAGGATACAACATACCGAACAAGAGAGTTTACAACAACTCAACGGGTCTAGTAGAAGTGTGGTGTAATGTTGACGTTCAGAGATATACCACACCACCTACTGGCAAAGGACCCGCCTACTTTTTTGACTATGATGGATTCTTCAAGTCCTTCAACATCCATATCTCTCCTTCGGATGATGAGTTAGCTACTCGGATGATGTATGATATCTTGAATACACCATCTCATAATTCAACATCAACTAGCTCACAGGGAGAATCATCTACTCAGTCAAGGGGAGTAGTCGACGACAGTGACTCATCCTCAGAAGATGAAGCTGAAGAAGATGATCAGAACAGTCAGGAGGAACAGGTTCCAATCCCTGCAAGTCCACAAGCATCAAATAGTGATGATCCTTCGATTTCGGAACCTCAAACTCCAACTACCTCAGATGCAGAACCAAATGTTCATAATCTTGGCTCTGAGGTAGCTGTTCCTACTACTCCAGGATCACGTCCAAACATCTATCATCCCTTAGACAATGTCATTGGGGATGTCAGATCAGGAGTACAAACCCGAAATCAGCTATACTCAGCTGATTATGCATCTGTTATGGAAAAGGGATACATTCATGATGGTGCTTATCGGTGTTTTGTCTCGCAGTTTGAGCCAAAATACGTCAGTGATGCACTAAACGATGAGTCGTGGGTGAGTGCCATCCAAGAAGAACTTCTTCAGTTCAAGAAGTTAGGTGTATGGACTCTGGTAGATAGACCTAAAGGTGCTAAGGTCATTGGCACCAAATGGGTCTTGAAATGCAAGAAGGATGACCAAGGGGTCATTATCAGGAACAAGGCTCGACTGGTGGTTCAGGGATTTCGCCAAATCGAGGGGATTGACTACAATGAAGTGTTTGCACCCGTGGCAAGGATGGAAGCCATCCGTATCTTCCTTGCCTATGCATCGTACATGAAGATTAAAGTCTATCAATTAGATGTGAAGAGTGCATTCCTTCATGGGGAAATAAGAGAGACAGTCTATGTCAGTCAACCCGATGGATTTGAAGATCCTTATCATCGGGATAGAGTTTACAAACTCGACAAGGCTTTATACGGGCTTCATCAAGCTCCAAGGGCCTGGTATGAGAAACTATCGACTCATCTTGTGAAGCACGGCTTTCGCAGGGGAGTCATTGACTGCACACTGTTCATCAAAGAAAAAGATGAAGACCTACTGCTCGTACAGATCTATGTCGATGACATAATCTTCGATTCAAAGAACGAAGAATTATGCAAAGAGTTTGACGCAGTTATGAAGAAAGAGTTTGAGATGAGTGCTATGGGGGAGATGAAGTTCTTTCTCGGGTTACAGGTGGATCAGACACCAAATGGGATCTTTCTACATCAGACCAAGTATGTGGGAGATATTCTCAGTCGATTTGACATGGAGAATGCTTCTGCTGCTGGGATTCCACTTGCTACAAATCATGATATATCGCCTGACGAAAATGGAAATCTGGTAGATGCCACAATGTACTGAGGAATGATTGGATCCCTCATGTACCTCACTGCCTCAAGACCTGATATCATGTATGCTACATGTTTATGTTCTAGATATCAGGCTAAGCCTAAGGTGAACCATCTGATCGGGGTCAAGAGGATATTTTCTTATCTGAAGGGTACACCCACACTTGGGTTGTGGTATCCTCATGATGATGACTTTGAGCTCACGGCGTATAGTGACTCGGATTACAGGGGCTTCAAGATGAACTACAAGTCTACATCAGCAGGGCGTCAATTCTTTGGGAGGAGATTAGTTACCTGGCAGTGTAAGAAGCAGACCTCGGTTGCATTGTCAACCTGTGAAGCCGAATACGTTGCTGCTGCAAGTTGCTGTTCACGAATCATCTGGATTCAACAGCAAATGCGGGATTACGGTTTAATGTTTTCTTCTACTCCTATCTTTGTTGATAACTCTGCTACAATTGCAGTAACTAAAAATCCGGTACAACATCCAAATACCAAACACATCGGTATTAAATACCATTTCATAAGAGACTGTTTTGAAAAGAACTTAATTGATGTGGTAAAAATTAATACTGATTTTCAACGCGCTGACCTCTATACAAAAGCCTTTGATAAACCACGTTTTCTATATCTGTTAGAGGTCAACGGCGTTAAAAAGAAAAGTGATGTTATCCCTGATGATGATCATGTGTAGTCCGATGCAGTTTAGTTAAATTTTTCTTTTTCATTTTATTTTATTTTCCTTATTTATTTTATTCTGTTTAAATTAAATTCATGTTATTTAGTTGTTTATTAAAATCCTAAAATAATTAAACCAGTTATGATTTTAGTATTTTAGGGGGAGAATAAGTCAGCCAGTAACATTAAAAAAAAACGAGGAAGAAGGAGTGGATAGCTGATATAAGGTAGATCGTATCTGTGATACCGATTCAAACCCTTTGGAAAATGATAGTACACAGAAACAAATCAAGATGGACTTTAAAATTTAATTTAGAAAAGATGCAAAAGTCAAAGTATGAGTCTGTGTAGTCTAAGCAATATAAAAGGGAAGATGATAGAAAAACTGGTAACTACTAAGGTAACACAAAGAAAGTAGACCTAGAGGTTGCTAGACCACAAATGATATGTCGGTAGATTCAACACAATAGATGATTAGACCTGACTGGTGTTCTCAAGATCAAACTAAGTTGTTCAACTGACTGTGGGCTTCCATCTTGTCATTGGTTAACACAATCAACAATATTCCAATAAGGGGTAATGAGCAAGTAAACGCCACAAATGTGTGCGGATGACCATAAATAGAGCAAAGCACGAAAAAAAAGGAAAGACAAATGCTATCAAGCTAATGACATATGTTGTTGGTGCATTTTGTGCAAAATAAAATTAAGCTGCTCTTACAAGAAGATAGGTTGTGTGCCTCTCTGCTGTGCGATGGCACTGACCTGAGGATAAGCATAACCTAGATATTCTAGAATTCATTGTTGTTTTGCCGCCTCTCTGCTGTGCGATGGCACTGACCTGAGGATTGGCTTCTCTTTGAAAGCTCTAAGAATAGTCTCTTCTTGTAAAAATACCCGTAGACCGCTCAAAAGCTCCTGAGGAATGTTGATTACCATATAAGTGTGGGATCCACAAATGTTAGTTGAAATAATTAAAACTAAAACTATCATCAGTTTGTGTCTAAAGTCTGTGTATGGATTTAAGAGGACAAATATACTGACAATCATTGTGGCTGCAATTCTTGAAGGGTCAAATCAATGTGGTAATCTAATAGTTCCAGTATGATTTCCTAAATTTGCTAACGACTCTGGATGAAAACCAAGAATTGAGCATCAAAAGGTTTTGATAACAAGTCCCAAATGATTTGACTCGCCTGTATGATTCCAAAATTGAATTGGTCCAGGTGTGGTCAATCTAAGTTGAAGCTGCCTATTCGGGAACCAAATCCAGTAGATTTCTATCTTAGGATTTATCTCTCACAAAAAGCCAAAAAAAACAAGTTTAAGTTTTGTACTTTAGTTTAATTTTTCTAATTTATTTAGTCATTTTAGTTTGTTTGTTTGTTGGACTACATCATGAAAATCAGTATGGGATTAACTCACCTAAAAGGGTCATGTCTGAGATGACCACATGTGTTTTCAAAGTTTAAAAGGGTCACGTCTGAGGTGACAAAGTGTTTAAAAGGGTCACGTCTGAGGTGACAAAGTGTTTAAAAGGATCACGTCTGAGGTAATCAAAAGGTTTTCAAGTTAAAATGATCATGTCTGAGATGATCAAATGCTCATAACGTTAATTTAAATAGTTAAAAGGGTTTTAAATGTAAAATGGTCAAAATGGCAGAAAATTTCATAAGTATAACCCATTCGCCCGACTGGACCATAAGTATGGACCAACCATGCGAATGGGTCCCATTCGCACGACTGGACATGAGGTTGAGCCATTCACCCGAATGGCTTATCAGACTGATCCATTCGACCGAATGAAAGGGTGCGAATGAGTCAGTCAACCGACTAAGACTCAGTCGGTCAACTGAAGGTGCGAATGAAAGGGCACGTATGAGTCAGTCGACCGACTGAGACTCAGTCAGCCAACTGAATGCGACTGACTGGGCCAATCGCACAACTGAGCTTCAGTCACCCGAATGAACTGAGCGAATGAGGCCAGTCGGCCGATTGAACACAGCTTCAGTATTTAAAGGGCCATAGTCGATCGCATTTCACTCATCACCCTCAATCGCTCCTAAATCACACCTCGTACCGTTACTCTGCCAAAATTCCTCTAGACCTTGTTTTCTACATCTTTATTGATCTTCTGACGTGCGTTAACGTTTATACAGGTAGATTGCAGTGAAATCTCACCAAAATCAGAAGAAATTGAACCCTAATTTGTGATATACGAGTGAAACAAGAATCGGACTGTAAATGACCTAATAACCAACATAAACAAAGCAAAATATTAAAATTAAGTTTAATAGGTTATTAGTGACAAGATGGCGAGTCTAATGGACCATTAAACCATGTTAAATTACTTGATTTGGTCAAGATTCGAACCACAGGCGACTGAACAGTGGGACAAGCGACTGGTCGTCCGGATGAACTCCAATCGCACGATTGAATCTTGCGAATGGGTCAATCGGCCGAATGCACCATGCGAATGAACTCAGTCGGCTGACTGAACCAATCGCAGACTTAGTCAACAGATTGAACTCAGTCGCATGTCTCATTCACCCGAATGACTCAGTCGCATGAAAGAACAACCGACTGACTTTAGTCGCATGATTGATTCGCACGAATGAATCAGAATGAACTTAAACTATACACTTAGAACTGAATTGTGATGTATGACTTTCTAATGGTTCTGTGTTTTCTGGTTCAGGTAAATGGCTGATAGATGGTCCATCAACCCAAAGCACAACATATGTGCTCATTTGGACCATACGACTCGGAATGGGGCCGAGTTTACAGAGATTATTGCGTTCCTTCGACGTTCTCGGATACATAAGGCCGTATCTACACCGTGTACTCCTTATAGGTCATTACATCAGGCATTCTGGGAGAATGCCTCCGTTGATCGTTCTCGTGAGCCTTACAGCATACGGAGCTCCATTCGTGGTCATGATATTGAGATTACAGCAGCTGACATTCAGAGAGTACTTGACTTTTGCGACGATACTGATCACCCCACTAGACTACATCCACTTATAGTTAGAGGTTGCTTTCTCAGGATTAAGTATGCTGGGGACATCAACTCAGGTGTGTTCAACAAGAGCAACCTGTGTCCCCAGTATAAGTACTTGGCACATGTGATCCTAAAGTGTATTGCTTCTAGGAGGGGTGGGTTCGATGACCTATCAGACCAGATTCAGAATGCCTATGTGGCACTGGTGCTGAACAACCCCTTCAGCTTCTCGAGCATGATCTTCTCATATTTGGTGGAGAATCTGGAGGCCAAGGGGAAGGAGGGTTTTTGTATGTACCCCAGGTTTCTGCAGCTGATCTTCAACGAGAAGCTGCCTTCACTTCCCAAGGAGAGACATGATGCCGTTGCCTTAGAGATTATGGATGACACGACCTTGGGTGGTATGAGAGTGTATCGGGGCAAGCAGGTAAAGCCCCATGTGAAGTGGTTGATTGGCCATCTAGCCAATGAGAGATATGTGGCGCCAAGTAGACGCAAGTGGCGTCATGATGACAGCGATTCAGACGATGAGAGGCTATTGCTCCCAGAGCATGATTCAGATGATGATGACAGTGTGGATGCTGGAGATGATATGCCTATTCCACCAAGGGGCACAGCTTCAGATGTTATACCTCTAGTATCTGCCCCCACAGGTGATATAGCGGAGTCTGCTGGTTTCCATCAGGACTTTATTCCTGGTGAGAAGGAAGACGAGTCTGACGAGGAGCCCTTGACGAGGACTGTGGGAAGCAAGATTGTTCCCACAGAGCATGGACTAAGGGCGGTTGGTGAACGCCCAAGGGACTCGGGAGAGACTGCTGCAGATCCTAGCTACGCCCCTGAGCCTTCTAGCCGTGTCCTAGGGGGAGCATCCACCTCGACTGGAACGAGGAAAAAAAGGATGGCTCAGCCCCACGGCCAGAAGAAGAAGAAGAGACGACTCACCTTCGTTACCACCACAGCCACCACATCTACCTCCACCACTACCACTTCACAGCCACACCATCCACCACCACAGCCACCACAGCTACCACTACCACCACCACACCTCCCACCACTGTACATATGCCAACCACCACCATATCTTTCACTCCTACATCACCTCCACTATTTCACAGACCCAACCCCATCTTCACTACAGCCACCACCACCACCACTAGCCACCAAGCAGGACCCTCTTCACATCCCTCACATACATATGGATCACCTCTACCTCCAATTGGGGTAGAGGAACAGCTTTCCGCACTAAACCGGATGGTGATGCGCTTGTTAGCTGCAGATGAAGAGAAGAGGGCACAGATCCGTCAGCTTGTTGATCTTACTGCCGCACAGTCACACCAGATCTCAGAGCAGGCTCGGTTGATAGAGGAGCAGGCCCAACAAATGGTTCCTCAGAGCCACGAGATCGCCCAACTCCAAGAGCACAGTGTCACATCTACTAAGAGGATTGAGGAGTTGGAGGAGGCTAAGAAGACCATCATGCTAAAGCTAAAGGGATCTAAAGAGGAGCCACTGAAGATTAAAGAGGGAGACGGAGATGATGGTGATGATGATGATGAGGATGATGATGATGAGACTGAGGATGATGAGGGGACTGAGGAAGAGAGGACAAAGGAGAGGGATGAGGATGATGATGCAGAAGGAGGAGATGCAGCTGCATCGGCCTCTGCTCAAGGTCAGGAAAGGAGATCCAAGAATAGACAAGACCAACAAGCTTCCTCCTCTGCTCCACCAAGTGATGACCCAGTGATCCAAGACAAAAGTAAAGATTAGATGTCTATGTATTTAATTACTTTTGTATTTGAATCATGTATTTAAACTGATGTATTTGATGTTTATATTAAGTTTAATGCATTTCTGTTTTGATCATTAACTAATGGTTGATGTGTTGCATGTTTAAATCAAACAGATCCAACCTACCAAAGGGATGAGTTCGATGTTGCTCCCTTTCAGCAGGTCAAGACTCAGCTAACTATGATTCTTGATCTGCAAGGGATCGTAAGGAGGTTGGTGAGTTATACCCCTGAAGAATGGGAAATAATTCACGATCTATCAAATGAGCAACTAGCAGAGATCTTCAAGCTAAATCCTGATGAGATTGTAAAGGATGCTCCGACGTGCGACTCGACAAGTGACGAAGAGCTCAACGACGTTGATGAAATAGAGATAGAAGATGTCACTGCCGAGCACTACCCTCAGTATGCTGACAATGAGGGAAATATGGTCCCCAATTTGGGTGAATCCCTTGTCAGTGATACGTTTGAGGTGTTAGACAAGATGGAGCAGGAGTCAGAGAAAACAGAGGGCACGGCCCAAGCCTCAAATGATGATGTTGATATCCGAAAGGCTGAGTGGGCTGCTTGTTTTGAAGAAGTTAGAGCCCAACGTGTTGCACCTAAACAGGACGCCTACACCAAACTCTACAGAGTCAAGAAACATCATAAGGTGTCGGGCAGGATTATAGCGTGGGCCTATTTTGAGGACCTTAACGTCTATGCAGTTAAGAGGGAGAAGGGCATAGAGTACTTTAGATTTCCACATGATCTAAAGACTACCAGGTTTTGAGCTCAACCAGCTGGCCAAACTGAAGCTGTTATATGCTGACCCGAGAAAGATGTCAGGCTGGTTTGAGGCTGCCCTAAGGAAGGAGTACCACACCAGGTGGGTTAACTTTAGACCCCAACAGCCTACAAGGTATATCAGAAGGTCTGAAGTTGATGCCATTACTGGAAAGCCAAAGATAGTGTTGAAGTGGAGTCCTCCGCGCACGTTGTCAAGAATCCCGCTCAGGGAAATGCCACAGGATTTCACTCCACACTTTAAGTGGTGGTACTATGATTGGAGGACAGGAGAAGCGGTCATAGTCCTAAACAAAGAGGGCCAAATGGATACTATCAGGGTATTTGACCCAATGTTGCTTACCAACTTGTCAGCTAATGATGTCTACACTCTATACAAGTGGCCACTGTTCTATGATACGCAGGATATAGTACAAGCCCTCCAGTTCCAGAACGTCATAAGACTCTGTTTTGCATTTGAGATTCATGCAGGAGTCACAAAAGAGGATAAGTACAAGAAATATGAGGAGGTAATGAAGAAAACAAGACATTAGAGAGATCTAGGTCCAAGGGGGAGTTTGTTCATGTATGTCCCTAGATCATGATATGAATGTAATAGATTTTGTTTGTCTGATTCTGATGTAATGTTTGGAATGATTAATGAAATGATATTGGTTGTTTGTGATTTATAATGTTTAATATTTCATTAATGAGTTGATATTGAATTGGTTAAATAGGTTTGTGATTGTTTGAATTGTTACACACAATGTTATATTAATTAATACATTCAAACTTAACACAATGAAGTTCTCATGTGAATGGCCTATGCGAATGGACCACACGCTTGAATAACTTCATACGAATGACTCAGTCGCACGACTGAACCAGGAGACTGGATCAGTCCTATGATTGTAACATAAGATTGGCTCAGTCGCACGACTGAACACTCAATTGTGCGGATGAATCAACCGCATGGTTCAATCGCACGACTGAACCATACTAATGGTTCAGTCGCACGAATGAACAATACTAACCTATAAATACAACCCAATTCGTGGAAAAATGTAAGCATTCATTCTATTTCGACTCCAAACGTACCCTAGCCGTCCAGAAGCCTCCAAGTTCGTTCTCCAAGTTCATCGAACGCTGTAGATCGATTCCCAATCGATTCTTAACGTTTGATTCAATACTTTATTGATTCTACGTGCGTTCTCACTGATTGGATCGCCAATCAAATAGGATTCCACACTATTTGGTTTGGTTTACACGTTAATCATTCGGTATTTCGTTCAAATACCAGGTCCTAACACTCGCTCTCCTTCTGAACCTGTGAGGGAGGAACACCCAACTGAGAAACACAAGGATGATCAACAAGGTGCTGTAGACTAGTCTTCTCAGTTAAAGTCTTCGAAGAGGAGGAAGAGGATGGCTTCTAAGCCAAAGTCTAAGAAAAGGAAGAAGCCTGAATCATCCACCTCTACACCTCAGGCTGAGTCAGATCAACCTGAGGAAGTGCATGAAGAGGTAGCCCAATCAACTCCAATCCAAGTGGCTCCTCTTGCAGCTGAGAGACCCTTCTTATCCTGGACCTTCACAACTAATCCAGAAAGATGGCATGTGACCAGAGATCAAGGTGTTGAGAATGTCTACACATGGAAAGACTTATTCAACCTACCTCTATATGATCTCTTTGAGATGAGAAGATATTATGAGAGTCTGAGTGATCTTGACCTTCTGATGAAGAAGGGCATGGTCATCGTCATTATGAGGACTGTCAACATTTGAAGATTTTCAAATGTTTTGGTAGCATCAACCTAGGGGGAGTGTGTAAGGATTTCTATAAGTCTGATGCAGCCAAAACATCCAAAGTCCCTCTGCATGCATGCACTGAAGAAAAGAAGTAGAAATGCTTCGGAAGTTTTACACCAAGCACTAGAAATATTCTTAGTGTAAAATCTTCCGAAGCCAAGACCAACAACTTCCGAAGCCAAAAGTGAAGTCTTCCAAAGCTTCAAAGACAAAGTCTTCCGAAGCCAAAGAGTGAAGAAAGATTTCTTCCGAAGACTTTTGAGATATGTCTTTATCGGATGTACTTTACCATACAGCTAAACCACTTTTCCGCTGCAACTCTGTAAAGTCACCAACTTACATGAGTTGGTGAAAGGTCCATGCTTTTGGTAACTGTACATTGAGGTCTTGAGTCCATGCTTTCTACTTTATGTACTTTTATCCTTTTTGTAATATATTAGGATGTGAGCTATGGCATGTCATAGTCACTAGTCAAAAGGCAAATCTGCCTTTTGACTTTATATTTGATTTTGTAGTTGTCTAGTCAATTGTATCCAGCTGGCTTTCAAAGTATGGCCGGCTGTAGGATGTAGTATAAAGTATCTCAAGTATTTGTAACTTTTATCGTATGCTTTGTAACATTTGTAATAGAACTTGAGAAGCAATATACAACATTCTTGAAAACCAACTACTTGTGTCGTTTGCCATCTTGTTCTATCTCATATTTACTTATGTTCTTAGCATCTTTAACAAAAAGTTAACCAGTTCCCTATTTGATCTGTTAAGTGTTCTAAGCAACTCTCATCATTGTGTTGTTGTGTTGTAAGTGCATACCCTTCACCGGTTCTGCAAGAACTTTGATAGTCAAAGAAAGAAACAAGACTCCTTATGAACTTATGTTTCACAGAAAACCATTCATTTGATTTTTTATGTTATTTGGTAGTCCTATATCAATATTGAACTCCCGAGACCATTTGGGAAAATTTGCTTCTAAGCCTGATGAGGGATTCTTTGTAGGTTATTCCTCTGTCTCAAAGGCTTTTAGAGTGTTTAATCCTCGATTAAACATTATTGATGAATCAACGAATGTTCAATTCAATGAGCATTCCTTTACCAAATCAATTAATGGTCCCGACTGGCTGTTTGATATTGACTCTTTTACAAGGTCATTTGATCAGTTTCACATGTCAACTATAGGAAACCTACAATCTATTGGATCCTCTACAACAGTAGAAAAAAGAGAAGATTTTACAATGATTCCTCCAAATTCTTCTGATCCACATGATATAGATGTTCCATTACAAGCTAGTCTTGTCAGACAAGAACCTCCAAATGTGAGTGTTTCAACTGAAGCTGGTCCAAGTATAATTCCATCTCCTTCTGAAGAACCATCAAGTGAAGTGAGAAATTAAGAACGAGCCACAACACCAGTTGAAACTATGAGAAACCAAAATGATGAAAGTCAAAAGTGCTGCTGATACTGAAGCAGAACTAAATGAAGATTTTGATTACTTTTATCACTCTCCCATATCACAACAAAAAGACTCCTCTCACTGGTGATCTAAATGTCTCCAATCTTGATGTATCCATTGCTAGTGACTCAATTCCAATCACAAGAATACACAAGAATCATCCTGTGTCAAGCATCATTGGTGAACTAGATGAACGGGTGACTAGATGCAAGTCAAGTATTGCAAACATTTGTTTGTTTTCTTGCTTTCTATGTCAAACAGTTTCCAAGAATATTAAAGAGGCTTTTGAAGACAATAGCTGGATCGAGGCAATGCATGAAGAATTGCTCTAGTTCTTGAAGGACAATACCCTATCGGTACCAGATGGCTATACAGAAACAAGACTGATGACTGAGGTATTGTCATCAGAAATAAAGCAAGATTGGTTGCACATGTGTACACTTAAGAAGAAGGAATAGACTATGATGAAGTGTTTGCTCCTGTTGCCAGATTAGAAGCCATAAGACTTTTCCTTGCATATTCTTCATCCATGAAATTCCTTGTTTATCAAATGGATGTGAAGTGTGCTTTTTTTATCAAAATATTCCGAAGAAGTCTACGTGAGTCAACTACGAGGCTTTGAAGACCTTGATTTCCCTCATAGGGTATACAAGCTTGACAAAGCCTTGTCTGGTCTTCAACAAGCACCAAGAAAGTGGTATGAGACTCTATCCTCTTTCCTTCTTGAAATGGATATAAGAGAGGAAAGATTGATCAGACTCTCTTCAGAAAAAGAAAGGGAAAACAAATGTTGCTGGTTCAAATTTATGTTGATGATATCATCTTTTGCTCAACTAGCAAGCAACTCTGCAAAGACTTTGAACACCTTATGGATTCAAAATTCCAAATGAGTGCAATAGGGGAACGAACTTTCTTCTTAGGAGTGCAAGTTCAACAAATAACTGATGGAATCTTCATCAATCAATCAAAATATGTGGAAACAATGCTAAAGAAGTTCAATTTTGCACATTGTCAATCAATTAGAACTCCTATAGATACAAAATTGAAGATTGGTCCTGATCCTGAGGGCAAATCAGTTGATGAGACTCAATATCGATCCATGATAGGTTCATTTTTGTATCTAACAGCCAGTAGACCTGAAATTATGTTTGGTGTTGTGTATGTGCCAGATATCAAGCAGATCCCAAGGAATCATATGTGAATGCTGTCAAGAGGATATTCAGATATCAAAGGGCAAGCCTGCACTTGGATTATCGTATCCAAAGTAAGGATATTTTAACCTCTATGCCTACACTAACAGTGACTATGGGGGATGCAACTTCAACAGGAAGTCCACTTCTGGTGGTTGTCAATTTCTTGGTCCCAGGCTGGTCTCCTGGTAGTGCAAGAAGCAGACAAATGTCTCTGTTTCAACAGTAGAAGCTGAGTACATAGCAACATCAGCTTGTTGCTCTCAATTTCTCTGGATTCAAAACCAGATGCTTGATTATGGTTTACTTCATGCATACTCCAATTCACATTGACAACACAACAACAATGTTTATCACTAACAATTCAGTTCATCACTCAAATACAAAACAATTAAAATTAGATATCACTTTTTGAGAGATTGTGCTGAAAAGGGGTTAAATTGATTCAGGTTCACACTGACAATCAATTAGCTGATTTATTCACTAAGGCATTTGAACCTAGTCGGTTTGAATTCCTAGTTTAAACAATCGGCATGATTAACCTTGAGTAAAAATCAAAATATCAAAAAAGATTCAAATATTAACAAAAATACAAAAAGAAGTCATTTTGCTGGAGTATTTGTTTTATACTTAAGGGAAATGATATATTTACAGTCGTTATATCATTCACTGTGCTTATTTGAAAATCTAAAAGATTGACTTGACTTATCTGATATGTGAGTAGACTCAACTTGGAAAAGAAGATAAATGCTGTGATAAATTAAAAACTCATACTCAACTGTGAAGCATTCATCACAGAGTATTAGTAAATATTAAATTATCTAAATGAGTGTGTGTGTTGTAAGCTAAGCACACTTGGTAATGATATCTTATGAAACTCATTCAATCACATCATAAGCAAATATTTGAAGAAACAAGCACATAGTGCTGATGTCATGATCCAAAAGGATTTCAAATATGGAACACATCCACCTTGGATGAAGCAATAAAATAAACATTCCTTGTGAATGATCAAAGAGAATCCAAACAAGGATCACCTCCCAAAGTGAAGTGAAAAAGAATCCCAACTAGGATCAAATAAACAAAAGGATGAAAGTAAAAGAATCCCAATGAGGATAAATCCAAATGAGTGTTCATAATTTAAATAACATGGTCATGTAAGTTGTGATAAAGTTATACCATGCATATCATGAAGAGAGTTGATCATGCCATGCTTTTGGGTGTGAGGTACATGTTGAATATTTAATCAATCCAAACATGATAACAGATCAATAGAATTAAAATATTTCCCAAGTACGAGTTTAAGAGGACAAACATACCTTCAATTAATATGTTCATGATTATGTCTGTTTTACTAACAACTGCTTGCACTTGTGAAATGTAAGATTGATATAATCCCAAGAAAGATATATCTCCTGTTCATGTACAAATAAGAAATCAAAATCAAAAAATCGCAAAAATATTTTTCATTCAAAAATTTTAAAATCTTTAAAGTTTCTATCCTATATGGATATAAACCTTAGGGTGAGTAATTAAAATTTTGATCATTATGTACAATTGTGTCTTTTCTTAAAATTACAAAATAAAAAATTGATTGTGTTGGTGAAGAAGTTATATTATAGTATCTCAATGTATGTAGATTTATGGAAGCACAAAAGTCTAGGACCAGTCAAATCTGGGAATACTATATCACATTTGGTGTTCAATTCAATCCAAGCAAGAATTGACAAGGCAAGCAATAGTAAAAACCTTCTTAAATATCAAATCATCAGACACATCTTTCTGTATAAAAACATAAATAGAAGACTCATCTTCATAAGAAATCAGAAAATCAACTCAAAATCTGTCAAATCTGTCAACTACAATAACATTAATTTTTGACAAGTTCAAAAGTTAATACGGGTAAGAGCATTGGTTAATACGGGTGAAGGTAACCCAAACATATAACCAATGCGGGTAACTCATTTGATTTAAGAAAACTCAAGTGAAATTAATGCGGACAACTGTGCTCTACTGCATTTCTTTCAATAAAATTGGATACAAGTTTCTAGTATTGGAAACTTATGCGAAGAATTTGTTTTTCCGCATCTGTTTATGCGGATAACTCTTTGCTCTTTCGTATTTGTCTATGCTGAAAAATTTGGTCAACTTCATTTGTGTTAATGCTGATGATTAGTGCTAAAACTTTGTTGTATATTTGTATCAAAAATAAATTATGTGCTTACACTCTTCTGTCATGATGTTTGAAGATCAAGAAATCCGAACAGCTTAAGTGTTCATTCGCATTTGTTCAAGTAAATGTTGTAAAAGTAAAAATTGTTTATCGCATTTGCTATAGTATTCAAATGCTGACATGTTTTACACTTTCGCATTTGTTACTATACAAATGTTTTGCAAAGTTAAACATAAGCATTTGCTACAATGCATAAATGTTGACAGACTTTGTTCTTTCGTATTTGCTACAATACACAAATGTTGTTAAAGTTTTGTAAACCGTATTTGCTACAGTGCATAAATACTGACAAACTTTTTAAACTTCCGCATCAGCATTTGTTACAGAAAACAAATACTGATGAGTTTTTACTCTTACGCATTTTCTGCTGTGTTCCACCGTATTTGTTTTAAAACTTGTTAAGTTTGTAAAAGTAATTAATCTGATTATTTAAACAGATTTCAAAAGGTCATTTAATACTTTTCAAATTTGAGAGACTTAAAGTGCGACGAGCGTTCATCATTATTCTTCATCCACCATCTTCATCTTCATCACTTACCTTGTGATTATATAGTTCATTCACCATCATTTCTCCTCGATTTCGATTTAGACAAAATAAGGTGATTATTTGAAATGCTCATGACCTAAACCGTCGGACTCTTAATAAACCTAGAACCCTAGGTCAAGAAAGAGTCATCAAAGTTAAACTCAAACTAAGGATTGATAGTCATTTTACAATGCAATGAACTTAATGGTTATGAATATAACAAAAAACAAATCATTTTCAAACCCTAGTTTCATCGCATGAACATGGGATCCAAGAAATGACAATGTTGATATCAAAACTTAAGTTTCAATGTTAAAGAAAGATAAAATCAGGAAAGATCATCTCACATAAGCATGAAAAGCACAATAAAATCAATTATTCTTTTGCAAAATCAAGTTAGGTAAAATTCTTATGGAACAGTACCTATAACTCTCAGTTTTGACCAAACTAACTCAAACTGAGAAAAGCCAACTTGATTTCAACCTTGTAATCTGATGATTAGCATTCAAATTCTAATGCATATGTATGCAGGGTACAATGGCTAATCTCACGTGGAACAAGCTCTATAATGTTAGTGGTTATCTTGACCTTGATGCACCTGAGGCAGAAGGTCTTAAAGATATGATCAGATTTATCTCTACTACTGGAGTGGCTCATGCCATTACTGTCAGACCTGTTATCAATAAGAACTTCATAAGGTCACTAGTAGAGAAAACAAAATTTACAGCGGTATCAATTTTGTAAACGCTGTAAAATAATTTGAATATGTTTAGTAAAGAAAATATTTTTAAACCAACACCCCTATTACAACGTTTTTTTAAAACACAACGTTTTACGGCGATATCTCAAAGAAACACTCATTTCATTTACAGCTACACAACATTTACGGTGCTCTAAACATGAATATAATATATATTAATTGAAAATTTAATCAATATTTTTAAAAAATAACCAATTGACGGTTTTTTCACACACATTTTACAGCGCTCTAGGAGCTCCCCTATCGTGTACAACTCTCTAAACATAAATATAATATATATTAATCAAAAAATAAATTGATATTTTAATAAGATAACCATTTACACGACTTTATCTCACTTTTAACTGCCTAATAGTTGGAAGAGATAGCATCTTTGATAGAATTTATAATATATCTTGTATATCTGATCATTCTTCGTATGTTTCATTCTTAGTATGGTTCATATTCATTATTGAAGAAACAAAGAAGTGAAGGTCAAAATAAGATATTTTTTCCGTCCATTACTTCTCTTGGATCCATTCATATAACTTAAGATAATTATTGTTATTTCTTTTCCTTTTCAACATCGGCTTAGAAATTATTTCATATGTTTTTTTGCATCTACATATTTATAAAATCATATAAGAAACCTTATAGTTGTGCCCATCTAATGTTAATATTAGAGATTAATTTTAGATTGTCCCTTTATCGGGACTGATTTTTTATTATTTTATCTCATTTAGGATGTATATATATTTTTAGAGATTGATTATTTATAAAAAAATCGAGGAATTTCTCTTTACACTCCATTGAGTATGTTGTTTATATGCATACTTGAGGAGTTAAAGGGAAATGCTGTCGATTTTTTCAAAATAATAAATCTCTAATAATGTATATATATATATATATGTATATATATTCGAGCAGCGTGCAAAGTTTTCTTAAGATTGCTGAAGATGATCGTGTGATAAAAATAATAGAGTCTATACCATGTCCTTGTATGGAATGCAAAAATTTTACTGAATTTAAGGATATAAAAGATGTCGAGTATCATCTATTTCGACATGGTTTTATGTATAATTATACATGTTCGTCAAAACACGGGGAATCACTTGCAAATCGTACCATGACATCAACAAATATAGTTGGTAATAATGATGAGAATAATGATCAGACATTAGTGATGAAAATTATGATTTTAATGAGAATAATGATAAGGACATTGCTGATGATAATGACAATTTAAATGAGA
Source organism: Flaveria ramosissima (assembly GCA_025215565.1). Classification (NCBI taxonomy): domain Eukaryota; kingdom Viridiplantae; phylum Streptophyta; class Magnoliopsida; order Asterales; family Asteraceae; genus Flaveria; species Flaveria ramosissima. Next base: position 309,197 of record CM046045.1, read on the forward strand.
ACAATGATTATTTAAATGTCATGTTTAATGATTTAGAAACCAATATTATTGACAATGATCAAGAAAAGCTACAACAGATGTTTGGTGATTCAGAAAAGCCGTTATATGCTGGTTGTGAGAACTTTTCAAACTAGTGCTGTGTTGAAACTGTTTAACTTAAAGTCAAGCTACGGATGGAGCGATAAGAGTTTTACAAGTCTATTAGTGATATTGCATGACATGCTTCCAAAAGACAACGAGTTACCCATATCCTTATATCAAGCTAAAAATTTAATGTGTCCAATGGGATTGAAAGTCAAAAGAATACATGGATGTTTGAATGATTGTATGTTATATAGAAATGAATTTGAGAATATTCATAAATGTGTTACGTGTGGGGCATCGAGGTACAAGCAAAAAATTGCAACCGATGAATATGATGATGATGTGACAAAAAATGGACCACCGGAAAAATTATTATGGTATTTCCCCATTATACCAAGACTAAAACGTTTATTTGCTAATGCTAAAGAATCAAAATTGTTACGTTGGCATCCTGATGAGCGTAAAGTTGATGGAAAGTTAAGACATGTGGCAGATTCACCTCAGTGGAGAAATATTGATTATAAATTCCAAGATTTTGGTAAAGAGATTAGAAATATACGATTTGGTCTTAGTTCAGACGGTATCAACCCTTTTGGGAACATGAGTAGTCGTCATAGTACCTGGCCAGTTCTTTTATGCATCTACAACCTTCCACCGTGGCTATGTATGAAACGAAAGTACATAATGATGTCATTGTTAATTCAAGGTCCAAAACAACCTGGTAATGATATTGACGTTTATTTACCTCCTCTTGTCGATCACTTGAAAACACTATGGAGTACAGGCATTAACATGTACGATGCGTATAAAAAGGAGAACTTTAAGTTGAGAGCCATGATTTTTTGCACTATAAGTGATTTTCCAGCGTATGGAAATTTGTCAGGATATAGTACGAAAGGTAAACAAGCATGTCCTGTATGTGAAGATGAAACAAGTTCAATATGGTTAAATAATTGCAAAAAAAAAAACAGTGTATATGGGTCATCGGCGATTTCTACCAAATAATCACCATTATTGAAAAAAAACGAAAGAGTTTGATGGAAAGACAGAGCTCAGAATGGTTAGGAGAAGTTTTGATGCATTTTCACGAGTAGAAAATATTAATGTTGTATTGGGAAAAAGAACTCGTAACGAGAAAGGAGGCTATTGGAAAAAGAGGTCTATCTTTTGGGATCTACCTTATTGGAAATGTTTGGAAATTCGACATTGTCTAGATGTCATGCATATTGAAAAAAATGTATGTGATAGTTTGTTGGGCTTGTTGTTAAACATTCCTAGAATAACTAAGGATAGTATTAACGTTCGTAGAGACATGGAAGAAATGGGAATACATTTATTTTAAAAATGAGGCATTAATTTTTCTTAAGATTTTCATTTATGCAGACATCATTGGTCATTAATTATGATTCGTCACGATCTGAAATATCATAAATGCTATGTATTTATTATCGACTCAACTAGGAAATGAAAAAAATTCTTCGTGTTATGTCATTACGAAGCTATTAGAACAAGTTACGGGAAAGAAAATTTCGTGGCAAATGGTTAAGGTATGTTTTCTTTTTTGTTTTCTTACAATTTGTTTATTTTTTATTTTAAAAGTTAATAGTTAATTCATTGTATACAGTGCCATCAACAAGTTGAAACCTGGGAATGTGGATATTATGTAATGAACGTCATGTATGAGTTTGTGATTATTTGCAATGAACATATTGTAAGTATTGTTTATGTATATTTTTTATTAATATATATATATATATATATATATATATATATATATATATATATATATATATATATATATATATATATATATATAATATGTGTGTGCGTGCGTGCGCGTGTTGAATTGTAATCTAACTTTTATTTATTTACTATTTTAGATGATGGATGATATGAGGCCTCTTCGTCAACATGAAATTGACTCATTCGTTGAAGATACATTAGAGAATTTTATGCTATTGATTAAGGATTAATGATTGGCAAAGTAGTTTACCCGTTTTAGCCTTTTGGTTTTTATTTAATGATATATGTATTCGAATTCTTCACCTGACAATTTTTTATTTCGAAAGCACATGGAACATTGTTTGGGTTTTGTAAGTGCTTTATTTGTAAATGTAAGTTTATGTGATCTATCTATAAATATATGTTTTTGTTTGTTTATTAAACTAAAAAAATACAAAGCAATAAATAGAAATAAATAATATATAAAAAGGGATGTAAAAGAGAGTAAAAAATCCCTGTAAATATTATTATTTAAGAGCTAATTGAAAAAGAAAATAAGTAAAAAAAAGTAAAAAACGCTGTAAAATATATATTTAGCAAGCGTTGTAAAAAGAATATTAAAAATTCAATTTTAAAAAGATTATTAAAAATTCAATTCAAAAAAGATTATTAATTTACAGCACTTTATCTTGTTTATCTTTACGCTGTAAAAAGAATTAAAAAATTCAATTTAAAATAATTTAAAAAATATTATTAATTTTACAGCGCTTTAAGCTTATGCTGTAAAAAGAATTTTTATTTTAAACAGCATATAGTTATACAACGCTTCACTACACGCTGTATATATTATGTATAAACGTTGTAAAAGATTATTTTATATACTAGTGGGTCTTCCTGGAACACTACTTAAGTGGCAGAAATTGATGGCGTCATGACCCTATCTCGAAGAATCTCTGAAGATCATATCTTATCCATCACTGAACAGACTGTGAGATAGTGTCTATAGTTTGGCGATGATGTGATTACTACCTTCTTTGCTGAAATTGGATATGATGAAGGGTATGAAGGAAAGTAGATAGTGAAGGGATTGGTGGATCTACAATGGAGACTTCACATTCAGGTCTTCCAACACTATTTATACAAGAGGAAGACTAGATGGAATGACTTTCCTTTCACCACATCATATGCTATATGTGCTTTGTGCACAAACAAACCATTCAACATGTCTGCTTATGTTTTCAATGGTCTAGTTTCTAACATCCCAGAGGGAAGAAGGCATATGTTCCTCATGTATCCAAGGTTTCTTCAATGCTTTATCAATGAGGAATTTCCAAAGATTGTGTTGAAGGACTACTGAAGGATATTCTTCACTACAATGCCAAATCCTACAAGTACATCAAGAAGAAGGATCCAAGGAATTTCTACGGTGGAGTATTTGTTCTCTTGCTGCCATGGATGTTAGAAAAGATTAATCAATAAGAGGTAATAGAAGAACAAGAAGAGGAAGCTCCTGTTGATGAGCATGTTCATGAAGAAGAACCACAAGCTGCTCATGATCAACATCATGTTGATAAGAATACTGAGGAAGCTGAACAAGGATAGAGGACAGTGTCACCACCGGTGGATGTAGGTGGTGATCTTCGCACTGGGCCTTCTGTTCAAAAAGCTGAGGTTGCATCACTATTTATACCATCTCCCATTCTCTCACCTCATATATCTCCATTCCATCATCATCATATTTCTCCTGTCATTTCTCTTGTCCATTCACCTTCAGTTGCTGCTGAGCCTGTTGAGTCTGGTGAATCTACCAGCTCTTCAGACGAATCAAAATCGTCTTCGGATGAGGAGGATCATTCTATGAGAATAACTATGAGACAAGCTCCATCTGAGGCAGGTCCTTCTGAAAGCTATGCAGAAGCAGAATAGAATAGACTAGATGAAAAAGATGAAATGTTATCAGAACTAGTAAAGAAAGTGCCATAATAGGAAAACTCATTGACAGAAGGTCTGGCATCATCAGGGATAGACTTGGAGTTAGATGAAAAAGAAAAGTAATTGAAAGATCTTAAGGAGAAATATGAAGCTGAGAAGAAAGATAAAGACACAGAGATTGAAAGACTCAATGCATCTCTTCAACTAGTTAAAGATGAAAGCAGTGATCATGTAGATACTGTCACTCTACAAACCATTGCCATGGAAGAACAAGAGAGCATGCTTGCTGTACAAAATGACATCATCTCTGATATGCAAAAACATATTAAGATACTGAAGAAAAGAGTCTCAGAGTTGGATATGTTGATTATGCTTAAGTAAGAGATAGCAAAAGAAAAAGAAGAAAAAAATGATGAGTCCAAGATTGAATAGAAAGATGGAAGTGACAAAGAAAAGGAAGATTAAAACTCTTCAGATGAGAGTGACAACAATGACTCTTCACTAGTCAATGAGCAAAAGACTAAGCATAATCTGGTGAGACTGGAAAAGAAGAACTAAGTATGACAATGGTGGTGTACTCTACTGAACAATCTAAAGAAACCCAAGATGAAGAATCTAAGCTTAGAGATATGATCAAAGATATAGATATCTACTCTTCTGAGGAATTCATTATTGATGATGAATTCTAGGATTTTGTGAAAGATCAAAGATAGCCTGCTGAACCCATAGTTGTAATTCCACACTCTCCAATGTCATTAGAAATGAGCTGAGTTTACAGTTGTACCAACTGTCACCCTATCTGATGAGCAAAAGGAAGTTATAAGAAAAACTATGTGAAGATATGCTAGAACAAGAAGAATGAGCAGCGAAGGGTCTAGATCAAGAAAAAGAAGATTCCGTGAAGAAAGCAACAAAATCAAAAAGAAAGAAGCTGAAATACCAGAGTCATCTTCAACTGTTCCCTTATTGCGAACTTACACCAGAAAAAGAAAGTACCATTCTGAAAAGGCAAAAGGGAAAAGGCCCATTGAAGAAGATGAACTTGTTAAGAAGAAACAAAAAGATGACCCTCGAAGCTTAGCTGCTATTGTAGAATTTTTGGAAGAACATAAATTAGCTGAGGAACAACTGAAGAAGGGGATTGAGTTTGTAGACTTGGAGGAAGGTGAGATTGAAGGAGGCTATGTGGTTGATGAACCAATAGCAAAAGAACGTCCTTTGAAGGCTGAAACTACAATACAAGAGATGGTCGAGAAAACACAATCCGATGATTTGTGATAAAGGCAATGTTTCTTATCAATCATGGTTATGATGCTGATAAAGTATTTGGAATGACCTAGGAAGGTACGGTTGAAGAGGAAGACAAGCTGAACAAGCTTTTGGATCCTACTTTTGTGACAGAATATGAGAAATCACAAACAACCAAGACACCTATGTCACCTTCCACAACCAAATCTAAGAAGGTTGAAGCTCCTCACTCAATGTATCCGGATCCCTATAGCATGACTGACACGGAAATGAAGGATTATCTTTCTAAGCAAGGCTACACAAAAAGAAAACTTAGGAATATGAAGACCAATTCACTAATTGCTGAAATTTTGAGATTAATTAATGAGAAGAAAGAAAGATTAAAGAAACTTAAATAAGAAATTGTAAGCCAAAAACTAAGAACAAGAGTCTCTGCCCAAGACATCCAGCTCACACCAAAGGATCATGACACTTTGGCACCCGTACTCCACAAGAATCCTGAGTGGTTTGCTAAGCCTTCTCAACTTAAGTTACAAGAAGGGCTCACCACTTCAAAGATGATCGGGGTGTGTCTACTCCACAGGGCAAAGTTGATGTGAAAATCATTGCTTGGAAGTATGACGGCGACTGAAATATGTTCATGATCAAAAGGATCTCAGGCTTGTTGAATTCTTCACAGAGTACACTGCTCTGGTGAACTCCTTGCAGGTTCATGATTTGAAAGAGCTAGCTGAGTTGAAGCTAATCAACCTTCAAGCTATGTACAGTAGGTATGAATTTCAAGACATTTTGAAGAAGTTTAAGAGAACCAACAACTTCAAATCATTAAAAGCAATATGTATTAGAAAAGACGATATTTTCAGAACCTTTTAGAGAAGAAAAAGAAAATTAAAGAGGCTGAGGAGGTGGTGTTCCCTGAGTTAAAGGTAATGCCTACTGAATCCCTGAAAAAGAAGATTGTAGCAGGAACACAATCATCAAAGCCTATCGCCAATGTGTTTATGGAGAAGAAACATATGAATTGGTGATTAAAAGAAGGTGGGAAGGAAAAGAAGGAGTACAAATTCGGTTGTTCAGTGGGTATGAAGTTAGATTGTTAGATGAATCCTATATCCACTACATCTACACAAGGCACTTTAGGGAAATAACCAACAAGCTTGGAGAGGCGGACATGTATTTCTTTCTGAAGTGTATCAAGATTTTAAGATGGAATACGATCGGATTAACACCAAGAGAAAAAAGAGAAAGAACAAGAAGACTCCTCTAGACCTGGGGAACATTGTCAAGCTGGAGGTGTATGGTGAAGGATCTCTATTGATCCACATGGATGGGCTATCTATTATTCAATTTGGGAGCCCATTTCCCGGAGGCAACTACCCATTGAAGTTGTCTACTCAATGAGCCAAATGAAGATACATGTGTTGAGTAGAGGCAAGATTGCTAAAGCCAGGGATTTCTCCAACATGATCAAGTACTTTGGCAGAACCAGCGGCATCTCCTTCACCGGTCCAAGACCCAGCAGAATCATTACAACCTTAACCACCATCAAACCCTTAAAGTACATAGGTTGTATAATCCTTAGGGGGAGTATTGTTGGACCCTGAAATGATCATACATGCCAATTCAAGAGTTGGTTGATGGTTGTTCTGCTGATATTATCCCACAAGTCCAAGAAGATATGTGGTTGAAGACTTTTTGAGAAGAAGACAAGTGTTGGCAATCCATATTTGTCTATGCGGATGACTAAAAACAAATGCTGAGAACTGTTTCTTCATCTGCATATACAAATGCGGATAGCTAGAAAGAAATGCTGCCAATTATTTCAAATCCGCATTAACTAATACGGATGTTCAGCAACAAATGTGCGTATGTGTTTGTTCATCAGCATTTCTTAATGCTGATGACCGAACACCAATGCTGAAGACCACAAAGAAATGTTGATGAAGAACAAGTCATCCACATTACTTAATGCACATGAACAGAAGAAATGTTGATTACGCTTTTGTACTTAGACTAGTTTCCTGATGTATAGTACAAGGGTAGTTTAGTCATTTTGTAAAGTCCTTCTATAAGCCTATAAATAGAATAGAAAACCCTACTTTTGTGACTGATCTTAGACAATCAGAATATTAGAATCTTCGACCAGTACTATGTTTCATTGGTGTCAAGTTACTGTTAGATCTAGGAACAATAGATCTAGATCATTTTGTATACGCTTAGAACTTTAATGAATACTTGTAATGAATGATTATAATTCATTATTTTGATGTATGCATTATGTATATAGGTTAACCCATATGTGTGTTGATTTATGTATGATTACAGGTACAAACATAATACTTGGTCAATTACTGAAATTGACTAAGTGTAAGAAACATCTACGGATGAAAATTTTGTTCTTCCATAGATATGTGTCTTACAAGTAACATACATCGAAAGATCCTTTGCGGATGAACAATCAGCTCTAGATATGAAGTCAATCAAAGAGTTCAAGTGAAGACTCCTGCGGATGAGCAAACGCCTTCGAAAGACTGAATACCTTCGGAAGACTAAGTACCTTTGGAAGATATTACATTCGGAAGAACAAATTACCTCCGGAAGTTCTGTTAAGCTGCGGAGTCCAAACACTTAGTATTTAAATAATACAATTGTTACAAGTCAAAAAGTCAACAAGACAGTTTTGCAAATCCCAAGAGATCCGGTGTTTCCTTAACTGAAACACGTATGCCTATAAATATGGATCCTAGGTTTCACATCAACAGACGAACACGAACACACGAGCAATCAAACGGAAAACCCAAACATCACATCAGTTCACACAAACATAAACCCTAGCAGCCGTCACATCAACATCAACACATTCGAAGCATTTATTGTTTATATCATTAATTATTTATTCATCTGTAATCATTAATCAACTTTAATCACTTACGTTTAAATCAAATCTTGTTTGCTTATTAATTATGTTCATATCATTGTGTTCTTCATAATAATTATTCATTATATTTGATATTTATTTATTAAACAATTAAACAAGGTTAATGGTGATTCCGCAAACATTAACTTGAATCCCCATTAACACTGATAATTCCTGATTGCGATCCTTAGATTCGCAGGTGGTATCAAAGCCAAGTGCTCATTGATTTAGATAGATTGATCTATCGGTGTTAATAGTGTTTAATTGTTTGCTTGTTTGACTAGATTTGTCAGTTATTGTTGATTAGATCTACTGTTTTCAAGCAAATCGTTTTTGTGTGAATTAATTAATACAATGAATTGTCTTTCAGCAAGTACTGTTTCATTGCTTGATTAACTTAGATCAATATTCAAATCAATTGAATAGTAGATCTGGGTTATTGATTGACATTCATCAATTTTTTTAGTTTATTTGAACAACTACATTAACAAAATCCATGATATGATAATTAATTATCATTAAAAGGATTGACTGATTCGTGTCCACAATTGCTTAATTTTTGTTAATTAAGTTTTGTCACTAATTAGTTCATTACCTAAAACATACTTCGTAATAGTTAATATCTTAGACTTTAGCTAAACATGAGTAACTTTGGTGGATCATCACACCAACCTCCAAAGTTGGAAACAAAAGCAGAGTTTAAATCCTGGAAAATCAAGTTCGAGAATCATGTGAATTATACAGATTCTGACTTATGGGTGTCAATAACCGAAGGTCCTTACTTTCCACCCACTCTTGCCGGATTATAATTATAATAATCAACCCATAAGTACAAAGGATCTGTCACCTGATGATATTAAGAAGGTCAAAGTTGATACTAAAGCATACATCTTGCTTAGTATGGCTTTACCTGAAGAGATATTAATCAGGTGTGAGAATTATAAAAAAATCAAATTCCTTGTGGAAGATACTTCATACACTATGAAGGGAGTGATGAAATTAGAAGCATTAGGAAGGACACCTTCGTTCACAATATGAAACCTTTCATCATATTGAGGGTGAATCAATTCCTCAACCACTCCATATATTTATGCAACTTGTAACAGAGATGAATATCTTGGAGTTGAAATATACAAATGAGGAATTAAACAAAAAGATGCTCCATTACTTTCCTGTAAGTTGGAAGCAAACTGTGTCCATGTTCAAGAACACCCTTGACCTCAACGCAACTGGTTTAGATACACTGGTAGCTAAAGTTGAGGCTCTTGAAATGGATGAAAAATCAAGAAACACGAGTGTGAGAACACATGTCTCACCTTATCACTTTAAAGAAACAAAACGTGCTAGAAGTGCATTCATTTCCAACAATGATAGTGATAACTCTTGTACTTTGAGTGAAGATGAAGAGGAAGTAAGTTTCTATGCATCAAAGTGTGACATCCGTCACCTTAAGGTCCGTCAATTGACGTGTTTGTCCGTCATCTTTTCTATATTTGGTCATTCCTCATCATTATTTGACTCTTTATGTGGATATCATGTGTGCAATATTATCGTTGTGTGTGCATTCGTTTAAAACCGTGTGAAGACCTTAAAAAGACCTTTAAAACTTTCACTTTTGAAAACGCTAAAATATATCATTTTATAAATGTAATGAATGTTTTAATATAACCATTTCTTAAGTCATGACAACATTAAATGAACTTTTACAATTAATATAAAACACCTAACGAAGTCGTTTTCAACCGAACAAAATTTGGGAAAACTCGGGGGTTAAGTGCAGGGACTAAACTTGTAATTTTGGAAACTTGGGCTGGGTATAAATACCCCATTTCCAGCCCTAAACCCCCATTTTTATCATCTTCTTCATCTTCATCTCCTCTTCACACACTAAAACTCCATTTTAGCACCAAATCCGACCCGAGAGGTCTCGTTTTCTTCGTCTTGACACCGTCTACAACATAGACTACCCCTCCTTAGCAGGTAGTTGTCTTTGGTTGTCCATTTTTGAGCCTTTTCACGGCTGTCCAAACTAGGGTTTCGGGTGTTCGGGTTCAACCCGAACACACAAGGTCGTATGGGTGCGTGTGAGGTCTCTTTGCTTGTGTTTCATGCTTGTATATGTTTGTTGAGTGTTTCTGGAGGTCCTTATGGTGTAAAACCCGTGTTTAGAGCGGCTCGGGGGCTGCTCCTCCCGACCACAGTCGCGATTCTGCAGATTGGGCGACTGGGTCATCTATGCGATTGAGCCGTGCGACTGAGTGGGTCGTGCGACTGGATCATGCGTCTGAGTCAATCGCGCGACTGAGTGGTGCGACTGGGCATGTCGTGCGACTCAGTTGTGCGACTGAGTGTCTGTGTGCGATTGAGTCATGCGTGCGAATGAGTGTATGCGAATGAGTCATGCGATTGAGTGTTTGTGTGCGATTGAGTCAGGTGACCGACTGAATGTGTGCGAATGAATGTGATTCGCACGACTGGGGTCCAATCGCACGAATGAAGGTTCAGTCGTACGAAAGTAGCTAATTCGCACGATTGAAGGTTGATTCGTGCGCATGGAAGTTGAGTCGTGCGATTGGGTGATGTGTGGTACGACTGAAGGCCAATCATACGAATGAAGGCTCAATCGTACGAATGAAGCTGATTCGCACGATTGAGGGTTGATTCGCACGAATGGAGGTTGAGTCGTGCGTCTGGCCTTGTATACGACTGAAATTGTTGTGTTTGACCCCTTGTGCGTGGCGTGAGTATGTCGTGTGGTGTCGAGGTAACACTAACACAATTATGCCATTGTTTGGCCACAAATATTAAAGTCAACGCGAGAAAGGGCACAGAAACTATTTTGAACAAATTAAACTAACGCTTTTTACAACGACCAAATCGACTTATAACTATTGACACTTATTCAATGTTTCTTCGATAACAACAATACTTTTACCTAAATATCGTCATTGGTGGCAACAATGTCTTGTACTTGGATCTACATAAGATCTAGTACGTGTGTCAGTCTGTGTGTTGTATGCGACCCATCCGATACGACCCGAACCGACCCATCATTATTGCGCGCTTATACATATATCATATCATTAATGCTATATAATAACTGTCAATAGGTGTTTGACTGTTTATTTGCATTCAACATTTGGGATACAACGCTCATACATACTTACCACTTAACAAGTGAGTTTCGTGGCCCCTTTTCACATTTATACAATATTTCAATCATTTACAAATTGGGGGAAAAGTATGCTTACACAATTTTTATGCTGTACAACTTACATACATTTTACATACAAGGAATCAACGTGATACTGTGTTGCAAGTACTATTTGATACATGCTTGGGTCTGCTGTGTGGTTCTATCTTTGCAACTATTTAATTCCAGTGTGGGAACCGACGGTTAGGTATTGGTAGTACTACTGGGTTGACACCCCCACCCTCGTTCGATGGTATACTAGTTGGTACCATCAGTGGCCAGGAACGGGCCCTTGGGTGAATATATGCCGACAATTTCTTTGTGTACGTCGCTAGGTTTGGTTGCAAAGCTCATGTCATGTGATATTTACTTGTGTAATAACTGTATTCACGGTATTCCGACGCGCTACTTATTACAGCATCACTTACATTTTATTACATAAACCTGCGAGCTCACCAACAATTTTGTTGACCGTTTTAAGCATATCTTTTCAGGTGAACATGCAAGTCCAGGAATCTAGGTGTGCTGCCTTAGTGGAGACCCTAGGATGCATTTTTGGGACTTAGCTCATTTTGATAAACAATCTTTTGAACAATGTTATCGCATGTAAACAATTATCAACTTTTGAAACTTGTTCCCGGGTTGTGGGAATTAACATTTACATTTTCATCATATGTGTATATGTGTTATCATTATCATGTTGTTTATGGCTATGTGTTGTGGACATTGACTAAACACGACACAAGTCCCCTTGTTGTCGGGTGTCGTCATGACACGCATGTCATCATTTACTTATATTGCTCTCTATCGCTTACCATGTGTTATGACGATCCCGGTCTCGTTACATCCCCGTGTTTCCGCTTTTAGCGGGGGTGTGACAGATTGGTATCAGAGCCATTGGTTATAGAGAATTAGGCAATACGCTTGACCTAGACTATAACCTAGGAACCTTCATGTAGATTTGCATGCTAGGACTCTGTATGCATATTATATCTCGTGTATGTGTTCCTCGCTGCTTGATTGTTCATCTATTTGTTATGTGATCTTTCTACCCTATGAGAGAGCCCTTGTGCTCACTCTTTTATGGGAATACTTCTATTGGATCTTCCGTTCCCTCTGCGCGCCGAGTTAGCTTATCAGATCCGGGTATTAACCCGAAGTAATCTACACAGATCATACTATTGTGCTTGACCTTGGACATTGAGATAACTCTAGGAGGAATATGTCTGAAACCTCGAAGAATGAGGAAATAGACAACCTCCGCTAGACTAAACGTGATTGTATACATGGACTTACAACTGTTGTGATGTGTGATGACAATAAGCATGATATTGACATGAAATACATGGACTTGATGGATATGATGTAAAGGAAAGTCGGATGTCATGTAACCGGATCAGGCATCATTCTCGGTACATCGTGGGTGTGGTGGGAACGCTGCGGGGAACCCTATATATAAACACCACCGGTATACCGAGAATATGCTTGAAATGGGCTGCATGGTGGTCTGGCTGACCGGAACATGAACATTGGAATTTGATAAGTGGAATACTTTTGTATCATATGGTGACTAAAGTTTATATGTTACCTCTTTTATGATTAGAACATGCCGCCTCGAAGAGTCACCCGTAGCAGTAGTGGCGGGAGTGAAGCCCCAAGGGGCAGAGGCCGAGGCAGAGGCAGAGCACCAAGAACAAACGATGCTCCTGCCAGCAACAGTCAAGGAACAGGGAACGCCGACATGGCAGCCCTGATCGCTCAACAATTGGCCGCACTGATTCCTACTATCGTGGCCCAAGTGAGCGACGCACTTCAACAACACCACCCTCACGGGGATGGTGGCAACGATGATGGAGCCCAAGGTGGGATAGAAACTGAAACGGGAAACGGGAACCCGACTGGAAACGAGAGCAACCAGGAAACCGGAAATGGTGGTACTGCCGGTATCGAAACTGGAGTGGTTAATGCTCGTCGGGGATGCTCGTACAAGGAGTTTGTGGCTTGTAAGCCAAGGGAATTCGATGGGAAAGGTGGGGCGATAGCCCTAACCAGGTGGTTGGAAAAGATGGAGGCAGTAATTGACATCAGTGAGTGCCTCGACAGCCAGAGGATCAAGTATGCTACTTGTTCTCTACAGGGTAAAGCCCTAACCTGGTGGAACACCCAGATTCAAGCACGAGGAAGAGATCTGCGATGCAGATGTCATGGGATGAATTCAAAGCCTTGATCACCGAGGAATACTGCCCTCTCAACGAGATGCAGAAACTGGAGCATGAGTTTGGAATCATGCTATGGTGGGGGCAGGGCATGCAGCTTATACTGATCGTTTTCATGAGCTTGCAAGATTGGTTCCGCATCTAGTCACGCCGGAATCAAAGAGGATTGAAAGGTACATTTGGGGACTTGCGCCTCAAATTAGAGCGATGGTTACAGCAGCCGCTCCTCCTACTATTCAGAGCGCAATTCTGAAAGCTGGCGCTCTACTGACGAGATGGTTAGAACAGGGGTATTGGGCCGAGGGGCCGAGAAGAGGAAAGATGTTGGGGAATCGAGCCGGTCGAGTGCCGGAAGGTTTGAGAAGAGGTCTAAGCCGACCAGAAATTTTGTGGCCGTGTCTCAGGCCAGAAGAGAGTATGTGGGGCCGCACCCCAAATGTGACAGGTGCAATTATCATCATCCCCCAGGGACGCAGTGCCGGGTGTGCGCTAACTGTAAGCGCCCGGGTCATTTGGCAAGAGATTGCAGAACTGCGCCGAATCTTGTAGCACCCGTCAACGCGGTTAACCCCGCCGGGAATGCAAGGGCTTGCTTTGAGTGTGGGAGCCCCGATCACTACAGGAACATGTGCCCCAGGCTGAATCGGGCACCGGGTCAACAGGGGAACAACCAGCAGCAGGTGTTGGCTATCGCTGGGAATCAAGGCCCGGCTACTCAAGGGAATGCAGCTCGGGGACGTGCATTCGTCATTGGAGCTAATGATGCTCGTCAGGACCCGAATGTTGTCACGGGTACGCACTTACTCAATCATCACTTCGCATCTATATTATTTGATACTGGAGCAGACAATAGTTTTATTTCTTCCGAGTTTGTGCAATTGCTTGATTTGAGTCCTAGTAGGCTAGAAACTAGCTACTCTGTAGAAATGGCCAATGGTAAGGTTGCTCAGGCCGATGAGATCATTAGGAAGTGTTCGTTGACGTTGGAGGATCATACATTCGACATAGATTTGATACCCTTCGAGTTAGGGAGCTTCGACGTGATTGTGGGTATGGATTGGTTGTCGCAGAATGGAGCAGAGATTGTCTGTCGGGACAAGGTAGTACGTATCCCTATGCCTAATGGGGAAGTACTCAAGGTTCAGGGAGAACGACCGGGTAAGAACTTAAAGTTGATTTCCTGCATGAAAGCACGCCAGAGTCTACGAAAGCAGTGCTACGCTTTTCTGGCTCATGTAGTTGAAAAGAAAGACGAGGAAAGGAAACTGGTGGATATTCCAGTGGTACGGGATTACCCAGAAGTATTTCCAGATGACTTGTCTGGTTTACCTCCTCCACGACAGGTGGAATTCCGTATTGAGTTGGTTCCTGGAGCTACACCGGTAGCGAAGACGCCCTATCGACTAGCGCCATCCGAGATGCAAGAGTTGTCTAGTCAGTTACAGGAACTACTGGAGAAAGGTTTCATTCGACCAAGTCATTCACCGTGGGGAGCACCGGTACTATTTGTCAAGAAGAAAGGACGGATCGTTCCGTATGTGCATCGATTACCGTGAACTGAACAAGTTGACGGTGAAGAACCGATATCCTCTCCCCAGGATCGACGATTTATTTGATCAGCTGCAAGGAGCTTCGTATTTTTCAAAGATCGATCTTCGTTCTGGATATCATCAGCTAAGGGTTTTTGAAGACGACATACCGAAGACTGCGTTCAGAACTCGTTATGGGCACTATGAGTTCTTGGTCATGCCGTTCGGATTGACTAACGCACCAGCTGTGTTCATGGATCTAATGAATCGGGTGTGCAAACCGTACTTGGATAAGTTCGTGATCGTGTTCATAGACGACATACTTATCTATTCCCGATCAAAAGAGGATCATGTGGAACATCTTCGGGCTATTCTGGAGCTGCTACGCGAAGAGAAACTTTTCGCCAAGTCTTCAAAGTGCGAGTTTTGGCTGCGAGAAGTGAAGTTTTTGGGTCATGTGGTCAATGAGGACGGGATTCACGTAGATCCCGGCAAGATCGAAGCGGTGAAGAAGTGGGATACGCCCCAAACACCATCAGAGATACGGCAATTCTTAGGATTGGCCGGTTATTATCGTCGCTTCATCGCGAATTTTTCAAAGATCGCGCAGCCGTTGACCCTGCTTACTCAGAAAGACAAGAAGTTTGACTGGGGATTTGCACAAGAACAAGCGTTCCAAACGTTGAAAGAGAAGTTGTGCAACGCGCCGATACTGTCTCTCCCAGACGGAACAGATGATTTTGTGGTGTACTGCGATGCGTCACATCAAGGATTGGGATGTGTATTGATGCAGAAGGACAAGGTGATTGCCTACGCTTCGCGACAACTTAAAGTGCACGAAAAGAACTACACCACTCATGATCTTGAGTTGGGCGCTGTAGTATTTGCACTCAAGATTTGGAGGCATTACTTGTATGGCACCAAATGCATCATCTTCACAGATCATAAGAGCCTTCAACATATTCTGGATCAGAAGGAACTCAACATGCGCCAACGACGTTGGGTAGAGCTTCTTAGCGACTACGATTGTGAAATCCGGTATCATCCGGGGAAAGCTAACGTGGTGGCTGATGCCTTAAGCCGTAAAGAACGTGTGAAACCACTACGTGCACGAGCGTTGGGTTTGACCATCCAAACCAACTTGAAAGCTCAGATTCAAATTGCACAGAGTGAGGCATTGAAAGAAGAAAACCTTGCGGGAGAAGAATTCCGGGGGTTAGATAAACAGATGATTCGCAAGGATGATGGTATTCAGTACTTCATGGATCGCATATGGGTACCCAAATGGGGAGGTGTTCGAACCTTAGTCATGGATGAAGCCCACAAGACGCGATATTCTATTCATCCTGGTGCAGACAAGATGTATCATGATCTTAAGGATCTGTACTGGTGGCCAGGCATGAAGAAAGACATTGCCTTATACGTCAGTCGATGTTTGACGTGTTCGAAAGTCAAAGCTGAACATCAAAAGCCATCGGGATTATTACAGCAACCTGAAATTCCCGAGTGGAAATGGGAGAACATAGCTATGGATTTCATTACCAAACTCCCTAGAACAAACAGCGGTCATGACTCGATATGGGTCATTATTGATCGAATGACGAAATCAGCACATTTCTTGCCTATCCGAGAAGATTACAAGATGGATAAGTTGGCGAGATTGTACATCAAGGAGGTCGTGACACGGCACGGGGTGCCGGTGTCAATCATATCCGACCGTGATAGCAGATTCACTTCACGCTTTTGGCAGACACTACAGAAAGCGATGGGTACTCGGTTAGACATGAGTACAGCCTATCACCCTCAAACAGATGGCCAAAGTGAACGAACTATACAGACGCTAGAAGACATGTTGAGAGCGTGTGTAATCGATTTTGGAGGTAGCTGGGATGCTCATTTACCGTTGATTGAGTTCTCCTACAACAACAGCTATCATACAAGCATTGGATGTGCACCATTTGAAGCGTTGTATGGAAGAAAATGCAGATCTCCCGTTTGTTGGGCCGAAATTGGTGAAAGTCAACTGACAGGTCCAGAGATCATCCAAGAAACAACAGACAAGATTTTCCAAATCAAAGATCGACTCAAAGCCGCGCGAGATCGTCAAAAGAGCTATGCCGACAATCGTCGGAAGCCTCTAGAATTCAATGTTGGGATCGTGTGTTACTCAAAGTTTCCCCTTGGAAAGGAGTCGTTCGATTCGGAAAGAAAGGGAAGTTAGCCCCAAGATACGTTGGACCATTTGAGATCACTGAAAGGATTGGTCCAGTGGCTTACCGATTAAGGTTGCCACAAGAGCTTAGCGGTGTACATGATACTTTTCACGTGTCAAACCTCAAGAAATGTTTGGCCGATGAATCCCTTCACGTGCCAATCGAGGAAATCAAGATTGACGACAAGCTTCACTTTGTTGAAGAACCCATTGAGATCATGGATCGAAAGGTCAAGCAACTGAAGCGCAGTAGGATACCTATTGTTCGCGTAAGGTGGAATTCAAAACGAGGGCCAGAGTTTACATGGGAACGTGAAGATCAGATGAAACTCAAATATCCACATCTTTTCGAGGATGACACTCTTGGACCTAACTCCAGCTGAATTTCGGGACGAAATTCTCTCAACTGGGGGATACTGTGACATCCGTCACCTTAAGGTCCGTCAATTGACGTGTTTGTCTGTCATCTTTTCTATATTTTGTCATTCCTCATCATTATTTGACTCTTTATGTGGATATCATGTGTGCAATATTATCGTTGTGTGTGCATTCGTTTAAAACCGTGTGAAGACCTTAAAAAGACCTTTAAAACTTTCACTTTTGAAAACGCTAAAATATATCATTTTATAAATGTAATGAATGTTTTAATATAACCATTTCTTAAGTCATGACAACATTAAATGAACTTTTACAATTAATATAAAACACCTAACGAAGTCGTTTTCCAACCGAACAAAATTTGGGAAAACTCGAGGGTTAAGTGCAGGGACTAAACTTGTAATTTTGGAAACTTGGGCTGGGTATAAATACCCCATTTCCAGCCCTAAACCCCCATTTTTATCATCTTCTTCATCTTCATCTCCTCTTCACACACTAAAACTCCATTTTAGCACCAAATCCGACCCGAGAGGTCTCGTTTTCTTCGTCTTGACACCGTCTACAACATAGACTACCCCTCCTTAGCAGGTAGTTGTCTTTGGTTGTCCATTTTTGAGCCTTTTCACGGCTGTCCAAACTAGGGTTTCGGGTGTTCGGGTTCAACCCGAACACACAAGGTCGTATGGGTGCGTGTGAGGTCTCTTTGCTTGTGTTTCATGCTTGTATATGTTTGTTGAGTGTTTCTGGAGGTCCTTATGGTGTAAAACCCGTGTTAGAGCGGCTCGGGGGCTGCTCCTCCCGACCACAGTCGCGATTCTGCAGATTGGGCGACTGGGTCATCTATGCGATTGAGCCGTGCGACTGAGTGGGTCGTGCGACTGGATCATGCGTCTGAGTCAATCGCGCGACTGAGTGGTGCGACTGGGCATTTCGTGCGACTCAGTTGTGCGACTGAGTGTCTGTGTGCGATTGAGTCATGCGTGCGAATGAGTGTATGCGAATGAGTCATGCGATTGAGTGTTTGTGTGCGATTGAGTCAGGTGACCGACTGAATGTGTGCGAATGAATGTGATTCGCACGACTGGGGTCCAATCGCACGAATGAAGGTTCAGTCGTACGAAAGTAGCTAATTCGCACGATTGAAGGTTGATTCGTGCGCATGGAAGTTGAGTCGTGCGATTGGGTGATGTGTGGTACGACTGAAGGCCAATCATACGAATGAAGGCTCAATCGTACGAATGAAGCTGATTCGCACGATTGAGGGTTGATTCGCACGAATGGAGGTTGAGTCGTGCGTCTGGCCTTGTATGCGACTGAAATTGTTGTGTTTGACCCCTTGTGCGTGGCGTGAGTATGTCGTGTGGTGTCGAGGTAACACTAACACAATTATGCCATTGTTTGGCCACAAATATTAAAGTCAACGCGAGAAAGGGCACAGAAACTATTTTGAACAAATTAAACTAACGCTTCTTTTTACAACGACCAAATCGACTTATAACTATTGGCACTTATTCAATGTTTCTTCGATAACAACAATACTTTTACCTAAATATCATCATTGGTGGCAACAATGTCTTGTACTTGGATCTACATAAGAACTAGTACGTGTGTCAGTCTGTGTGTTGTATGCGACCCATCCGATACGACCCGAACCGACCCATCATTATTGCGCGCTTATACATATATCATATCATTAATGCTATATAATAACTGTCAATAGGTGTTTGACTGTTTATTTGCATTCAACATTTGGGATTACAACGCTCATACATACTTACCACTTAACAAGTGAGTTTCGTGGCCCCTTTTCACATTTATACAATATTTCTATCATTTACAAATTGGGGGAAAAGTATGCTTACACAATTTTTATGCTGTACAACTTACATACATTTTACATACAAGGAATCAACGTGATACTGTGTTGCAAGTACTATTTGATATGCTTGGGTCTGCTGTGTGGTTCTATCTTTGCAACTATTTAATTCCAGTGTGGGAACCGACGGTTAGGTATTGGTAGTACTACTGGGTTGACACCCCCACCCTCGTTCGATGGTATACTAGTTGGTACCGTCAGTGGCCAGGAACGGGCCCTTGGGTGAATATATGCCGACAATATCTTTGTGTACGTCGCTAGGTTTGGTTGCAAAGCTCATGTCATGTGATATTTACTTGTGTAATAACTGTATTCACGGTATTCCGACGAGCTACTTATTACAGCATCACTTACATTTTATTACATAAACCTGCGAGCTCACCAACAATTTTGTTGACCGTTTTAAGCATATCTTTTCAGGTGAACATGCAAGTCCAGGAATCTAGGTGTGCTGCCTTAGTGGAGACCCTAGGATGCATTTTTGGGACTTAGCTCATTTTGATAAACAATATTTTGAACAATGTTATCGCATGTAAACAATTATCAACTTTTGAAACTTGTTCCCGGGTTGTGGGAATTAACATTTACATTTTCATCATATGTGTATATGTGTTATCATTATCATGTTGTTTGTGGCTATGTGTTGTGGACATTGACTAAACACGACACAAGTCCCCTTGTTGTCGGGTGTCGTCATGACACGCATGTCATCATTTACTTATATTGCTCTCTATCGCTTACCATGTGTTATGACGATCCCGGTCTCGTTACATCCCCGTGTTTCCGCTTTTAGCGGGGGTGTGATACAAAGCCTTCAAAGAAAGCTTCTCAAAGTAAGTTAAGAAGAGAAAAAGGAAGAACTAATGATAGAAGAGATACATCTACATCATCAACAAAATCTTCATCAAATAACAACCAAACAGAGCCCATCAATGTTATTCTTGACTATGAAGAACAAAAAGCAGCCTTTGCAGCTTTCAGTTCAAGTTTTCAAGCTTACCTAGGAAGCTCCTTAACATCTGCCAACATTTGCCAGCAAGACTTGGAAGAAATACATCCAGACATAATGGAGGAGATGGATCTACAATGGCAAATGGCAATAATTGCTTATAAAATCAAACAATATCTTAGGAGAAATAAAAATTTGGCTGCAGCAAGTAAATCATCAAAGATTTGTGTGGATAAGTCAAAGGTAAGATATTTCAAATGCAATCTCTATGGACATTACTCTAGAGAATGTAATCAACAATCAAATCCTGACTTGACACAACATCAGCAACATTAGTCTCACCAACCATCATCATCTCAAAGATCTTTCAGACAATCACAACTGACCAACTCATCCCCACCAGCCACAAATACATCAGCAGGAACAAGTAACTCTAAAGAAACCGGGCTGATCATACTTCAAGATGGAACCTGTGACTGGAGTATGTATGAGAAAGAAGTCTTGGAAGAAAATCAAGCTTTAATGTCTCACATGGAAAACAAAGTTCCACCCATGGCTAGAGAGGTAAGAGATAGGTTATGTTCATCAATATGTGTTGAGGAAGTTGAAAGATATAGAATCCATGCTCAACAACTTGCTGATAAAGTTAAAGAAACAATGATTTTGAATGAATCTCATGTAAGAGAACATAAATTATATCAAATCAAAAATAACTCCTTACAAAAGGATTTAGATAAACTTGTTTCAGAAAATTACAGTTTAAAAGCACAAGTTGAGCATCTGACCACTTCCTTAACTAAATCCATGGCTGATCATTCATCAACTGAAGTGAAACTTCAGAAGTTTCAACTTTCATCTCAGCAATATGAGAAATTATTAAATTCTCATACTTAATCAAAGAACAGGTATGGGTTGGGATATGATGTCGTGGCACCTCCTATAAGCAATAATTACCCACCTTTACCTGAATCAATGACAAATAACTTGTCAAATCATTTTATGCCAAGGACCAAGTTTGAAACAAACTCTAATAAAAAAGTTAATCACAATGAAAGTAAGGTGAATGAAACTGAGTCTTCTGAATCAGAAAATATTAAACAAAATGACTCAGAATTTGACTTTGATGAGTGTGATGACTTGGATGATTCTGATGAACATGATGATGATCAACTGGACATTGGTAAGAATGTTTCTATATAAACAATCATTCCCAAAGTTCTTGAAGAAACAAAGTTGCCATATCCTCCAAACAAAGAAACATGTTGAAGACTATTTGCAAGAGAATAGCTCAGCTAAATGAAGGTCTGCAAGAACTTCATCGGCAATAAAAACCTTGAAAGGAAGAAATTGAAAAATGTGCATCTACTGAGGAAGTACACACATCTTCCATAGAAAAAGGAAAGAAGAAACAATCAGCAGATCTTAAGCAGCAGAAGAAACCTTCTTCAGTAGGAGATCTGCGGAAACCAAATCTACTGATTCAGTAGATGTTCCGCGGAAGGCAAAATCCGCAGCAAACAAATCAAAGTCTCAAAAGATATAAAAAGATAAATCAACTGCAAATTTGGAGAAGGATGCAAAGCCTCAAAAGTTGACAAAGAAGAAGAATGTAACTGATTCTGACAAAGAATCAGAGAAAATGTATTGCAAATGGTGTGATATGAAAAACCATAATACTGAAGATTGTTACTTTCGTAATTATTGTTCTATTTGCAATATGAACAATCACATGACATCTGACTGCTACTTCAACAAACATTGTGTTAGTTGTAACAAAAATAACCATTCAACTCAGGAATGTTATTTCAACAAAAAGACCAAAACAGGGAGCACAAAGAAGAAACAATCTGATAAAGCTGAATCAGACACTCAATGTACTGATTGTGAAAAAGATTCAAAAACTAAGAAGCAGCAACAAAAACAAAAGCCAAAACCAAAGAAGAAAACATCCACTGATGTTCAACCTTTGAAGATAAGAACAACATTGCAGCAATAAATCCCCTCATAAAAGGGTGGATTTGACTGAAAAAGAAACAAATGCTGATGATGCTTTCTTTGATAATTTTGAAAAGGGAACTCATGTAGCTCATTTAAAATCAAAAGATAATGAAACTTTCAACAATGAAGATTCATTATCAAAACCAAAGCATAAAACCAACAAAAATAAGGTGTATGAAGAAGAGATTGAGAAACCAGGACCTAGTTTAACAATCTCATCTTCAACAGAATCATCCTCACCTGAAACAACTCAGAATGAATCAATTAAAACTAAAATTTGTTGGAGCTGTAAAAGATAGTCTATATTATCAACAAAATGAAAGTCAACAAAAGTCAACGTCACGGTCAAAGTCAACAAAAGTCAAACCCGACACGCTCGAGACGAGGAACCAAGACAAGACGTTGAAGATTTAAATGACTAGGAGTTTTATTGTTATAAATATATTTTGTGTGAACAAAATATATTTTATCTTGTTTTTAGTCATTTTTATGCTTAATATGTAATTTTGTATTAATTAGCCTAAGTCTAGGGGGTTAAGTGCAATTAATGAATCTTAGTCTAGACTATAAATAGGTTAATTGTCATTAGGTTTTGGTCAAGGGGTTGAATGACCAATTGATTGAGGGATTTACTTGTAAACAATATTATTAGCAATCAATAGAGATCAAAGGGGTTTTTATTGTGATTATTATATTTTGATCTAATTCTTCATAATTTGATTCAAGTTTGATGTTCCTGGACTTACAATTTGGTATCAGAGCCATTTTGGATCAAATTCACTGAAGATTTGAAGATTTTTAGAGAGAGAAGTTGAGGTTTTGGTTGTTTTTGTTCAATATCAAGTTTTCATCAAATTCGGATTAGATTTGAGTGTTATTGATATGGAAATTGATTGAAGTTTGCTTATTATTGGTTGGGAAAGCTCTGTTAATCATCAGATTTCAAATCCATTGAGATTTGGGCGATTTCAGATTGATTTTGAGGTGAAAAAGGGTTTTGAGATCGACCAGCGAAACTGCTGTTCTTACAGCGAAACTGTCATCTTCATTCAGCGAAATTATGGTTTATTTTGGATCTGAAGTTGTTTTCTAGAGTTTCAGCGAAAGTACTCCCTTGAACGAAAGTTCAATAGTGTTTTTGACCAATCATCAAGCGAAATTGCTGCCGAATTTATCTCTGAACGAAAGTTCAAGCTTGTTTCCTGCGAACTTATCAGCGAAACTAAGCCATTTGTGACATTCGGCTAGCGAAACTGCTGCCGAAATTTCCAGCGAAACTACTGTCGGCTCAGCGAAACTAGAGTTCACAGCGAAACTAGCTCTGCGAAACTATAATTTCAGCGAAACTATCATTTCTTCAGCTTGACCCCAGTTGCTAAGATTTTCTAGCGTGACATTTACAAATAATATTTTTCCCGGGGGAGAATTATTTTACAATTTTTGGGAAAAATATTTTTGGGGCGTTTAATTGTTTAAACAAAATAAAAATAAATATGGCTTTTGCAGAATTGATTAAATCCTTCGAATCAGATGATCTCACAATTGCACAATGTCGGTTTGATAATTTTGCAGTTTTAAAGAACGAAAAGATGTCTGATTTTGTTGATCGTTTTCTGTTGGTGGCAAGTAATCTGAAGAAGTTTGATGCCCAATTAGGAAATCATGAACAAGTTCTAAGATTGCTTGATTCCCTCCCATCAGAATGGAGCTCACACGGCAAGTCGATTAAAATAGATAGAGGTTTTCAGGATTACAAACTAATAGAGGTGATCAACAAACTGAAAGAAATGGAGTTGGATATCAAACGTCGTGAGTACTATGAAGCAACATATCTAACTCCAAAGATCACTTCAAACTCCAAAGAGAAACTAGAAGAGAGATCAGATTCTGGCACCAATTCAGACGGTTTATCGAAACCTGAAACTAAAGAGGTACAAGAGGAGCTTAAGCAGACATCAATGGGTAAAGGTGGAGCTGAGTTGAATGCTGAAGTTTGTGATGCTGAGAAGGAAGAGGAATTGAAGCGAAATACCAAAGTTTGCAACTGTGAGAAGGCTCTTACTGCTGAAAGAGTCATCCTGGATCTTCCATACGAGACAGTTCAGGATATGTGTTCTTCTGCTTGCAAAATTCGTTTATTTGGTGTGTATAAAGCTAATAGGTTACTTTTAGATAACCAAAATGAGTTAACCACCATAAATGCAGAACTTAAAAAGAATGAAGCCAAGTATTTCATAAAATTAAATGAAGCTTTAAAAGAAAATGATCATTTAAAACGAACTCTTCTTGAAAGAAATGTTGAAATTAATCTTTTAAACGAAAGAGTCACTTTGGCTGAATTTGAAACAAGCAAGCTTAAAACAAAGCTTGATAGATGGACCATATCCGGAATGAAACAGGAAGAGCTACTGTGTAAACAAAGGGGAGCTAGGATTAAAACGGGAGTGGGTTGTGATGATAATCCATACGTCTATCCTCCTCCTAGCACCCATTGTTACTCTCCTATGCCTCAACCTCATCCATCTAATGATTTGATTGAAGCTGCAGAAACTAATAGTTTAAATGCAGGTTTAAGCAACGTTAATCTTAAAGAGGTTAGAGATGTGCAGGATTCTCCTGTAGGTTTGGGATTTCTCAGGCAGGGGTCTGATAAGAAGATTAATGACGATTCTACCTCTGATGCTCCAAAATCAATATCACTTGCTTCTCCAACCTTCTTCAACAAATTCAAAACAGGTAACATTCCTTCGTTTGTTCCTGTCAGGTTTGTCAAAGAAGGAACAGTTGTTGAATCGTCAGGCAATCAAAATCCTATAACCGAAGCCGACACAATAGGAGGTGTCAATCAAGATCCTTTGGAAGCAGATCTGTGTATACGAGACTGGATAAGCTCTGATGATGAATCAAACATAGAGGAGCGTGTTGGTTCCTCACAGATCAAGATATCTCCTGATATTGTCAAGTCTCAAAAGCTTCCAAAAGCTGAATCAAGACCAATACAGATCTCTACTCCAATAGCAAAACCACCTAGTGAGTCAGTGAAGATCTCATTCACTGTTCAACACAGCAAACACCAAAACAAGCAAAAATCTGCCACAAGCTCAAAGCAATCTCCAATTCCAAATGCTTTACACGGGACTACAAAGAATCAAAAGCCTTTCAAGGCTTGTTTTGAGTGTGGAAAAGAAGGTCATGTGGTTAAGAAATGTCCTCGAAGGCTTGCTACGGATGGTAAAGGCAAAACTAATTGCTTCTCCAGCTGTAAGTCTACAAAGAATGTTCCAGATGGTAAAGGCAACACGGGTTGCTTCTCTGGATTAAGAGGTAAAAAGCACACATCTTTGAATGGTTGGATGAAAAACCCTCCATCCAAACCTTTTCATGTGAAGCCGGTTTCACATGATTCAAAGATGAAAATGACCAAAGGTTTAAAACCAAATTCTTTTCCTTCTGGTCTTAAACAGAAAATGATTTCCAAATTTAATTCATTCAAATCTAAATTAATTGAACCGAAACAAATTTGGCAAATTAAAAAGAAGGATACAAATATTCCCGATGGTTTAAATGGTTGTGTGCAGAAGCAGGTTTCTTATATCGATGAAAATGGAACTTCCAGGACTACGATGGCCTGGGTTCCCCTCTCTAACTAATCTGTTTATGAGTGCAGGAACAATTTAGGAGGACTGTTAGTTATCCGGTTTACTGACAGAGATTGTTCCTAATTCAAATTTGAGGCGGAACAAACAGGTTAAAGTCATGGTATTTTATCCACAATCTTGATTTTTATCTACACAATCACAGTTCTCACTTCACAATCACTGTATATTTCTTGAGCATTCATTTCTTATCATCATATCAGTGTAGTTTGGAAGACCTTCTTTGATAAATTTTTATTTTTGTACAGTTTTATAAAAAATTAAAAAAAATAATAAAAAAAAAAAAAATATAAAAAAATATAAAAATATAAAAAAAATATAAAACAAATAAATAATAAATAAAAATAAAAAAAAAGGAAAAGTTTGCAAAAATAAAAATTTAGGGGGAGAGTATAAGTAAATAAAAATGAAAAGTGTACTGAGAACTTGATTCGAGATGACTGAGAAATGATTGTATATCATCTTGAAATGCTTGTTTTTGCATGACTTGCATTTTAAAAATGAGAAATGATAGTAACTGATGCTGTTATCTGATTTACATCTTATTTTTAATTGTAAATAAAAGAAAAACAATCAGATTCTTTAATGATATGCTTGGTAGACTCAGCCTGAAGAATAAAGTAGACAACAATATGATGATTTAAATTAAAATATATGCTTAAGGATGTCTGGATTTACGCAATCATTTTGGCCTGCACAAAAACTGAGTCCCGACAAAAATTGGATTGAGAATTGATCTTTCACCCACCATGATACAAATCATATAAGCCATATCTTTGAGCCATGATTGGTGTATTTATGTGTCTTGTGTTTGTGCTAATCTCCTATGCTGTACGGAAGTACTGACCTGGAGTGATGATCTCCTCTGCTGTACGATAGTACTGACCTGGAGCTCTCATCGGCACAGGATTAAATGGTCATCTCCTTTGTTATACGTGAGTATAGACCTGGAGCTCTCACCATTTTGGTCTAAGTAGTGTCAAATCATCTAATACATCACAGAATGCAATATTCTGTTGATAATCACTTGCACACTAATGCACACGCCTTGCTCTATAAAGATTGTAACAAAATTCAAGAAATCCTGAGGTTGGGTGAGGGTTTTTGCCAAATGATTGTGGGGTCCTAGCATTCTAAAGCATTTAATCGAACCTTAACGAATCATCTTCTGCTTGTTGAAAAAGATAGGGCATGGGTTTAAGTGGACAAACATATCAGCAATCGTTATTGATCTGTTTGAGAATTTCAAAATCATTTAAAGACTGTGATTAGATTCAGTTATCAGTGTGATCTCATTGCTTGTCGATGATTAAATTCATCTTTGTGCTAAAGTATATCTTGAGGATATGATCTCATGATCGATTCAGTTCTCGGTTTAAAAAAAAGAACAAGTAAAAAAAAAAACAAAAAAAATATATATATAGATAAAAAAATGTTATAATATATGTATATAATAAAAAATTATAATAAATTTTCATTTCAATATTCATTTAGGTCTTCCATATTATGCTGATTACATTTTATTATTTTTTATGCATTTCATAGAAATTGAGCAAAAATGAACACGAGATCGCTTGTTTTCAAACAAAGATAAACACGGGTTTATTTTGTTAAATTGAAATGATCTAATTAGAAATGTCGAGATTGTGTTTGTGAATGTGTTTCAGATTTTTGCTGTAAGTGATGGCCGATCATCAGTTGAGCAGTGTACCTGATCAGAGAACCTGTTCCTCAAGTTTGCAGAAGATACCGAGCTAGGAATCCTCCTCCTACATCTTCTGAAGCACTCGAGATTAGAGATTTGGGAAGGTTGTTCCAATATCCTCACAAAGGATGCACTCAAAAAGGGGGAGCATATAAATAGGGGGAGCTTTTGAGATGAATAACTTTTCTCATCAAATTCAAAAAAGCTTTAATTTGAAGACCTTTCTACAGTTGATTTCTTGGGGCTGAATTCGTATGAAGACGTTGATAATGATAGACTAAGGGGGAGTATTGTTGGAGCTGTAAAAGATAGTCTATATTATCAACAAAATGAAAGTCAACAAAAGTCAACGTCACGGTCAAAGTCAACAAAAGTCAAACCCGACACGCTCGAGACGAGGAACCAAGACAAGACGTTGAAGATTTAAATGACTAGGAGTTTTATTGTTATTAATATATTTTGTGTGAACAAAATATATTTTATCTTGTTTTTAGTCATTTTTATGCTTAATATGTAATTTTGTATTAATTAGCCTAAGTCTAGGGGGTTAAGTGCAATTAATGAATCTTAGTCTAGACTATAAATAGGTTAATTGTCATTAGGTTTTGGTCAAGGGGTTGAATGACCAATTGATTGAGGGATTTACTTGTAAACAATATTATTAGCAATCAATAGAGATCAAAGGGGTTTTTATTGTGATTATTATATTTTGATCTAATTCTTCATGATTTGATTCAAGTTTGATGTTCCTGGACTTACAAAATTAATACTGAAACTTCAAGACTTATTCATGAAGGAGTAACAATTTTAGACACTGCTAGCAAACCCAAGATCAGTAAGGCTTGGGTTGTCAATTCTAATTGATTTCTTTTTGTGTGCAAGAACAATCTTGGAAAGCTGACAACAAGTGGTATGTTGACAGTGGTTGTTCTAGGCATATGACAAGAAACTGTTCACTTCTCCATGACTTCAAGCATAAAAATGCCTCATATGTGGCATTTGGTGGGGATAAGAAGGGAGGTAAAATAGTTGGTGAAGGAATGGTAGCTAATGGTGTGCTCAAATTTCAGAAATAAACTATTGTGAAAATTTACAATATAATTTAATGAGTGTGTCTCAAATTTCTGATCAAAATTATACAAAATATTTGATAACACTAATTGTTACATTCTTAAGCCAGGTTTTTCAGTTCCAGAAGAATGGATCCTTCTTAAAGCATCAAGAAAAGGAAACACATATGTTTTGGACATGAACAACACTTCACTCACAAGACATGAAACAAGCTTACTATCTAAGTCATCAGAAGATGAATCTCAATTGTGGCATAGAAGGCTTGTTCATTCTAACATGAAGAACATAAACAAATTGGTGAAAAATGACCTAGTCATTGGATTGCCAAAAAAGAGTTTTATTGTTCAAATCATTGTTCTTCATGTTATAAAGGAAAACAACATAGGGTGTCTCATAAATCCAAAATTATCAATACAAACACTACACCACTCAAATTGCTTCACATGGATCTGTTTGGTCCAACCAATGTGATGAGCATTGGAAAAAGGCAATATTGTTTAGTGATAGTGGATGATGTCACTAGATTCACATGGGTCTTCTTCTTAAAACAAAACGGTGAAACATCAGAAACATTAATGGACTTTGTCATCAAGATTGAGAATCAACTGGATTTAAAAGTTAAAATTTTCAGGAGTGACAACGGGACTGAATTTATTAATTTTGAATTAGATTCTTTTTGCGGGAATAAATGTATTGCAAGACAATTTATTGCACCAAGAACTCCAAAACAGAATGGAGTTGCTAAAAGAAAAAACATAACACTTATTGAAGCAGCAAGAACAATGCTAGCTGATTTACAATTGCCAATCACCTTTTGGGCTGACGCAGTGAATACAACTTGCAATGTTCAAAATAGGACATTGATTGTAAAAGAACATAATAAAACACCTTATGAGCTTCTATTTAAAAGAAAAACTTACATAGGATATCTGGTGAAAAGAACATAACAAAGACCTGGGTGTATGATCACCATGGTATACATTTGTAACCAACTGGTGAAAAGATCATGATCCTCATCATCCCTCTGTTTTGTGAAAACAAAGACCTGGTTACCTGATGATGATCATATCTAAGCTCTCAAAAGAATCCTCTGTGATCAACTGTATATTTAATTTAAAGCTTTTACATCAATACATTAATGAGATGTTAAATGCATCTCAAGATAGAACTTATAACTTAAAATACATAGTTTCTAAGTGTAAAAAGGTGATGATTTGACTCACAAAGGGAGGACAAAATCTAAGTGAATTAAATGTGGAGCCCATAACAATTACTCACTAATAAACATGAAAACATGATAAACAACATGCCTAGTTGACACACTACTCTTGTATGGATTTAAGTGGACAAACATACTTGCAATCAGAACTAAGATCAGGTATCATTTCAACAAATTAATTAATCAGGAAGATGTTTACTGTTATAGTATGATCCCATTCTATGTGTATATATGCTTGTACATAGTACTAATTTCAAATTTGTTTATTTTAATTTCTTTTTGTTTGGTATGTTTGGACACACATGTGTCTTTCATGATATTCTTCTTATAAATTATGAAAAATGCTTACATTCATCATTGATCAAAAATTTAGGGGGAGTAGAATCATGAAAAAAATTTAACAACAAAATTGTCAAATGAATTGTCAATATAAAGGAATTGGAACATGAGCACTATCTTGGCTTTTGGATACATAAAGTTTTTAAAATATAAACCTTCTTGTGCAAAATTGTCATGAATACAAAGTCAACAAGGTCCAACAGCAATAAATGGTTCTATTATTTGATTAACCATACAATAAAATAAGTTTCAATCGTGGCATTTTAAGCATCAGCAGAAGCTACAGTGCATTGTAAACATCAGCAGAAGCTACAATGCGAAACTAAAAGGGGAGTAAAATATGACTATCCGTAGATTGGTAATCTACGAATGAGTTAATATTTTACAAGTATAATTCATTTCCATAGATTGGTAACCTATAGAAAATCAAGTTATACTTCAACTTTAAATTTCAGTTTTAAGTTAGGCATCCGCAGATGTCCTACGGATGAACTGAAATCTGCGGAAAAAATAAATTCCACGGAAGAGTTATAATTAAAAAATGGGACCCACTTCTTAAATAAATGAAATAAATGTGTCCGAGGAGTATAAATGATGTTTTTGACTTGGAATTCATTATTCACTTTTACAGAACCTTTTTGACTTATAAGTTCGTTAGTCAAAACCTCATCCCTCCCTCATCTGATTTCAAAATTACTCAAATCTTAAACATCAAGCAAAGCTTAAATTTGATTTCAAGTCTTAATCTCAAGGTAATCATATCATAAACATCAGTACATTATTGATTCATCATTTTGGTTTAAACTCTTCGTATTCTTAAATATGATGACTTAGTTCTAACATAATCGTCTTCATTCTTATGAACAGATGGCTAATCGATTTGCAAGGGATCATAATGTGTGTGCGTTCTTAAATCTAGATGACCCTGTGTCGGAAGGATGCAGGGACATCATAAGCTACTTACGGCGATCCAGGCTCTTCTATGCTTTAGCAGCAGTGCTTGTGATTCATCAAGATCATATAGTCGACTTCTGGAACTCAGCTCAAATTGAGGAAGATGGAGAATATGAAGTGATTGTGGCTGAGATTAAGAATTAAAGACTAAGGATAGATGAGCAGAACATAAGGAGGGTACTAGAGTTGGGAGAACAAGAAGTTGGTCACCCTGATGTATTCAAGAATGAATACATATAGAAAGTGTTCTACCCGATGGAGTATGATGGTGATTTTGACAAGGGTGAGATAAAGAAAGGGAGATTATGCAAGGCATATAGATTCTTATGTCACACCTATCTAAAGTGCATCTCCAACAGGAAGTCTGGGCTTGACAGATTCTCGAGGCACCTTTCATTATTGGCATTTTTTTAGGGAAGGACATACAACTACTCAAAGTATATTTTCAGTTGTTTGTGTTAGGATCGTGTACGGATGGAGTACTAACTGGTAATGCGTGTATACCTAATCAAATAGTGTGAAATCCTATTTGAATGAGTGAGAAAGCAGTTTCGATCAATCAAGAGATTAAAGAAACGTTATGAATGATTAGAACACGATCAACTGCGATCTATGAAGTTGGAACAGGTTTTCTGGAGTCTCTGGACGGCTAGGGTACGTCTGTGAGTCGAAATTCTTCAAGTGTTGCATTTTTCCACGAATTAAGTGGTATATATAGGTTAGGGTTTGTCAATCGTGCGACTGAAGCATTAGTATGGTTCAGTCGTGCGACTGAATCATACGATTGTTCCATACGCACGACTGAAGGTTCAGTCGTGCCACTGAGCCAATCTTATGTCTCAATCGTGCGACTGATCCAGTCTCTGGTTCAGTCGTGCGACTAGTCCATTAGCATGAAGTGTTCATGTGTATGGTCCATTAGCATGGTCTATTCGCATGAATACTTCATACGATTAAGTTTAAACACATTCCTCAACCATTCTTGACTAAGAACTATGTAAACAACCAAAAAACCTATATAGTTAGTTCAATATGCGTTATGACACAATAAACAATGAAACATTAAACAATATAAGCATCAAACACATATTTGATTACATTGAACTCATTCATTACATATATGTAAGACATGAAAGACATTTAACATTAAGCTCATAAACTAGGTACACATGTATCAACAAACTCCCCCGTGGACCTAGTTTACATCATTGTCCAACATTCTTCATCAGCTCATCAAACTTCTTGTACTTTTCCTCTCTTGTGACTCCAGAATGTATCTCAAATGCAAAACAGAGTCTTATCACGTTCTAAAACTGGAGGGCTTGTACAATCTCTTGCGAATCATAGAACAGTGTCCACTTGTATAATGTGTATACATCATCAGCAGACAAGTTAGTCAGCCACATTGGGTCAAATACCCGAATAGTATCCATTTGGCCCTCTTTTTGCAAGACTATAACAGCTTCACCTGTTCTCCAATCGTAATACCACCACTTGAAGTATGGAGTGAAGTCCTGTGGCATTTCCCTTAGAGGGATTCTTGACATTGTGCGTGGAGGACTCCACTTCAACACTACCTTAGGCTTTCCAGTAATGGAATCAACTTCAGACCTTTTGATATACCTCGTCGGTTGTTAAGGTCTGAAGTTAACCCATTTTGTGTGGTACCCTATCCTCAAGGCAGCCTCAAACCAGCCTGCCATTTTCTTTGGGTTAGCATATAACAACTTTAGTTTGGCCAGCTGGTTGAGCTCAAAACCAGGGAGAGTCTTCAGATCATTTGGGAATCTGAAGTACTCTATTCCCTTCTCCCTCTTGACAACATAGACATTTAGATCCTCAAAATATGCCCACGCTATAATCTTTCCTGACACCTTTAGATGCTTCTTCACTTTCTAAAGCTTGGTGTAGGCACTCGGCTTTGGAGCAGTGCGTTGGGCTCGGATCTCTGCAAAACAAGCCGCCCATTCAGCATTCTTTATTACAACATCGGCGTCCGAGGCTTGGGCTTGACTTTTTGACTTCTCTGCCTCCTTCTCTATCGTATCCAGACTGTCATATGTACCACTATCGAGAGTATCCCCAAAGTTAGGAACCACATTTCCCTCTCGATCAATATATTCTGGATAATGCTGGGCTGTGACGTCTTCAATCTCTATTTCGTCCACATCATTAAGCTCGTCGTCACTAGCCACGTCAACGGTAGGGGCATCCTTAACAATTTCATCCGGATTTAGCCGGAACATCTCCGCAAGTTGCTTATCATTAAGATCATGAATTATTTCTCCTTCTTCGGGAGTATAACTCACAGACCTCTTGACAATCCCTTGCAAATCAAGTATCATAGTAAATTGAGACTTGATTTGCTGTAGGGGAGCAACATCATACTCATCTTGCTGAGATGATTGATCTGCTTGATGTAAACATTTAACACAACAATCATTTGTCAATAATCAAGAGAGTAAAATATCAAATATATATAAACATTAAGTGCAAAAGTTTAAAATTACACAAGATTTAAAAATACATAAACATCTAAACATTACTTTTATCCTGAATCATGGGCTCTTCTGCAGCCGGGGCTGAGGACGAGGCTCCCTGATCCTGCGCCTTCTTGGTGCGCCTTTCTTTGGCTTGTGTGGCAGCCGATGCAGCCGCATCATCTCCTTCCTCATCATCTCCTCCCTCTTCTTCTCCTGCACCATCATCACCTCCTTCTTCTGTCTCATCCTCATCATCATCCTCATTATCATCGTCATCACTACCATCATCATCTCCCTCTCTGATCTTGATAGGCTCATCTTTAGAGCCTTTGAGCCTCAGCATCAACTTCTTGTTCTTCACCTCGAGATCTTGTATCCTCTGTACGGACGAGGCCTGCTGCTCACAAAGCTCGGCTATATCCCGAGCCTGGGAGACAATGAGCTCCATCAGCTGATTGAGCTGAGTAGCTCGCTGCTCATCAGTAGCTAGCAGCTTAAGCACAATCCGGTTAAGATTGGCCAGCTACTCCTCTAACCGAACTGTGGGGAGAGAGGTTCCAAAAGTAAGTGGGACCTGAGATGAGGTCCCTGCTCTGTGGGTGGTGGTAGTGGTGGTGATTGTAGTGTAGATGGGTTGTGGCATAGGTGTATATGGTGGAGGGGTGGCTGTAGTAGTGGAAGGTGGAGGTGTGATAGTAATGGTGGGTGGAGTGGTAGTAGTGAAAGTTGGAGGTGTGGTAGTATTGGTGGGTGGAGTGGTAGTAGTGGTGGTGAGTGAAGTACTGGTGGTGGTAGCTGTGGTGGCAGTGGGGGAAGAGGTAGTGATCAACGTGTACCTTCGTCTCTTGGGCTTCATCCCGTGGGGCTGAGCCATCCTCTTTTCCCTCAAACCCTTCAAGGAGGATGCTCCCCCTAGGATGATGGGCTTGCCTGGGGTGTAGGTAGGATCAGTCGTAGTCTCCGAAGACTCGCCCGGGCGTCCACCAACTGCCCGAATCCCTTGCTCGGTGGCAACCACCTTGCTGCCCACTCTCGAGTCAACGACTCCTCCTCCTCCTCCTCCTCATCAGGTCAGAAGTCCTGATGGAATCCCACAGTCTCTGCTCCTCCTCGGGTGGATGATGGACATATCACATCAGTAGTAGTGGCCCTCGATTGGGTGGGGCCAACATCTCCACCATCACCGCTATCATCATCAGCAGAATCATCAGCGGGGAGCACAATCTGCTCAGTGTCTGAGTCACTGTCATCGTGGTGCCACTTCCTCCGAGCTGGCGCCATATAATCCTCACGGGCCAGATGCCCAAACAGTCGCCTGACAGGGTTTCACCTGCTTCCCCCTGTATACCTTCATCCTGCCTAAGGAGGTATCATCTATCACCTCAAGAACCACGACATCCTCCTTCTCCTTTGGCAGCAAAGGGAGCTTCTGGTCAATAATCATCTGCATAAAGCGAGGGTACATGCAAAATCCCTCCTTGCCCTTCGCCTCGATGTTCCCCACCAGGTAGGTGAATATCATTCTCAAGAAGCTGAACGGATGGTTCAGCACCAACGCCACATAGGCGTTTTGAATCTGATCAAATAGCTCATCGAAGCCTCCCTTCCTTGAGGCAATGCACTTAAGCAGCACATGGACTAAATACTTAAATTTCGGGCACAGGTTGCTCTTGTTGAGCACACCTGCATTGATATCCCTTGAGTACTTGGCCCGCAGAAAACATCCTCGTACAGTTAGTGGGTGTAGTCGTGTAGGGCAGTCGCATCATCCCCAAATTCCAAGACTGTTCTGAGATCGTCCTCTGTGATCTTTATAGCATGACCAAAAATGGAGCTCCTGATGCAGTGGGGCTCTGAGGACCTGTCGATAACAGCACTTTCCTAGAAAGCCTGCAGAACTGAACGGTACGGAGTGCACGGAGTCGATATAGCATGGAAGATCCTCGATCTCCGTAAGAATGTAATTATACCCGAGAAATCAGCCGCGTTCCAGGAGGTCAGATCCAGATGAGCACAAATGTTATGCTTTGTGCTCATAGTCCAACGACTCGCCATCTGTTACACAATATAAATAAATGTTAGTGTGTGTCAATGGGTAACAATTTGATTCATTGGACTTGAAATCTTCTGTTTTGTCGTGCGAATGAACTTTGAGACTGAGATCTAGTCATGCGAATGAGCTCATACGTACAACTGAGCATGCGACTGGGCTTAGTCGTATGCTATTCCATGCGTTTACACCAGTCGTGCGACTGAACTCATACGCATGGTTCAGTCGTGCGATTGAAGTTCATCAGGGTGTCCAATCGCATGACAGACTGTTTTTCCATTCAAATTTAAATTTTTAGCAAAACTTGATGTTAGACGTCGTGGTTTGGCTCATTAGTTTCGCAAATGAGTGACATAACACCTAATAACCTTTAATTGAACAATATACTTAGTTTTATAGGTTTCTTAGGCAAACTAAGTCTCGGTTAAGTTTAGGGCTTAAATTCGATCATTAAGGCACGAATTGATTGAACTTTGGAGTGAATAGCATCGCACACTACCTGGATAAACATTAGAAATCGTTAGATCACAATAATCAGTAGTCTAGAATAGTCAAACGTAAATCAGGCAGCGTAATGGTACTTCGTGCGATAAAGTGAGCGATTGGGGTGAATAGGTGTCTGGGACCGACTACCCCTCTATTTATACTAGGGTTTCTTCCAGTCGTGCGACTGAACCTAGTCGCATACTTGATTCGTGCGACTGTTGTGCGACTGGCATAGTCGGTCACTTTCAGTCGTGCGACTAGGTGTCAGTCGTGCGACTGTCTCATTCGATCACCTCCATACGGGCGATTGGTTCATTCTGATGATCCAATCGTATGGATTGGCCCATACGTATTGTCCGATCGTACGACTTGTCAATACGTGTGGGTTAATCGTGCGATTGGGCTCATACGTATGGTCCAATCGTACGGCTGGTCCATACTCATGGTCCAGTCGTGCGAATGGCTCATACTTATGATTTTGACTTTTTGACCATTTGACACTTATCCCTATTAACAATTGATAAAACATTTCGAGCATTCGATCATCTTAGACATGACCATTTTAACATAGAGAACTTTTGATCACCTCAGACGTGAACCTTTTACATTTGAAAACCCCATTGGTCACCTCAAACGTGACCCTTTTAGTGAGTGAATCCCAGATTACGACGAGTTGTTGAGTCCGACTCTTACATTACAATTTACTAAAGCTAAACAGAACAACTTTGAAATTAAGAACAACAACAAGACATATTTTTGTATTTTTGATTAGAGATGAAATACGACCTATTAGAATAATTCTAATTGATTTTACTTCATGGACATCACAACTTCAATTCCAGTTAATCATTTCTGGTAAGATTCATTTTGGAATCATACAGGTATTCCAGAATCATTTGGGACATGTTACCAAAACCTTTTGATGCTAGATTCTTGTTTTTATTGAGAGTCATTAGCAAGTTTAGGAAATCATACTAGAGCTATAAGATGCATACGCTGATTTGGACTTTCAAGAGTTGCTGCTCATGATGATTGTCAGTATACTAGTCCTCTTAAATCCATACACAGATTTTTGACACTCATTGGTGATGAATTAAGGTTTAATTATTTCAACAATTATTTGTGGATCCCACTCTTATATAATAATCAACATTCCTCAGGAGATTTTGAACGGTCTACGGGTGTTTTGACAAGACTAAACTATTCTAAGAGGTTTCAAAGAGATGCCAAGCCTCAGGTCAGTGCCATCGCACAGCAGAGAGGCGCAAACAACAATGAATTCTAGAATATTTGGGTTATGCTTATCCTCAGGTCAGTGCCATCGCACAGCGGAGAGGCACACAACCTAACTTCTTGTGAGAGTGTTTTTTCCTTTTCTTTTTACACGTAACGCACCAAGAACATTTGTTATCAGCTTGATACCGCTTACACATTTTTTCGTGCTTTGCTCTTTTTATGGTCATCCGCACACATTTGTTGCGTTTATTTGCTCGTCACCCCTTATTGGAACTACGTTGATTGTGTTAACCAGGGATAAGATGGGAACCCACAGCAAGTTGAACAATTTAGTTTGAATTTAAGTCACCAATGAGGTCTACTCATCTATTGTGTTGAATCTACCGACACATCATATGTCACACCCCAACCTTGACAGCGGAAACGTCGAGGAGTGAGAGTTAAGATCGTTCACAGCCACATAACGCTATTAATAACCCAAATATATATTAAACATAAGTTCGAATTGTACCATTACAATCATAAGTCTCAAAGAAATTAAAAACATAACATAAAATGTAACATGTCATTCTTATTTCATTTATTTATCTAGGTCCATTCCTAGATGTGCAAGCTTCAATGAGTAGGAATCAAACTTGTGTATTTCCTGAAACATGTTAAAAATAAAAATGTCAACAATAATGTCGGTGAGATTTCCATAGTTTGAAATACATATATATATATAAAAGATGGCAATTCATGTTATAATTTAGAGAGCAAAGTAACTAGGGATGTAAGAAAGAATGCACAATCAAACCTTGACAAAGTTTTACAAGTCTCAAACGTTTACAAGCATATACGATTAGCTAAGTGTACTTGGATAAACCAAGCAGGCTTGTCAGGCCCATAGATCAGTGTACTTGGATAAACCAAGCAGGCTTGTCAGGCCCATAGATCTATGACGTCGCCAGGCTAGCAATAGTTAATGATTGTACATATATTCGACATTACATGGTAGCTACAAAGATCAACTAACCATAACATACAAGTGAATTGCCATAAGTTTACAAGCATCAAACATGTTTACAAGTGCAATGTTTATATGGTAACATGTTTCACCCCAAAGTGTGAAAATGTGTAAAAAGGGGTATAGAAATACTCACTTGTTTCAAGAAATGTATAAATGGATGATTAATAAGAAATAAAAGTCGTTGTTCCAACGTAATCCGTCACAAGGTACCTATATATATTACAAGATTTTAAGTTTGATAATAAATTTAACGATTTAATTTAGGGTTTCAATTTGGTATTTAGTGCTTGTCAAATAATTATGTTTTAACAATATGGAATCAATTATATTTATTATAATCAAAGAAATTTGTTATATTCTATATAAAGTTGTATATATAAATATAACATTTATAACAATTTTGGTATATAAAGATTTAAATAAGGTCTAAAACCATAATTTAAACAATAATTTAAGAACTACATTTGAAATAATCATATTTGTGAAATATAATATGTGTTTTTTTATATATAAACAATTAAACTAATTATATTATTTCTTGATTATTTATCAAAAGTAGAAAAAAAATGTTTATTTTTAAAGAAATAATTCTCAGAAAACAATTAAAAACATTTTAGAAAATGCAGCTTTTATAAATGAGTTTTTTATAATTTTCAAAAGATTTAGAATTGGTTTTGAAGGCTAAAAGCCTTAAAAAAAGAAAACATGAGGTTCCCCGGATTCGAACCGGGGACCTCTTGTTTAGGGGTCTAGTGCGTTACCAGCGAACCA
Source organism: Flaveria ramosissima (assembly GCA_025215565.1). NCBI lineage: Eukaryota > Viridiplantae > Streptophyta > Magnoliopsida > Asterales > Asteraceae > Flaveria > Flaveria ramosissima. The sequence goes on from CM046045.1 coordinate 348,430, forward strand.
AGGGTCGTGGCCGTGTTAGGTCTCGGCCCCTAATTCTTAAAAGCATACTTATTCAAGAATGCCCAAATCCGCAAAACCCTAGATCATTCTTGGATCTAATTGAGCCCCGATTCGTTTCAATTACAGCCTATGTTCATGGGGCTTCTATTCCCCACGATGAAACGATTATGAAGATGCGTTCAATTACCCAAATGATGATGATTCAAAGTGAAACACTACGAAGAACAAGTCGCGATCAATGTCGATTCAGTTTGAGATGCAAACGATGATGATAAACCAATTCGCTGCACAGATACCTTCTACTGATCTCAATGAACAAAAGCCAATTGAAGGTAATACCTCCGTGAGGATAGAGTTTGAATGTGTTGCAGGTTCGGATTAAGAAGAGGATCGAAGGTGTTGTTTTTTGTGTTTTCCAGAACAAATTGAGTGTTGCAATCGATTAGAATTAGGTATACGATTGTTCATGTTCGATTAATTAGACTATTATTGAGAGTTAATGCCCGAACGGCTATGGTGTTTAAAGCTTCGGTTATGCTCTCGATTGAGCTTAGTAACCGATGTTATAATTCATTTTCAGGTGGTAATTAGGTTCGAGGAAGGTACATGAAGCATTTTGCAGCGGTTTGGTTCATAATTAAGAAGTTTTAATGGGTTTTAGGAGGTTGTCGGAGCTCGCCGGCGTTCGCCGGAAAAATGGCCGGAAAAACGAGCACAAGGGGGGTTTTTGGGTTGGGTTTTCAAAAATTGCACCTTTAGTCCCCATAGTTCTCATAGTCTATCATTTTATGCCAAAAGCTTCCTTTAAAGTTTAAAAAAATGACAAAAACACCCCCTAATTAATTTTTATAAATGTTTAAATATTTCAAAGATTAGTAATTTTTATAAATTAAAATTATTATTAGGATTATTACTATTATTTTTATTATTATTTCTATTGTTATTATTATTATTAGTATGATTATTATACATTAAGTTTAATTCAATGAAACTATTAATTTTCAAATTAAATGCAAGAGTTCATAAGCAATCCATGAGTTTCATAAATGACAGAAAAGGCCCTTACAAGAATTTAACGATACAAACCTTTAATTAACTCAAAATTACAAGATGTTACAGTCTCCCCAACTTAAAAGAATTTCGTCCCGAAATTAAGAATAAACTAGGCGAACAAATACGGGTATCTCTCCTTCATATGATCCTCACGCTCCCAAGTGAACTCAGCTCCACACTTATTTTCCCAACAAACCTTGACAATTGGAGTAGTTGTGGTTCTAGTTTTCTTCATGATGCGATCCATAATTTCAACAGGTTTCTCCACAAAGTGCAATGACTCGTCGATCTGGATGTCTTCCAATGGGACATGCAGACTTTCGTCAGCCAAGCACTTTCTCAAATTTGAAACGTGGAACACAGGATGAACTCCACTAAGGTTGGAAGGTAGTTCCAGCTTATAAGCCACTTTCCCAATCCTTTTCAGGATTTTGAAAGGTCCTACAAATCTTGGAGCTAGTTTACCCTTCTTTCCAAAGCGAACCACACCTTTCCACGGTGAAACCTTAAGAAGAACCATCTCCCCAACTTGGAATTCCAATGGCTTAAGTCGCTTATCAGCATAACTCTTTTGTCGACTTCTAGCCACTTGAAGGTTCTTGCGGATTGCGGAGACTTTATCGGTCGTTTCTTGTATAAGTTCAGGACCAGTGATGAAATTTTCACCAACGTCGGTCCAACAGATCGGTGATCGGCATTTACGACTGTACAAAGCATCGAATGGTGCCATCTTGATACTTGAGTGATAACTATTGTTATACGAAAATTCCGCGAGCGGTAAATGCGTATCCCAATCACCACCAAAGTCAAGGACCCAAAGATGCAGCAGATCCTCGAGGGTTTGGATTGTTCGTTCGGTTTGACCATCGGTTTGAGGATGGTAAGCCGTACTTAAATCTAATTGAGTACCCAAGAGTTCTTGCATCGAAGACCAAAAGTGTGAAGTGAAACGAGCATCTCGATCGGAAATGATGTGTAAAGGCACGCCATGACGACTCACAATTTCGTCAATGTAGATTCGTGCCAGCCTTGAAACCTTGTACATATCTCGTATGGGTATGAAATGTGCTGTCTTGGTCAAACGGTCAACAATGACCCATATGCTATCATGACCACGAGGTGTACGAGGTAACTTGGTTATGAAAGCCATGGATATATGTTCCCATTTCCACATAGGGATTTCAGGTTGCTCAAGTAAACCACTTGGTCGTTGATGCTCGGCTTTGACTCTTGCACATGTGAGACACTTGGAAACATAAGACGCGATATCTTTCTTCATTCCAGGCCACCAGTATTGACCACGCAGGTCCATGTACATCTTATCGGAGCCAGGATGAGTGGAATATCGGGTTTGATGAGCTTCGTTCATAATGAAGTGTCGAAGATTATCACGATTTGGGATCCAAAGTCGATTCAAAAAGTACCACATACCATTCGGTTTTGTCTCCAGTTGTGACCGAACGTTAGTCATCAAATCTTCATCTTTCCCTTCGTCGGTTAGTGCCGCTTGTTGAGCCTCGCGAATGCATAACTCGAGGTCACTATCGATCCTTATGTTTGGAGCATGATAGTAGCCTCGTTGACATCCACATGAATCTCGGTATCAAATTCTCCTAGAATATCAAACCATTGCCTTCGATCTCGAATTTCTTGAAGCGAGACAGACTTGTTGTGGACCTTGCGACTTAGCGCGTCGGCTACAACATTCGCCTTTCCAGGATGGTATCGAATGTCGCAATCGTAGTCGCTAATTAACTCGATCCAACGTCTTTGTCTCATGTTGAGATCCTTTTGGTTGAACACGTGTTGGAGACTCTTATGATCGGTGTAGACTATGCATTGCGTCCCATATAGATAGTGTCGCCAAATCTTCAATGCAAAAACCACAGCACCAAGTTCAAGATCGTGAGTCGTGTAGTTCACTTCATGAACCTTCAATTGCCTCGACGCGTATGCTATAACTTTGCCTCGTTGCATGAGTACACAACCAAGACCTTGATTAAAAGCATCGCAATACACGGTGAAGTCTTCATTTCCATCGGGAAGTGTGAGAATAGGAGCGTTACACAACCTGCGTTTTAATGTCTCGAAAGCCTCTTCTTGCTCGGGTCCCTATTCAAAGAGTCGATTCTTTTGGGTTAGCTCCGTTAATGGTTTAGCAATCTTCGAGAAATTCGCTATGAACCTACGGTAATATCTCGCTAAACCCAGAAAAGAACGAACCTCGGTTGGGGTTGTGGAACACACCAATTATTCACGGCTTCAATTTTAGCAGGATCAACGTGAATTCCTTGGCTATTCACCACATGCCCTAAGAATTGAACTTCTTCCAACCAAAATTCACACTTGGAAAACTTGGCGTACAATTGCTCCTTCTTCAAAAGTTCAAGAACTTGTCGCAAGTGCGTCTCATGATCGATTTTTGTCTTGGAATAGATAAGAATGTCATCAATGAACACGATCACGAACTTATCCAAATACGGTTTACATACTCGATTCATGAGATCCATGAACACGGCAGGCGCGTTGGTCAAGCCAAAAGGCATGACCATGAACTCGTAGTGTCCATAACGAGTACGAAAAGCGGTCTTTGGAATGTCATCATCATGAACACGTAGTTGATGATACCCAGATCGTAGATCGATCTTTGAGAATTGAGTTGCTCCTTGAAGTTGATCGAAGAGATCATCGATTCGAGGAAGAGGGTATCGCTTTTTGATAGTAAGCTTGTTGAGTTCTCGGTAATCGATGCACATACGAAATGAACCATCCTTCTTCTTCACAAATAGTACAGGTGCACCCCACGGTGATGAACTAGGGTGAATGTAACCCTTAGCGGTCAACTCTTGCAGTTGACTAGCGAGTTCTTGCATTTCAGACGGTGCAAGACGATAAGGCGATTTAGCCACAGGGTTTGCACAAGGGATTAAGTCAATCTTGAACTCAACTTCTCGCACGGGAGGTAACCCTTTAAGATCCTCAGGAAAAACCTCGGGAAAGTCCCGCACAACAGGAATGTCTTTCAACTCCTTACCCTTGGCTTTCGTATTAACTACATATGCCATGAAAGCCATGTAGTTTTTACTTAAGCACTTGCGGGCCTTGATGCAAGACATGAGTTTGAGTCTTTGGGATGATTTCTCCCCAAAGACCTTCAAAGTATCACCAGTCGGTAAAGGAATTCAGATACACTTCTCGAAGCATATAATTTCCGCATGATGCTTAGCTAACCAATCCATACCAATTATAACATCAAAGCTTCCCAATTGCATAGGAATAAGGTCGACGAAAAACTCGTGTTCATTAAGGCTTAAGGTGCAATCGCGTATTACAACATCAACGACAATAGATTTTCCATCAGCGACTTCGACCATGAAAGATCTTTCTAGGTTGACGCGCGGTTTAGAAAGTAAAGGCTCGAATTCCAGGGACACGAAACTCCTATCGGCACCCGAATCAAACAATACAGATGCATAATGATTATTTACAAGATACATACCTGTTTGGTAATAACCCATTATTGGTATGATGAACATAGATAGGAATTTTTACAAGACAAGAAAGGACTAAAAGAAATTCAACGACGTACCATTCACCACGTCGTTGTTGGCTTGTGCTTGCTTGGCGTTGATGTTGAAAGCCCTTCCACGAGCCGGTGGCACAGTTCCCGCATTGCGAGGACATTGCGGACGAATATGGCCAGGCTCGCCACAGTTATAGCATGGTAAGCATGGCAGTGTTGTTTGGCGCACGAAGACAAGTAGTCACCAAATGACCATACTTCCCACACAACGAGCAGACTCGGCATGGAATGTTGCTCGCATGATGGTACTTGCACGTGTTACACATGGGATATGGACCAGCATAAGCTCTAGCCACAGGGGCTTGATTTGCAACCACCATTTGTTTTTGAGGAGTGTTAGGTGCAGTCACAGCGTAGTTGCGTGTCGGGGTGAACTTACGCTTTTTGTTTTGAGAAGATGACTCGGCCTTTACCTCCTTTGTTGCCTCGGGTGTCACCTTCGTAGTAGACTTGGAACCCTTTGCCGACATAGTGCCAGCTCTTATATGATTCTCGGTGAGCTGTGCAGTGATGGTAATCGCCTCCTCCAAAGTTGTGGGCCTACTACCCACCATGACATCTTGAATTTGAGGTGGCACCCCCTTGATAAATTTCTCAATGTTACGGGGCATGGTGTCCACCGTGTGTGGTAGGAGCATACTCAACTCATGATGCCAGGTGGAATAAGCCAAGTGATTCCTACCATCTTGTTTGAGGTTCCAGAACTCCTCCTCTAGCTTTTGCAACTCGCTCCTCGGGCAAAACTTTTGAATCATGATCTCCTTAAATTCCTCCCAGGGCAATGCCAAAGCAACCTCAGTTCCACGGTTTCTCTTATCACTATTCCACCATGTGAGTGCCCGTTGTTGAAGAACACTTGTGGCATAGCGAACCTTGAACTCGTTGGGGCACTCGCTAACAATGAACGTATTCTCCATACTTTCAAACCACTCGAGAAGTCCAGTGGCTCCTTCTTTTCCACTAAAGCTAGTGGGTTTGCACGAGTTGAAGTGTTTGAAAGTGCAAGTACGATTGTTCCCTTGTTGATTGTTCCCGTTTTGGTTGTTGCTATTGTCTCCATTAGCACCGCTATTGTTCCCATTGGTGTTGTTGTTGCTATTAGCCATTAGAGTGCTGTTAAGTTCAGCAACCATAGTCGGGATGACGGCAGCCATTTGTCGGGCAATCATGGCAGCTAGCTTACGGTCGGAACTTCCACGCTTTCCATGGTGACGAGACATGCTGGATATACAAAAATGAGTTAGTTACGGGAGTGAGGATAACAAAGGATAGTAGTTAATCAAAGATAAGCTAAGGGTTATATGGTACACTGAATGATTCCATTTGGTAACGCATTACCATTTGGAAACGTTGACACGTCAAGGTGAATTGACCCATTTACCTTAGAAACTTGTGTATATTGACCATAGTTTATCACTCATCCCAGAAATCCCCAAGTAAGCATAACCAGTCCCGTAGGATTTATGCGATATGCTTGCCTTAGCCCGAGGGCCTTTTGCCAAGAAAACCAGGATACAGGTGTCTATGTGTCACACAATATTTCTTAGGTTCATAGAATCAAAACCTTGATTGGATTTATTTAGATTAGACATAACGTCTAAAGATCCAAGTCATAACATAAGCATAAGATTCCACGTGTCGTCGAGAATAAGGTTAAGAGAGTTCATGTTCGGGGAGAGTCAAAGAGTCAAAGTTAAGTTTAGGGAGACAAGTAACAATATTTAAGCAATCCTACGCTAAGGCATCAAATTGCACATAAGAGGGCATAGCATTATGTAGCATGCAAAGTATATAATTTACAAGAAATAATTATAATTCTATAAGGTTCATGCATACTATAGTCTAGGTCACCATTTCTAATAACCTAGATCCCTATAGTTATGGGCTCTGATACCAATCTGTCACACCCCAATCTTGACGGCGGAAACGTCGAGGAGTGAGAGTTAAGATCGTTCACAGTCACATAACGCTATTAATAACCCAAATATATATTAAACATAAGTTCCAATTGTACCATTACAATCATAAGTCTCAAAGAAATTAAAAACATAACATAAAATGTAACATGTCATTCTTATTTCATTTATTTATCTAGGTCCATTCCTAGATGTGCAAGCTTCAATGAGTAGAAATCAAACTTGAGTATTTCCTGAAACATGTTAAAAATAAAAATGTCAACAATAATGTCGGTGAGATTTCCATAGTTAGAAATACATAGATATATATAAAAGATGGCAATTCATGTTATAAGTTAGAGAGCAAAGTAACTAGGGATGTAAGACAGAATGCACAATCAAACCTTGACAAAGTTTTACAAGTCTCAAACGTTTACAAGCATATACGATTAGCTAAGTGTACTTGGATAAACCAAGCATGCTTGTCAGGCCCATAGATCTATGACGTCGCCAGGCTAGCAATAGTAAATGATTGTACATATATTCGACATTACATGGTAGCTACAAAGATCAACTAACCATAACATACAAGTGAATTGCCATAAGTTTACAAGCATCAAACATGTTTACAAGTGCAATGTTTATATGGTAACATGTTTCACCCCAAAGTGTGAAAATGTGCAAAAAGGGGTATAGAAATACTCACTTGTTTCAATAAATGTATAAATGGATAATTAATAAGAAATAAAAGTCGTTGTTCCAACGTAATCCGTCACAAGGTACCTATATATATTTACAAGATTTTAAGTTTGATAATAAATTTAACGATTTAATTTGAGGTCTAGGGTTTCAATTTGGTATTTAGTGCTTGTCAAATAATTATGTTTTAACAATATGGAATCAATTATATTTATTAAAATCAAAGAAATTTGTTACATTCTATATAAAGTTTTATATATAAATATAACATTTATAACAATTTTGGTATATAAAGATTTAAATAAGGTCTAAAAACATAATTTAAACAATAATTTAAGAACTACATTTGAAATAATCATATTTGTGAAATATAATATGTGTTTTTTTTATATATAAACAATTAAACTAATTATATTATTTCTTGATTATTTATCAAAAGTAGAAGAAAAATGTTTATTTTTAAAGAAATAATTCTCAGAAAACAAATAAAAACATTTTAGAAAATGCAGCTTTTATAAATGAGTGTTTTATAATTTTCAAAAGATTAAAAGCCTTAAAAAAAGAAAACATGAGGTTCCCCGGATTCGAACCGGGGACCTCCTGTTTAGGGGTCTAGTGCGTTACCAGCGAACCAAGGGTCGTGGCCGTGTTAGGTCTCGGCCCCTAATTCTTAAAAGCATACTTATTCAAGAATGCCCAAATCCGCAAAACCCTAGAGCATTATTGGATCCAACTGAGCCCCGATTCGTTTCAATTACAGGCTATGTTCATGGGGCTTTTATTCCCCATGATGAAACGATTATGAAGATGCGTTCAATTACCCGAATGATGATGATTCAAAGTGAAACACTACGAAGAACAAGTCGCGATCAATGTCGATTCAGTTTGAGATGCAAACGATGATGATAAACCAATTCGCTGCACAGATAACTTCTACTGATCTCAACGAACAAAAGCCCTTTATCAATTGAAGGTAATACCTCCATGAGGATAGAGTTTGAATGTGTTGCAGGTTCGGATTAAGAAGAGGATCGAAGGTGTTGTTTTTTGTGTTTTCCAGAACAAATTGAGTGTTGCAATCGATTAGAATTAGGTATACGATTGTTCATGTTCGATTAATTAGACTATTATTGAGAGTTAATGCCTGAACGGCTATGGTGTTTAAAGCTTCGGTTAGGCTCTCGATTGAGCTTAGTAACCGATGTTATAATTCATTTTCAGGTGGTAATTAGGTTCGAGGAAGGTACAAGAAGCATTTTGGAGCGGTTTGGTTCATAATTAAGAAGTTTTAATGGGTTTTAGGAGGTGGTCGGAGCTCGCCGGCGTTGGCCGGAATAATGGCCGGAAAAACGAGCACAAGGGGGGGTTTTTTGGGTTGGGTTTTCAAAAATTGCACCTTTAGTCCCCATAGTTCTCATAGTCTATCATTTTATGCAAAAAGCTTCCTATAAAGTTTAAAAAATGACAAAAACACCCCCTAATTAATTTTTATAAATGTTTAAACATTTCAAAGATTAGTAATTTTTATAAACTAAAATTATTATTAGTATTATTACTATTATTTTTATTATTATTTCTATTGTTATTATTATTATTAGTATGATTATTATACATTAAGTTTAATTCAATGAAACTATTAATTTTCAGATTAAATGCAAGAGTTCATAAGCAATCCATGAGTTTCATAAATGACAGAAAAGGCCCTTACAAGAATTTAACGATACAAGCCTTTAATTAACTCAAAATTACAAGATGTTACATCATATGATAAACTTGCAACCTCTAGGTCTACTTTCTCTATGTTACCTTAGTAGCATACTAGTTTTACTATCATTTTTCCTTTTATTTTGCTTAGACTTCTCAGATTTATATTTTGAATTTTGCATCTTAATCATTCAAATTTTTTAAGTCCAAAATAATTCTTTCCCGGTGTACTATCACTTTCCATAAGCATTGAATCAGTATCACAGATTTGATTTCTATCCTTTTAGCTACGTTGTCCTCCTCCCTCTTTTTTTTTTCTTTTTTTAAGTACTGAAACTAAAACACCTAATTTAATACTACTCTAACCTATTCTCCCCGTAAAATTCTAAAACCGAAAATATATTTTTTTAAAGTTTTTGGATTTTATAGAAACAGGAAATTAAAATACGAAAAATAAAGGAAAATAACAAATAAAAAATAACTCTACTCGTCGGACTAAGTACTGTCATCTTCAGGAATCACTTCACATTTCTTTTTCACGCCGTTGACCTCTAACAGATATAAAAATCTTGGTTTATCAAACGCTTTTGTGTAGAGGTCAGCACGTTGAAAGTCCAACATCGATTAAATTCTTTTCAAAACAATCACATATAAAGTGATATTTAATTCCGATGTGTTTGGTTTTAGGATGTTGGACCGAATTTTTAGTTACGGCTATAGCAGCAGAATTATCAACAAATATAGGAGTGTTAGAGAATTTCAAACCGTAGTCCCGCATTTGCTGTTGAATCCAGATGATTTGTGAACAGCAGCTTGCAGCAGCAACGTATTCAGCTTCACAAGTTGACAGAGCAACCGATGTCTGCTTCTTACACTGCCACGTGACTAATCTTCTCCCAAAGAATTGACATCGTGCTGAAGTGGACTTGTAGTTCATTTTGCATCCGCCAAAATCCAAATCGCTATAAGCTGTAAGCTCAAAGTCATTGTCATGAGTATACCACAACCCAAGTGTTGGAGTACCCTTCAGATAACGAAATATCCTTTTGACTCCTATGAGATGATTGACTTTCGGCTTTTCCTGATATCTGGAGCATAGACACGTCGCGTACATGATATCAGGTCGTGAGGCTGTGAGGTACATGAGGGATCCAATCATTCCTCGGTAGCATCCACCAGATCACCATTTTCGTCGGGTGCCACATCGTGGTTTGTGGCCAGTGGAGTCCCGGCTGTCGAAGCATTCTCCATATCGAATCGATTGAGAATATCACCTACATACTTTGTCTGATGTATAAATATCCCCTTTGGTGTATGATCCACCTATAACCCGAGAAAGAACTTCATTTCTCCCATGGCACTCATCTCAAATTCAGCTTTCATTACTGCTTCAAATTCTTTACATAGATCTTCTTTTTTGGAACCGAAGATTATGTCATCAACATAGATCTGTACGAGCAGTAAGTCACCATCCTTTTCTTTGATAAACAGTGTGCAATCAATCACTCGTCTACGAAAGCCATGTTTCACAACATGAGTCGAGAGCTTCTCATACCATGCTCTTGGGGTTTGATGGAGCCCGTAGAGAGCCCTATGTAGTTTGTAAACTCTGTCCCAATGATACGGATCATCAAATCCTTCGGGTTGACTGACGTACACTGTCTCTAGGATTTGACCATGAAAGAATGCACTCTTTACATCTAATTGATTAACTTTGATCTTCATGTAAGAGGCATAGACTAGGAAGATACGGATTGCTTCCATCCTTGCCACAGGTGCAAACACTTCATTATAATCGATTCCTTCGACTTGTCTAAAACCTTGAACGACAAGTCGAGCCTTGTTGCGAATTATGACCCGTTGATCGTCTTTCATGCATTTCAAGACCCATTTAGTTCCAATGACTTTAGCACCTTTTGGTCTGTCCACAAGGGTCCATACTCATAGCTTCTTGAACTGTTGTAGTAGGAACCTGTTCCTCCTGGTTCACCTGTTCAGTCTCCACTTCTTCATCTTCAGAGGAGGAGTCACTTACATCAAGTGCTCCCCCTAAAGAACTAGAAGACTCCCCGAGTGGAACTGAGGTTGACGAGTCAAGAGACGGTGTGTTTAAGACATCATACATCATTCTGGTTGCTAACTCATCATCATAAGGGGAGAGATGGATGTTGAAGGACTTAAAGAATCCATCATAATCGAAGAAGAATGCGGGTCCTTTACCAGTTGGGGGGTGGTGTATCTCTGAACTTGACGTTGCACTACACTTCTACTTGACCCGTTGAGTTGTTATAAACTCTCTTATTCGGTATGTTGTATCCTAGAAAAATTCCTTCTTCAGCCTTTTCACTGAACTTCCTTGATTGATTTTTCTTCAGCAGTGTACATGGTACGCCAAACAGTTCGAGGTACTCTAGATTAGGTTTACGTCGTTAGAGCAACTCGTAACACATTTTACCATGACGTTTGACCACCCGGACTCGATTTAGGGTGTAACATGCATTGGCAACTGCCTCGTTCCAGAATTCGATATGCAGTTTTGAGTCTGCTAGCATCGTCCAGGCTGTCTCTATCAAGCTTTGATTCTTTCTCTCAGCGACTTCGTTCATTTAAGGAGTGTAGGCAGATGTGAACTGGTGCACAATTCCTTTTTCTTTGCTGAATGCCTCCATCCATTGGTTCTTGAACTCGGTGTCGTTGTTTGAGCGAACTTGCCTTACCTTCAGCTTGTAAAGTGACTCCAATGTGGTTACCAACTCCTTGAATGATTCAAATGTCTCTGATTTGGATTTCAGAAATATCACCTAAGAGAATCTTGAGTAATCATCTATAACTACATAGTAGTACAAATCACCGGCAATGCTCATTGTACTAACTGGTCCAAACAGGTCAATGTGAAGAAGCTCAAGAGGTAGGTCAATTGAGTGAACTTTCTTTTCCTTAGGAGACTTCTTTGTCTGTTTCCCTTTCTTACACGCGACACAAAAATTCGGTAATTGGAAGTTCTTAACATTTACTCCACGCACTAGATCATTCTGGATCAAGTGATTCATCTTTCGTGGATTAATGTGTCCCATTCTCCTATGCCAGGAAATGGAGTCTTTCTCTGTTGCCTTTGACAAGAAGCATTGAACTTGATGATCGGTTATGGAGGCCTTTGATAGGTCCAAGACATATAAATCATTATATCTTGAAGGTGACATTAAGACTTGGTCCTCCGGTATCACATACTCCTTCTTCAACATATAGCACTTCTTGTTGTCAAAGACTACCTTGAATCCTTTGGCACAGATCTGGGATACAGAAAGCAAGTAATTTTGAAGTTGTTGAACGTAGTTGACCTTGTCAAACTTGACTTTCTGGTTTCCCACTTCGCCTTGAGCCGTGATGTATCCTCCTTTATTTCCAGCAAAGGATACATGTCCCCCTTTAATTTGTTTAAAATTGAAAAGGAGAGACAAGTTCCCAGTCATGTGCCTTGATGCCCCACTATCAACGATCCAGGTATTTGTAGAAGCACTATAGCGGACACCCTGCACATTTAAAGGAAATGATTAATTTAGGTTAGGTACCCAAGCCTTAACTGGCTTGGGTGACCCAGAGGCATCACACATTATAAATTCAACCCACTGTCCATTTGAAGGTGAGGGCATATCATGCTTCTTAGTGTTCTTAGTTTCAGACACTGAACTTGACTTTTCTTTCCATAAGCCAGTTTTTTGTAAGGCCTGTTTGTGATAAACAGACGACTGGCTTACGGTTTGAACTTTAGGTTCATTACTTCTTTTTGGTGGAGTAATAGAACTCCTTTATGAAGAAATTGGTTTAGTATCATAAAGTTCAATTTTCTTTCTTGGTGTCTGATAATGAGGACAATTAGAAGCGATGTGTCCTCTCTTTCCATAATTGTAGCATGATTTACCTTCTACATATTGGGAAAATTGTCTCTGTGGGGAAGTGTTTGAAACAGAAGTGACTTTAGTCTGGTTGGGTTTGGACACTTCTTGTTTAAATGTTTTTTTTCTTTAACAAAATTTACTATTTGAACATTTTTAACATCTTTGGCCTTTTGTTTATTTGGACTTTGACGTGAAGCACGTATTTGGTTAACTAGTTTGGTCAGTGTGGATTCTGAAGAAGACATGTTGGTACCTGACTTTACATTAACCTTTTAAAATTGTTCTTCCAAATTCACAATAGGCATCTTGCCTTTAGACTTCAAAGTAGCCTCCTTCTGTTTATTGACAGAATCCATTGGTTTACACGTGGAATCTGGATCACTAACTAGAGGAGTGGACACCACATGATCCTTAATAGGATTGTTATTTACTAGTCTACATTTAGCATTTAACAATATCTCATGTGGTGGTGGAACCACTTTGTAACCCAACCCTTCCCCATTGTTCCTTTCTTTCACTAAGTTTTGAACTATGTGAGAGGAACTGGTCCAACTGTGCAGTTTTTGTTTTAATGAGTTGACTTCGGCTTCCAAAACTGCTTTTTCTTTCTTAGTTTCTTACAAAGAGTTCAAATAAAACTTTATATCATTTTCTTGATTAAAAGAAAACCTCAGTTTCCCTTAGTTGTTTATTTAAAAGTTCTATTTTCTCTTTATAACTGCACTCATTTTGTTTTAAAATCCGATTAGCTTTTGTGCACAGTTGTAAGTCGTTTACTAAGCTATCATTTTGGATCTAATAACCTAGCAAATTTAAGATCAATGTTTTCTCTAAACTTATTACATTCATTACAAGCACAGTGAAGATTTGGTTGAATCAGCCATTAGTGTAGAGTTTGATTCCTTGAATGCTGGAGATTCTGAACTTGTCGTTCTGAGATCTTCTTCAATCAGGTGATTGACCACATTAGCATTATCTTCATGATCTGACATCACTAGTTCAACTGCTATTTCACCTTCACTTGCAGTGTCATCATCCAGACCCTCAACATTAGCAATGTTTGATTCGCCCGGAGACACAAACTTGAAGGTCCAATCTTGTTCTTCATCATATTGAGCAGTCAAGGCCTTTGTATCTTTGCTTGACGATGCACCTCCACTCGTAGGTTTGTCTTGACGGTTGAAAGATGAGAATGGATTCCCATTACCTGTCTTCTTGGGCTTTACACATTCACGTTTGAAATGCCCCTTTTCTCCACAGTTAAAGCAGGTAACTTTGGTTTTGTTAAAACCAAAGGTTGTATCCTTTGTGGCTATCAAGTTCTATCCTGTCTTCTTCACAAACTTCTTAGCTCGCCTGACAGCACTTGCTAAAGCCCATATAATGTCCATTCTTTCTAATTCATTCTCGTCCACCTACTCGTAATCTTCGTCAGCCAGATGGCAGTTCCCGATCTTTCCTGCAACTAGACCATCAAAAGAATGAACGACCACAACTAAAAGATCCATATGCTCATTTGAAACCTCCACAGTGATACTCCCAAGATTCTCGGTCTTTAACTTTGTAGCATTTGCTTCAGGCACTATATATTGGGTGCAAGACGACCCTGATGTTTCAGATCGTGAAGCTGTAGATTGAGAAGGAGCGGTTGAACTAGTCACAAACGCCGTTTGAAGAGGTGCTCCTAAACTTGTTGAAGTGGAAGAGGATCTATAAAGTGAAGGATTTGGTCATAGGATCCTTTCTGTGACCTGTATTTCATCCTCAGTTCCTCCTCTCTCAATTTCAGGATGAAGACGTTTATTTCGAATGTCTCCAGTAACTTGTTCTATCTCAAACGAGTCCCACTTCTCTGGCAGACCATCGGCAAAGCTTGAGACCTTATATTCCATTGACGTTGTGACTCCATGAGTGTGCAGCTCACTCATTAAATGGTAGAATCTGTCTATGACATCATCCAAGCTCTCTTTACCCATTGAAGAGAAGTTATCAAACTCCTTCTTCAAAGCTTGTGCCTTTAGAGCTTTCAACGATGCATTCCTGTCGTATCGTTTCTCCAAGGCGTCCTATAGCTTCTTTGCCTGTATGTTCTCAGAAAACTGGTGGAATATATCCTTAGGTATCGACTGAGTCAACAGAGCATACACTTTCTTCTCAGCATTGTACTTCACCTTCTGGCTATCAGTCATGCCACCCAAGGTATTTAACACCATCAGCACCAACCGGCATGCTATAACCTGTCTCGATTGCTTCCCACAGTAATAGTCCTTCTTTGAAATACGAGGCCCAGAACCCTATACGGGGCAGTGAGAGGAGCTGCTTCTTCTACTTATACTTGCCCATCAGGACCCTCGCCCTATGTTAGCCAGTTTCAACTCTGGACCATACCGCAGCAGCGGTTGCCGCTCGATCGAAATGGGTCTAATCCTGATATGGGTATTGGCGCCTTTGATTAAAGAATGTTCTCCGCCTTTTTCCTCCACCTACCGTGCTAGGTAATTGTTGGAATGTGCTTCATTGGAACGTAGCTAATCGTCCTTGCTTTTAGAGAATTGCTGGCTCTGCCTCGGCCTTTCTGCCTATAGTCTAAGGAACCGGTAGCAAGAGAGCTCTAAGAAGTGGGGGCGACCTCGTAGTTTTATAATGATTCTTTCACTCCTATCCCCTCATAAGAGGAGGATGCCAACTCCATTTAGATAAATCTCAAACCTTTGCTTCCATTGCGGGTACTCATCTAACGTTATAAGTTTAGGTGGCTTATTGTGATTTCCAACTTCAGTCTCCAGAAGCAGAAGGTTCTGGATTCGAGAGTCTCTACTGGCAGTAAACGCAAAGTGCTAATCTTCCATTTCTTTAAACTTTGAGAGTTAGAACAAAAATGTTTCACTGGTGCGAATGGAGAGATGCGATTGGGTCAATCGTGCGGATGAATCAATCGTGCGATTGAACCAATGCGGATGAGTCAATTGTGCGATTGAACAGGTGCGAATGGACAATGCGAATGGGGTGTTCAGACGTACGAATGGATGGGCGACTGAGTTCAATCGTGCGTATGATAGGTGCGATTGAGTCAATCGTGCGACTAAGGCTGCTGGATTTGAAAATTCGAAGGTTTTTGGTACTTTGACACAAAATACGATTTTTCAAGAACCCTAATCTGCCGTATGCCGAAAAACGTAAACTTTTTGATCTAGAGACACTGAAAACACTGTTTTTACTCAAAAAGTGACTCTTTTGAATAAAAACGTGATTTTTGCACCAAAACTAATCGAATCAACACGCAAAATCAAGAGCCAAAGCTCTGATACCACTTGTTAGGACCGTGTACGGACGGAGTACTAACTGATAATGCGTGTATACCAAATCAAATAGTGCAGAATCCTATTTGATTGGTGATCCAATCAGTGAGAAAGTAGTTTCGATCAATCTAGAGATTAAAGAAAAATTATGAACGATTAGAACACGATCAACTGCGATCTATGAAGTTGGAACAGGTTTTCTGGAGTCTCTGGACGGCTAGGGTACGTCTGTGAGTCTAAATTCTTCAAGTGTTGCGTTTTTCCACGAATTAAGTGGTATTTATAGTTTAGGGTTTGTCAATCGTGCGACTGAACCATTAGTATGGTTTAGTCGTGCGACTGAATCATACGATTGTTCCATACGCACGACTGAAGGTTAAGTCGTACGACTGAGCTAATCTTATGTCTCAATCGTGCGACTGATCCAGTCACCTGGTTCAGTCGTGAGACTGGTCCATTAGCATGAAGTGTTCATGCGTATGGTCCATTAGCATGGTCCATTCGCATGAATACTTCATATGATTAAGTTTAAACACATTCCTCAACCATTCTTGACTAAGAACTATGTAAACAACCACAAAACTATATAGTTAGTTCAATATGCGTTATGACACAATAAGCAATGAAACATTAAATGTAATAAGCATCAAACACATATTTCATTTCATTCAACTCATTCATTACATATATGTAAGACATGAAAGACATTTAACATTAAGCTCATAAACTAGGTACACATGTATCACCAGTTTGTGTGACCAAATTAGGGTGCAAAAGGCCAACAAGATGTATTTGTTTCCAAGGTTCTTACAATTAATCATCAATGATGATCTACCTGGTATTGCTAGAGATGGTGATGTGTTTGTTCAAGCACACATAGGGAGATCTATACTAAATAAGATAAGTGGAAGGTATGAAGGAGAAGACATGCCTATGTTTACGCATGTAGCTGACCCCAATGCCAACATTCCCCAATAATTGATATGGGAGGAACCTCAAGGTAGTTCACCTACTAACTCTGTGGAAGCCTCACCTTCACCTCATCAATCACCCATTCACCAACAACCTCAATCACCCCAACCAAAATCAACCAATCTCTCCAATTCACCCTCTATCACCAACTCAACAACCTCCAACTCCAGAAAATCAATCCACTGACAGCTTCTACACCGGGGAAACAGAGTTAGCTTCACAAGCAAGTACAGTTCAATTGTCAGTAACCATGACTGAATCCCCTGTCCATTCAAATGATACTGAACCTATCTCTCCGGTCACTGACCATTAGCAACAACAACCACCACATCAAGAACATGCAGATCAAGCTGTTGAGTCCAGTTCAAGCTCATCTAGTGTAGCCCCTGAAGAAGTGATTGTAGATCCAGGATAATCAAACTTGAATCAAATCATGAAGAATTAGATCAAAATAATGATAAACACAATAAAACCCCTTTGATCTCTATTGATTGCTAATAATATTGTTTACAAGTAAATCCCTCAATCAATTGGTCATGCAACCATTAACCTAATTCTCATTACAATTAGGCTATTTATAGTCTAGTTTAAGTTTCTATATTTACACATAACCCCCTAGACTATATATTTAGACTAAAACATGACTCAAAGAAAGTAAAATATATTTTTTTCATACAAAATATATTTATTACAATAAAACTCCTAGTCATCTAAATCTTCAACGTCTCGTCTCGGTTCCTCGTCTTGAGCGTGTCAGGTTTGACTTTTGTTGACTTTGACCGTGACGTTGACTTTGGTTGACTTTCACTGTGTTGATAATATAAACTATCTTTTACAGCTCCAACAATACTCCCCATTAGTCTATCATTATCAACATCTTCAAACGAAATCAGCATCGAGAAGTCTGTTAGGACCTGGTATTTGAACGAAATACCTAGTGATTAGCGTGTTAAACCAACTCAAATAGTGCGGAATCCTATTTGATTGGCGATCCAATCAGTGAGAACACACGAAGAATCAATCAAGAATTGAATCTAACGTTAGAAGTCGATTAGGAATCGATCTAATGTGTTCTGTGAACTTGGAGAACGATTTGGGAGGTCTCTGGACGGCTAGGGTACGTCTGGAATCGTAATGGGATGAATGCTTACGTTTTTCCACGAATTGGGTCTATTTATAGGTTAGTATTATTCAATCGTGCGACTGGGCCATAAGTATGGTTCAGTCGTGCGATTGAGCCATGCGGTTGATTCATTCGCACGACTGAGTGTTCAGTCGTGCGATTGAGCCAATCTTATGTGTCAATCATACGACTGATCCAGTCACCAGGTTCAGTCGTGCGATTGAGTCAATCGTATGAAGTTATTCATGCGTGTGGTCCATTCGCATGGGCCATTCGTATGAGAACTTCATTAAGTTAAGTTTGAATGTTTTAATTAATATAACATAATGTGTAACCATTCAAACAATCATAAACCCAATCAATTCAATCACGACTCATTAATGAAATAGTAAACATCACAAATAACAAACAATTCATGTCATTTCATTAATCAAGACAAATTACATCATAATCAGACAGACAAGATTCATTACATTACAAATCATGATCTAGGGACATACATGCATCAACAAACTCCCCCTTGGACCTAGATCTATCTAATCTCTTGTCTTCTGCATAACCTCCTTATACTTCTTGTACTTTTCCTCTTTGGTGACTCCTACGTGAATCTCAAACGCAAAGCAGAGTCGTATGACGTTTTGGAACTGGAGGGCTTGTACAATATCTTGTGTGTCATAGAACAGTGGCCACTTGTATAATGTATAGACATCATTAGCAGACAAGTTGGTTAGCCACATCGGTCGAATACCCTGATTGTATCCATTTGGCCCTCTTTATTACTATGACAGCTTCAGCAGTTCTCCAATCATAGTACCACCATTTGAAATGTGGAGTGAAGTCCTGTGGCATTTCCCTGAGAGGGATTCTCGACATAGTGCGCGGAGGACTCCACTTCAACACAATCTTGGGCTTGCCAGTAATGGCATCAACCTCAGACCTTCTTATGTACCTTGTAGGCTGTTGTGGTCTGAAGTTAACCCATCTGGTGTGGTACTCCTTCTTCAGGGCAGCCTCGAACCAGCCAGACATCTTTCTTGGGTCAGCATACGGCAGCTTTAGCTTAGCCAGCTGGTTGAGCTCAAAACCTGGTAGAGTCTTCACATCATGTGGAAACCTGAAGTACTCTATGCCCTGTTCCCTCTTAACTGCATACGCGTTAAGGTCATCAAAATAAGCCCATGCAATAATCCTGCCTGACACCTTGTGGTGTTTCTTGACTCTGTAGAGCTTGGTGTAGGCATCTTTCTTTGGTGCAGCACGTTGGGTTCTCACTTCTTCAAAATAGGCAGCCCATTCAGCCTTTCGAATGTCTACGTCATCATTTGAGGCTTGGGCTGTTCCTTCGGTCTTTTCGGTTTCCTGCTCCATCTTGTCTAGTACCTCAAACGTATCACTGACTAGGGACTCACCCAGATTGGGGACCACATTACCCTCGTTGTCAGCGTACTGAGGGTACTCTTCTGCAGTAATATCTTCAACCTCAACTTCATCAACATCATTTAGCTCTTCATCACTGGTTGAATCAACTGTTGGAGCATCCTTGATGATTTCATCAGGATTGAGTCTAAACATCTCTGCGAGTTGCTCGTTAGATAGGTCATGAATTATTTCCCCTTTTTCAGGGGTATAACTCACAGACCTTCTTACAATCCCTTGCAGATCAAGAATCATGGTTAGTTGAGTCTTGACCTGTTGAAGGGGAGCAATGTCAAACTCATCCCTTTGAAAGTTTGGATCTGTTTGATTTAAACATTCAACACATAAATAATTAGTAATTAATCAAACAGAATTACATTAACTTAATGTATATAAACATTCAAAACATTTGTTTTCAGTACATGATTCAAACACAAAAATAAATAAATACATAAGACATCTAATCTGTACTTTTGTCTTGAATCAATGCCTCGTCGCTCGGAGGAGCAGAAGTGGTAGATGACTGGTCCTGTCGATTCTTCGATCTTCGTTCTTTACCCGAAGCAGAGGCCGATGCAGCTGCATCCCCTCCTTTTGCTTCGTCATCATCATCTTTTCCTTCTGTCCTTTCTTCCTCTGTATCTTCCTCATCCTCATCATCATCTTCATCTTCATCATCATCTTCATCATCTCCATCATCCCCATCACCCTCCTTTATCTTCAAGGGCTCATCCTTTGACCCCTTTAACCTCAGCATAATGGTCTTGTTGGTAGTCTCCAACTCCTCTATATGTTTGGCTGATTGAGCCTGCTGGTCCTTGAGTTGGGACATCTCGACTCTCTGTGCCTCCATTAGCTGGGTCTGCTGCTCTATCACCCGAGCCTGCTCCGCCATCTGCTGAGACTGGGCAGCAGTCAGGTCGGTCAGCTGACGAATCTGAGCAGCTTTTTCTTCATCTGCAGCTAGCAGGCGCATCACCATGTGGTTTAGCGCTGACAGCTGCTCCTCTACCCCGATTGGAGGTAGAGGAGATCCATATAGGTGTGATGGCTGGGCTGATGGTCCGGCATGATGTGAGGTGCTGGTGGTAGTAGCAGTGGTGAATATGGGTCGGTAAGCAGGTGCTGGTGATGTAGGTGTAAATGATATGGTGGTGGATGGAAAGGGTACAGTGGTGGTAGGTGAGGTGGTGGCTGTGGTAGCAGTAGTGGATGTGGTGGCTGTGGTGATGGGTGGTATATCAGTGGAGGTGGTAGTGGTGGCTGTGGTGGTGGAAGTAGAGGCATCAGTGGTAACGAAGGTCAGGCGACGCTTCTTCTTCTTCAGTCCGTGGGGTTGAGCCATCCTCTTCCTCCTAGTCCCAGTGGAGGTGGATGCTCCCCCTGCAGCTCTGCCTACTGAACCCGGAGCATAGCTCGGGTCAGTCTCTATCTCTGTGGAGTCCCTGGGGTGTTCACCAACCACCCTAAGCCCGTGTTCTGTGGGAACAACCTTGCTTCCCACAGTCCTCGTGAGGGGCTCCTCATCCGACTCCTCCTCCTCCTGATCACCAACAACAAATTCCTGATGAAAACCGGCCGTCTCAGCAACATCTCCGGCAGGGGCAGACCCCGGGGGAATAACATCAGAATCAGTGCCTCTAGATGGAGCAGGCATATCATCCCCGGCGTCTCCGCTATCATCATCATCTGAATCATGAGCTGGTAGAGCAATCTGCTCTACATCGGAATCACTATCATCGTGGCGCCACTTTCTCTTGGATGGCACCACGTAGTCAGCACGGGCCAGATGCCCAAACAACCTCCTGACAGGGGGTTTCACCTGCTTCCCCCCTGTACACCTTCATCCTGCCCAACGTAGTGTCATCCATGACCTCGAGCACTACAGCATCCTCCTTCTCCTTCGGCAGGGAGGGAAGCTTCTGATCTATAATCATCTGCATAAACCTCGGATACATGCAGAAGCCTTCCTTCCCTTTCCCCTCAATGTTCTCCACCAGGTAGGTGAAGATCATTTTTGAGAAGCTGAACGGGTGGTTCAGTACCAACGCAGCATAAGCGTTCTGGATCTGATCAGACAACTCATCAAATCCTCCCTTCCTCGACGCTATGCACTTCAGTAGAACATGCGCAAGATACTTGAACTGGGGACAGAGGTTACTCTTGTTGAGTACCCCAGCATTGATATCCCCAGAGTACTTGGCTCTCAGAAAACATCCTCTGACCGTGAGGGGGTGTAGACGAGTAGGACAATCAGCATCATCCCCTAGCTGTAGAACAATCCTCAGATCCTCCTCCGAGATGGTAATAGCCTCACCAAAGATCGTACTCCTGATGCAATGAGGCTCAGAGGATCTATCAACGGTCGCGCCTTCCCAGAAGGCCTGCTGCACTGATCTATAAGGTGTACACGGTGTAGAGATAGCATGAGCAATCCTAGATCTCAGCAGAAAAGTGATGATGCCTGAGAAGTCAGCCGCGTTCCTGGATGTCAAATCCAGAGGAGCACATATGTTGTGCTTTGTGCTCATGGTCCATCGACTCGCCATCTGTAACACATAACAGTATAAACATTAGTACTTTTGGCTAAGAACATCATGAAACCCTTAAACTTGAATAGAATGTTTCTGTCATGCGATTGAGGTTGAGCGACTGAGATCAGTCGTGCGACTGAACAGTGCGATTGTGGTTCAGACGTGCGAATGATCTCATGCGTACGACTGAGTGTGCGACTGGACTCATGCGCATGTACCCTTATGCGGTTACACCAGTCGTGCGACTGAGCTTCATACGCATGGTTCAGTCGTGCGGTTAAGTAAATCGCACCCTTCAGTCGTGCGACTGAAGTTCATCAGCCTGTCCAATCGCATGATATCCTGACTGTTCAATTCAAATTTACTTTTTCACCAATTTTGAGTTTTAGATATCGTTATCTGGTTCATTTGACTCGCGATATGTTCTTATAACCTCTAACACACTTAATTTCATTTGTTTGAGTAGTTAGGTTAGGTTATTAGTCCGTTTAAGTCTCGGTTTGCTTTCAGTTCAAATTTTTACAGATCTGAAGTCAAAATGAGCGCGATTTTGGTTTCTTTCCACCGCACATTACCTGTAAAGTCGATAGAAATGATCAGTACTCAAGAAACGGGTGTTTTAGGAATCAAATGAAATTTTGGTAGAGTGTAGTTAAGTCGTGCGATTTAGGGTTTCTTTGAGGGTGATGAGTCTCTGCGACCGACTCCCCCTCTATTTATACTAACCCTGGTTCCAATCGTGCGACTGAGTTCATACGCACCTTTCAGTCGTGCGAATGAGACTCAGTCGTGCGATTGGGTCAGTCGCCCTTCTCCAGTCGTCCGACTGGATTTCAGTCGTGCGACTGACTTCACTCGTTCGCACTTAACTCTCCGACTAGGCCAATCGGATGGGCCATTCGGTTTGATGGTCCATACTCATGGTCCATTCGTGCGAATGGCTTCCATTCGTATGGTTAGTCCATACGTATGGTCCATTCGTGCGAATGGGTCATACTTAGTTAATTTTCTGCCAATTTTACCAATTTACATTTAAAACCGTTGTAACTCTTGAAATTAACGTTATGAGCCTTTGATCATCTCAGACATGATCATTTTATCTTGAAAACATTTTGATCACCTCAGACGTGATCCTTTTAAACACTTTATTCACCTCAGACGTGACCCTTTTTCAACACTTTGTCACCTCAGACGTGACTATTTTAAACTTTCAAAGCACATATGGTCATCTCAGACATGACCCTTTTAATGAGTTGATTCCTTTCTGATTTTCCTGATGTAGTCCGACACACTACTAAAATTAAAATTAAACACGACTAACTAATTTAGAAACTTTAAACTAATTACATAAACAAACTTGTTTTTGGCTTTTTGTGAGAGATAAATCCAGAGATTGATATCTACGGGATTTGGTTCGGGAGTAAACAGCTTCAACTTGGATTGATCATATCTGGACCAATTCAATTTTGGAATCATACAGGCAAGTCAAATCATTTGGGACTTGTTATTAAAACTTTTGATGCTCAATTCTCGGTGTTCATCCAGAGTCGTTAGCAACTTAAGGAAATCATACTGAAACTCTTAGATTTTCACATTGATTTGAACTTTTGAGAATGTAGCCACAATGATTGTCAATATGTTTGTCCACTTAATCCATACACAGACTTTTGACACAGACTGGTGACTGATTTAGGTTTAATTATTTCAACTAACATTTGTGGATCCCACACTTATATGGTAATCAACATTCCTCGGGAGCTTTTGAGCGGTCTACGGGTATTATTACAAGAAGAGACTATTCTTAGAGCTTTCAAAGAGAAGCCTGTCCTCAGGTCAGTGCCATCGCACAGCAGAGAGGCGGCAAACAACAATGAATTCTAGAATATCTAGGTTATGCTTATCCTTAGGTCAGTGGCATCGCACGGCAGAGAGGCACACAACCTATCTCCTTGTTAGAGCAGCTTATTTTATTTTGAACAAAATGCACCAACAACATACGCCATTAGCTTTATAGCATTTGTTTTATTATTTTTTTTTTTTTTTCTAATTATGGTCATCCGCACACATTTGTGGCGTTTAAATGCTCATCACCCCTTATTGGAATATTGTTGATTGTGTTAACCAGTGATAAGATGGAAGCCCACAGTCAGTTGAACAACTTAGTTTGATCTTGAGATCACCAATCAGGTCTAATTGTCTATTGTGTTGAATCTACCAACATATCATTTGTGGTCTAGCAGCCTCTAAGTCTACTTTCTATGTTTCACCTTAGGAGTTGCCAGTTTTCTATCATCTTCCCTTTTTATTTTGCTTAGGCTACACAGACTTATACTTTGAATTTTTGCATCTTTTCAAACTTAAATTTTTAAAGTCCCTCTTGATTTGTTCCTGTGTACTATCATTTTCCAAAGGTATTGAATCGGTATCACAGACGCAATCTACCTTATATCAGCTATTTACTCCTTCTCCCTCGTTTTTTTTTATAATGTTAACTTGCTGACATATTCTCCCCCTAAAATACTAAAATCATTACTGGTTTAATTATTTTAGGATTTTAATAAACAGCAAAATAACATGAGTTTAAATATAACCGACGAAAATAAAACAAATAAAATAAAATAAAATAAAGTACACTTTAACTAAACTACACCGGACTACACATTATCATCATCAGGAATTACCTCACTTTTCTTTTAACGTCGTTGACCTCTAGCAAATATTGAAAACGTGGTTTATCAAAGGCTTTAGTGTAGAGGTCAGCGCGTTGAAAATCAGTATTAATTTTAACCACATCAATTACGTTCTTTTCAAAACAGTCTCTTATGAAATGGTATTTAATACCGATGTTTTTGGTCTTAGGATGTTGAACCGTATTTATAGTTAGTGCAATTGCAGCAGAGTTATCAACAAAAATAGGAGTAGATGAGACTTTTAAACCGTAATCCCGCATTTGCTGTTGAATCCAGATGATTTGTGAACAGCAACTTGCAGCAACAACATATTCGGCTTCACAGGTTGACAATGCAACCGATGTCTGCTTCTTGCACTGCCAGGTAACTAATCTTCTCCCAAAGAATTGACACCCTACTGATGTAGACTTGTAGTTCATCTTGCAGCCCCCGTAATCCTAGTCACTATACGCGGTAAGCTCAAAGTCATCATCATGAGGGTACCACAACCCAAGTGTGGGTGTACCCTTCAGATAGCGAAAGATCCTCTTGACCCCGATCAGATGGTTGACTTTAGGGTTAGCCTGATATCTAGAGCATAAACATGTATCATACATAATATCAGGTCTTGAGGCAGTGAGATACATAAGGGATCCAATCATTCCTCGGTACATCGTGGCATCTACAAGATCTCCATTCTCAATAGGTGCTATATCGTGATTCATAGCAAGTGGAGTCCCAGCAGCAGAGGCATTCTCCATGTCAAAACGACTGAGAATGTCTCCTACATACTTGGTCTGATGTAGAAAGATCCCATTAGGTGTCTGATCCAACTGTAACCCGAGAAAGAATTTCATCTCCCCCATAGCACTCATCTCAAACTCTTTCTTCATTACTGCTTCAAACTCTTTGAATAATTCTTCGTTCTTTGATCCGAAGATTATGTCATCAACATAGATCTGTACAAGCAGTAGGTCGCCATCCTTTTCTTTAATAAACAGTGTGCAGTCAATGACTCCCCTGCGAAAGCCGTGTTTCACAAGATGAGTCGAGAGTTTCTCATACCAAGCTCGAGGAGCTTGATGAAGCCCGTATAAAGCCTTGTCGAGCTTGTAAACTCTATCCCGATGATAAGGATCTTCAAATCCCTCGGGTTGACTTACGTAGACTGTTTCCCTGATTTCCCCATGAAGGAATGCACTCTTCACATCTAATTGGTAGACTTTAATCTTCATGTATGATGCATAGGCAAGGAAGATACGAATAGCTTCCATCCTTGCCACGGGTGCAAACACCTCATTGTAGTCAATTCCCTCGACTTGGCGAAAACCTTGAACCACCAGTCGAGCTTTGTTCCTGATAATGACTCCTTGGTCATCCTTCTTGCATTTTAGTACCCATTTGGTGCCGATGACTTTAGCACCTTTAGGTCTATCAACCAGAGTCCATACACCTAACTTCTTGAACTGCAGAAGTTCTTCTTGCATGGCACTCACCCACGCCTCATCATTTAGTGCCTCACTGACATATTTTGCCTCATCATCATTGTGAAGTCACTGGATCGGTAAACATCCGAGCATGTTCTTGACGGAAGGATAAACAACAGCAACCAAAAGTCAAATCAATAACACGAACTATCAAAAATTGGTTTCATTGATAAAACCTAACGATTACAAGCTTGTTACAACATAAGATACAAGACTCTTGGCAAGGGGAGATCGAGCATGATCTCCCCTCTCATCCGGCAGCCCTAGGCTCCGGGCAGACTCCCTCCCCAAACCCTTTAATCTCTCTACACATTGAAACTGGTATATATATAGGCTTCGGCCCATATTAGATACGACTGGGCCCATTCGTGCGATTGGACCATGCGTATGGTTCAATCGTACGACTGGTCCAAGCGTATGGTTCAATCGTACGACTGGACCATGCGTATGGTTCAATCGTGCGACTGGACCATACTTATGGTTCAGTCTTACGAATGACCCAATTGCATCTCTCAGTCGCACGACTGGCCCATTAGTAAGGCTCAGTCGCACGACTGAGTCTCATTCGCATATGCTCCTGCTAATGACCCAGTTTCACGTGTTTACAACATATCAGGTTTATTACATTAAGTCTAGACTATTCGACAAGCGACGGACACACTATATATGACAATATATGCTCCAACAAATTCCCCCTTGGACGTTGCTTGCGAATAGTAGATAACACCTCTTACAATCTTCAGTCAATCTTTGCTCTGGTTGTCAATAGAATCAAACGAAAACCATATTAGCCAACATTGCCGCTCCGTCAGGTTGCTATTGTATCCCTGAAGATGAAATTAGGCACAATAGCTTTCGTTTACTTTACAGAACACCATCACAGCATCAAGATTCCCCATATGACTGATTTTTCCAGATAATGACATTAACAGTTTTCCATTGCTTCAATCTTCACACAGGCTAACCTGATTAACATTAACACCTGCAGAAATTCCCCCTCACATTCAGCATATCCCAATATATAAACGTTGTGCTCTCTCTTGGCGTCTTCATACGGTGTATTGGGCAAAAGGTTGAAGGTTCCAATCCACAGCTGACAATATCAAACAAATCAGCATGCATGTAGATTCTTCATCGGAAACCGGCTCACATCATCACTTTCTGATTGCGTCTTCAATCTCTCTATACATGGATTCCCCCTAAGAATGAGAATCCTCTCTGTGCGGATAAATATAACTTGATTGGCCCATAAATAGTCAGATGCTGCTGACTACCCCACAAAATCAGCACTGTCTGCTGACATCTTCTCTTCTCTCTTTCGTGTTCCAAATACATTCACCTATTCTGGAGGTCCGACAAATAATGGGGTATACATCGAACTTGTTTGACAAAAGAACCGCAGGGTGAATGTGCTTTGCTCATCTTCAAATCTGTGCAAGAGGCAGTTCCACGACTGAAGGTTGGTAAGATGAACCACTGAAGTTGCTCATGATGTTAACTTTATCTACTATTCATTTTTAATTAACTTGTTTCTATATTCAAATCAATTGAATAGCAGATCTTGTTAACATCATGAGCAACTTCAGTGGTTCATCTTACCAACCTCCAAAGTTGGATGAGTCAATGCGGATGGTCCATTCGTGCGATTGAGCATACGACTGGTCCAGTCGCACGACTGAACATACGACTGGTCCAGTCGCACGACTGGTCCATTAGCATGGTCCAGTCGTACGAATGGTCCATTCGCATGGCCCAGTCGTATGAATGGTCCATTCGCATGGCCCAGTCGCATGAACGGGTCTGCACGCAGATTTTCAGATCTACAGCCACCAGGGCTGCCCAAAACCCTAATCTGACGAATTCAACATGAACCGAAACAAAGTAGACATCATCAGATTCGAAAGGGTGATAGGAACGTGATTTCGAATTCGATTTTAACATAAAACCAACACACGTTACCAAATCTGTGCAAAACACGAAGAACACGAAGTGGGTTTAACGTCAAGATCTGAAATTGGATCCAGAAATCAAGAGCTCGGGTTGCTAGAATGATAGTTAGATCATTCCAGCAGTAACCAGCTCTGATACCAATTGTGAAGTCACTAGATCGGTAAACATCCGAGCATGTTCTTGACGGAAGGATAAACAACAGCAACCAAAAGTCAAATCAATAACACGAACTATCAAAAATTGGTTTCATTGATAAAACCTAACGATTACAAGCTCGTTACAACATAAGATACAAGACTCTTGGCAAGGGGAGATCGAGCATGATCTCCCCTCTCATCCGGCAGCCCTAGGCTCCGGGCAGACTCCCTCCCCAAACCCTTTAATCTCTCTACACATTGAAACTGGTATATATATAGGCTTCGGCCCATATTAGATACGACTGGGCCCATTCGTGCGATTGGACCATGCGTATGGTTCAATCGTACGACTAGTCCAAGCGTATGGTTCAATCGTACGACTGGACCATGCGTATGGTTCAATCGTGCGACTGGACCATACTTATGGTTCAGTCTTACGAATGACCCAATTGCATCTCTCAGTCGCACGACTGGCCCATTAGTAAGGCTCAGTCGCACGATTGAGTCTCATTCGCATATGCTCCTGCGAATGACCCAGTTTCACGTGTTTACAACATATCAGGTTTATTACATTAAGTCTAGACTATTCGACAAGCGACGGACACACTATATATGACAATATATGCTCCAACAAATTCCCCCTTGGACGTTGCTTGCGAATAGTAGATAACACCTCTTACAATCTTCAGTCAATCTTTGCTCTGGTTGTCAATAGAATCAAACGAAAACCATATTAGCCAACATTGCCGCTCCGTCAGGTTGCTATTGTATCCCTGAAGATGAAATTAGGCACAATAGCTTTCGTTTACTTTACAGAACACCATCACAGCATCAAGATTCCCCATATGACTGATTTTTCCAGATAATGACATTAACAGTTTTCCATTGCTTCAATCTTCACACAGGCTAACCTGATTAACATTAACACCTGCAGAAATTCCCCCTCACATTCAGCATATCCTAATATATAAACGTTGTGCTCTCTCTTGGCGTCTTCATACGGTGTATTGGGCAAAAGGTTGAAGGTTCCAATCCACAGCTGACAATATCAAACAAATCAGCATGCATGTAGATTCTTCATCGGAAACCGGCTCACATCATCACTTTCTGATTGCGTCTTCAATCTCTCTATACATGGATTCCCCCTAAGAATGAGAATCCTCTCTGTGCGGATAAATATAACTTGATTGGCCCATAAATAGTCAGATGCTCCTGACTACCCCACAAAATCAGCACTGTCTGCTGACATCTTCTCTTCTCTCTTTCGTGTTCCAAATACATTCACCTATTCTGGAGGTCTGACAAATAATGGGGTATACATCGAACTTGTTTGACAAAAGAACCGCAGGGTGAATGTGCTTTGCTCATCTTCAAATCTGTGAAAGAGGCAGTTCCACGACTGAAGGTTGGTAAGATGAACCACTGAAGTTGCTCATGATGTTAACTTTATCTACTATTCATTTTTAATTAACTTGTTTCTATATTCAAATCAATTGAATAGCAGATCTTGTTAACATCATGAGCAACTTCAGTGGTTCATCTTACCAACCTCCAAAGTTGGATGAGTCAATGCGGATGGTCCATTCGTGCGATTGAGCATACGACTGGTCCAGTCGCACGACTGAACATACGACTGGTCCAGTCGCACGACTGGTCCATTAGCATGGTCCAGTCGTACGAATGGTCCATTCGCATGGCCCAGTCGTATGAATGGTCCATTCGCATGGCCCAGTCGCATGAACGGGTCTGCACGCAGATTTTCAGATCTACAGCCACCAGGGCTGCCCAAAACCCTAATCTGACGAATTCAACATGAACCGAAACAAAGTAGACATCATCAGATTCGAAAGGGTGATAGGAACGTGATTTCGAATTCGATTTTAACATAAAACCAACACACGTTACCAAATCTGAGCAAAACACGAAGAACACGAAGTGGGTTTAACGTCAAGATCTGAAATTGGATCCAGAAATCAAGAGCTCGGGTTGCTAGAATAATAGTTAGATCATTCCAGCAGTAACCGGCTCTGATACCAATTGTGAAGTCACTGGATCGGTAAACATCCGAGCATGTTCTTGATGGAAGGATAAACAACAGCAACCAAAAGTCAAATCAATAACACGAACTATCAAAAATTGGTTTCATTGATAAAACCTAACGATTACAAGCTCGTTACAACATAAGATACAAGACTCTTGGCAAGGGGAGATCGAGCATGATCTCCCCTCTCATCCGGCAGCCCTAGGCTCCGGGCAGACTCCCTCCCCAAACCCTTTCCTATAACCGAGGCGTAATCAGCTGAGTATAGCTGATTTCGGGTTTGTACTCCTGATCTGACATCCCCAATAACATTATCAAGGGGATGATAGACGTTTAGTCGTGATCCTGGAGTAGTAGGAACAGCCACCTCAGAACCGAGATTATGAACATTTGGTTCTGCATCTGAGGTAGTCGGAGTTTGAGGTTCCGAAGTCGAAGGTGCATCACTTGTAGATGCTTGTGGACTTTCAGGAACTGGAACCTGTTCCTCCTGACTGTTCTGGTCATCTGCTTCAGTTTCATCTTCAGAGGAGGCGTCACTGTCCCCGAAGTCGCCTGCAATGCTCTTTGTACTGACTGGACCAAACAGATCCATGTGAAGAAGTTCAAGAGGAAGTTCTATTGAATGAACTTTCTTTTCCTTA
This sequence comes from Flaveria ramosissima, assembly GCA_025215565.1. Taxonomy (NCBI): domain Eukaryota; kingdom Viridiplantae; phylum Streptophyta; class Magnoliopsida; order Asterales; family Asteraceae; genus Flaveria; species Flaveria ramosissima. The sequence goes on from CM046045.1 coordinate 379,532, forward strand.
TGAGACTTCTTCGTCTGTTTGCCTTTCTTGCAAGCTACACAAAAGTCAGGAAGTTGGAAGTTCTTGACATTTACTCCTCTCACTAAATCCTTCTGAATCAAATGATTCATCTTCCTTTGACTAATGTGTCCCATTCTCCTATGCTAGGAGATGGAATCCTTCTCAGTAGCTTTAGATAGAAAGCACTGAACCTCATGATCCGTTGTAGCAGCTGTTGACAGATCCAAGACATAAAGGTCTTTATATCTTGAAGCAGTCATCAGAACTTGGTCCTCTGGGATCATGTAGTCTTTCTTCAGCACGTAACACTTCTGGTTGTCGAAGATGACTTTAAATCCTTTATCACAGATTTGGGAAACAGAAAGTAAGTTATTTTGAAGTTGTTGAACGTAGTTCACCTTATCAAACTTAACTTTCTGATTTCCTACTTCTCCCTGAGCTGTGATATAGCCTCCCTTGTTTCCTGCAAAGGAAACATGCCCTCCTTTTATTTGTTTGACGTTTGATAAAAGGGCTTTATTTCCTGGCATGTGCCTGGATGCTCCGCTGTCTACAATCCACGTGTTAGTCTTAGCACTGTATCGAACACCCTGCACATACAAAGTAAATGAATTAGTTAGGAACCCAAGCCTTTACTGTCTTGGGTTTCCCAGAGGCATCACATATCATAAACTCCACCCATTGACCCTTAGAGGGTGAGGGTTGCTCAGGTTCCTTCTTGTCATCAGTATCAGACACACAGGATGACTTCTCTTTCCATAAGCCAGATTTGTGCAAGGCCTGTTTATGATAAACAGTCGTCTGGCTTACAGGTTGGACTTTAGGTTCACAAGCTCTTCTAGGTCGAGTCAAAGAACTCCTCTTAGAAGACCTAGGTCTAGAGTCCTGAAGATCAATCTTCTTCCTAGGTGTCTGATAGAAAGGACAATAGGAAGCAATGTGTCCACATTCTCCACAGTTGTAGCATGACCGGCTATCAACTTTATGAGTAGACTTTCTTTGTGGAGAAGTGCGTGACACTCTAGTAACATCACTCACTTTAGGTTTTGACTCTAGTGCATTTGATGTTTTCTCTAGTTTAACAAAATTAACTGTTTTAACCTGTTTAACATCTTTCTCTTTTTGGTTAACTGGTTTTTGACTTGAAGCATGTAAAAAATTAACATTTGAAGTCCTTTTAGGTTCTGATTTGACTCTGTTTGACCCTGACTTTAAGTTAACTTTATCAAATTCATTTTCCAGATTAACACAAGGCAATTTACCCTTTGCCTTTGAAGTGGCCTCATTTTGTTTCTGTCCAGATTCAGTAGATGAACATGAGGTGTCTGGATCAGTAACAAGAGGAGTAGTCACCACATGATCCTTGATGGGGTTATTATTTACTGGTCTAGACTTAGTGTTCATCAAGGTCTCAGGTGGTGGTGGAACCACTTTGTAACCTAATCCCTCCCCGTTATTCCTTTCTCTCACTAAGTGTTGAACTATGTGTGAAGAGCTAGTCCAACTATGCAGTTTCTGTTTTAATGAATTTACTTCTACTTCTAGAACTGCCTTTTGCTTCTTAGTGTCTTCTAGGGAGTTTAGATAGTACCTAATGTCATTTGCTTGGTTAAAGGCAACTACTTCGGTTTCCCTAAGCTGTTTAGTCAATAGGTCTATCTTTTCTTTATAACTATGCTCATTTTGTTTTAGTACTCTATTAGCCTCAGTGCACAGTTGTAACTCTTTTACTAAGTTATCATTATGATCTAATAACCTAGCAAATTTGTCATCTATGCTATTCCTAAAAGTATCACAATCAGAACAAGCATGATTATTAAACATTTGGTCAGTAGTACTTACCTGAGTTGGTTCAGACGAGTTAGCCATCAACGCAGCATCAGATGTCTCTGGTTCTGGTGATTCTGACTTTTCTGTCTCTGACGTGGAAGTCTCCTCCTTTGGCTTGTAACTGACCTCGACTGCAGTTGTTTCTTCACTATGTGACATTGCTATCTCAACTGCTAGATCACCTTCACTCGCAGAATCATCATCAATATCCTCTACACTGGCAATGTTAGATTCCCCTGGTGAGACAAACCTAAAGCTCCAATCCTGTCCTTCATCATTATGAGCAGTCAAGGCTTTTGGATCCTTTTTTGATGAAGTAGAACTGGAAGCTTGCTTGTCTTGGCGAGTAAAGGATGAGAACGGGTTCCCATTACCCGTCTTCTTTGGCTTGACACATTCTCTCTTGAAGTGCCCCTTCTCTCCACAGTTGAAGCAGGTCACTTTGCTCTTGTCAAAGCCAAATGTGGTATCCTTAGTAGCTACCAAGTTCTGTCCAGTCTTTTTAACAAACTTCTTCGCCCTTCGGACAGCACTAGCTAAGGCCCACATTATATCCATCCTCTCAAGCTCCATTTCGTCCACCTGCTCGTAGTCCTCATCTGCCAGATGGCAGTTTCCAATCTTCCCGGCAACAAGTCCATCATATGAATGGACCACTGCAGCTAAAAGATCCATATGCTCTTGAGCTACTTCTACTGTCACATTACCGAGGTTCTCGGTTTTCAGTTTGGTAGCACTTGCTTCTGATCCAATATAGTGGGTACATGACGACCCTGACGTGTCTGATCCAGAAGGAGAAGCATGTAAAGGACCTGACGAGCTAGACACAAAAGCAGTCTAGAGAGGTGCTCCAGATGTCTTAGCTTGAGGCGTGGCGTTGTATAAAGCTGGATTTTGTGTGTACGAGGACTTCTGAGCTCTGTACTTCATCCTTAATGCTTCTTCTCGCAACTTAAGAATGAAGTCATTAATATCTAGCTTTATAAGCATTTCATTCTGTCTTAAGTTAGACATGAATGAAGCCCACTTATCAGGCAATCCGTCTGCGAAGTTGCTCACTTTCTCTTCCATGGTCGTTTCCACTCCATGTGTATGCAGTTCGCTCATCAAGTGGTAGAATCTGTCTATCACTTCGTCTAAACTCTCGTTACCAATCGATGAGAAGTTATCGAATTCCTTCTTTAACTCCTTTGCCTTGATTGCCTTCAATGAAGCATTCCCATCATACCTCTTCTCTAGCTCATCCCACAGTTTCTTGGACTGCTTATTCTCTGAATACTGGTGGAATATGTCTTTTGGGATAGACTGAGTGATCAATGCATAAACCCTTTTCTCTGCATTGTACTTGACTTTCTGTGCGTCTGTCATCCACTTAACGTTAGCTTAACTCCATCAGCTCCCACCGGTGTACTATAACCAATCTCAATGGCTTCCCACAGATTAGGATCTACTCTATTGAGGTAGATCTCAAAACGTTGTTTCTAATGGGGAAACTCATCTAAAGTCAAGAGCTTTGGTGGTTTATTGTGATTACCCACCTCACTCTCAAGCAACAGCAGGTTCTGAATCCTCGAGTCCTTCCCAGCAGTAAAGGCTGACAACTGATCTTCCATGGCGAATAACTTAGAATCTAATCAAACAAACTTTCACTGATGCGACTGAAGGATGCGAATGGTCTAATCGTGCGTATGAACTCTGCGACTGGTTCAATCGTGCGGCTGAACTGGGCGATTGGTTCAGTCGTGCGAATGAATCTGGTGCGTATGAGTTATGCGAACGAACGGTTCAGTTGGCCGAATGAGGGTGCGACTAGGTCCAATCGTGCGAATGAGCAATGCGAATGGAGTCCAGTCGTGCGAATGGGTCACTCGTGCGACTGAAGCTGCTGTTTTGCAAAAATTTCTAGGTTTGACGGGTTTCAGCCGTAAAAATTCGAAATTTCACAAGTCCTAATCACCTAAGTCCGTAGAAACCAAACTTTGATGAGCAGGGAACGTCCAAGATCACTTTTGACACCAAAGATTGCGTTTTTAGTGCAAAAACACAAACTTTTATGCAATCTTGATTGAATCAACACGTAATCAAGAGCCAAAGCTCTGATACCACTTGTTAGGACCTGGTATTTGAACGAAATACCTAGTGATTAGCGTGTTAAACCAACTCAAAATAGTGCGGAATCCTATTTGATTGGCGATCCAATCAGTGAGAACACACGAAGAATCAATCAAGAATTGAATCTAACGTTAGAAGTCGATTAGGAATCGATCTAATGTTATCTGTGAACTTGGAGAACGATTTGGGAGGTCTCTGGATGGCTAGGGTACGTCTGGAATCGTAATGGCATGAATGCTTACGTTTTTCCACGAATTGGGTCTATTTATAGGTTAGTATTATTCAATCGTGCGACTGGGCCATAAGTATGGTTCAGTCGTGCGATTGAGCCATGCGGTTGATTCATTCGCACGACTGAGTGTTCAGTCGTGCAATTGAGCCAATCTTATGTGTCAATCATACGACTGATCCAGTCTCCTGTTTCAGTCGTGCGATTGAGTCAATCGTATGAAGTTATTCATGCGTGTGGTCCATTCGCATGGGCCATTCGTATGAGAACTTCATTAAGTTAAGTTTGAATGTTTTAATTAATATAACATAATGTGTAACCATTCAAACAATCATAAACCCAATCAATTCAATCACGACACATTAATGAAATAGTAAACATCACAAATAACAAACAATTCATGTCATTTCATTAATGAAAACAAATTACATCATAATCAGACAGACAAGATTCATTACATTACAAATCATGATCTAGGGACATACATGCATCAACAAAGTCAACAGTAGAAAGATCTTCAATTTGAATCTTTTTGAATCTGATGAGAAAGATTTTTCATCTCATAAACTCCCCCTATTTATGTGCTCCCCCTTTTCGAATGCAAGCTTTACAAAGATATTGGAACAGGTTTCCCAAATCTCTAATCTTGAGTGCTTCAGAAGATGTAGAAGGAGGATTCCTAGCTCGGTATCTTCTGCAAACTTGAGGAACAGGTTCTCTAATGAGGTACACTGCTCAACTGATGATCGGCCATCACTTACAGCAAAAACCTGAAACACATTCACAAACACAATCTCGACATTTCTAATTAGATCATTTCATTTTAACAAAATAAACCCGTGTTTATCTGTGTTTGAAAACAAGCGATCTCGTGTTCGTTTGTGCTCAATTTCTATGAAATGCATGAAAAATAATAAAATGTAATCAGCATAATATAGAAGACCTAAATGAATATTGAAATGAAAATTTATTATAATTTTTTTTATTATATACATATATTATAACATTTTTTTATCTATATATATATATATATATATATATATATATATATATATATATATATTGTTTTTGTTTTTGTTTTTGTTTTTTTTTGTTGTTTTTTTACCTGTTTTTTTTAAACTGAGAACTGAATCAATCATGAGATCATATCCTCAAGATATACTTTAGCACAAAGATGAATTTAATCATCGACAAGCAATGAGATCACACTGATAACTGAATCTAATCACAGTCTTTAAATGATTTTGAAATTCTCAAACAGATCAATAATGATTGCTGATATGTTTGTCCACTTAAACTCATGCCCTATCTTTTTCAACAAGCAGTAAATGATTCGTTAAGGTTCGATTAAATGCTTTAGAATGCTAGGACCCCACAATCATTTGGCAAAAACCCTCACCCAACCTCAGGATTTCTTGAATTTTGTAACGATCTTTATAGAGCAAGGCTTGTGCATTAGTGTGCAAGTGATTATCGACAGAATATTGCATTCTGTGATGTATTAGATGATTTGACACTACTTAGACCAAAATGGTGAGAGCTCCAGGTCTATACTCACGTATAACAAAGGAGATGACCATTTAATCATGTGCCGATGATAGCTCCAGGTCAGTACTATCGTACAGCAGAGGAGATCATCACTCCAGGTCAGTACTTCCGTACAGCAGAGGAGATTAGCACAAACACAAGACACATAAATACACCAATCATAGCTCAAAGATATGGCTTATATGATTTGTATCATGGTGGGAGAAAGATCAATTCTCAATCCAGTTTTTGTCAGAACTCAGTTTTTGCGCAGGCCAAAATGATTGCGTAAATCCAGACATTCTTAAGCATATATTTTAATTTAAATCATCATACTGCTGTCTACTTTATTCTTCAGGCTGAGTCTACCAAGCATATCATTAAAGAATCTGATTGTTTTTCTTTTATGTACAATTAAAAATAAGATGTAAATCAGATAACAGCATCAGTTACTATCATTTTTCATTTTAAAAACGCAAGTCATGCAAAAACACGCATTGCAAGAAGATATACAATCATGCAAAAACAAGCATTGCAAGAAGATATACAATCATTTCTCAATCATCTCAAATCAAGTTCCCAGTTCTCTTTTAATTTTTATTTACATATACTCTCCCCCTAAATTTTTATTTTTGCAAAAAATTTTATTTTATATTTATTTTTTTATTTTATTATTATTATTTTTTAATTATTATTTTTTTATTTTTTATTTTTTTAAATTTTTTTTAAACTATACAAAAATAAAAATTTATCAAAGAAGGTCTTCCAAACTACACTGATATGAAGATAAGAAATGAATTCTCAAGAAATTTGCAGTGATTGTGAAGTGAGAACGGTGATTGTGCATATAAATATCCAGATTGTGGATAAAATACCATGACCTTAACCTGTTTGTTCCGCCTCAAATTTGAATCAAGAACAATCTCTGTCAGTAAACCGGATTACTAACAGTCCTCCTGAATTGTTCCTGCACTCATTAACAAATTAGTTAGAAAGGGAAACCCAAGCCATCGTAGTCCTGGAAGTTCCTTTTTCATCAAGATAAGTAACAAGCTTCTGCACACAACCGTTTAAACAATCGGGGATTGTTATATCCTTCTTTTTAATTTGCCAAATTTGTTTCTGTTCAATTAACTTGGATTTGAATGAATTAAATTTGGAAATCATTTTCTGTTTAAGATCGGAAGGAAAAGAATTTGGTTTTAAACCTTTGGTCATTTTCATCTTTGAATCATGTGAAACCGGCTTCACATGAAAAGGTTTGGATGGAGGGTTTTTCATCCAACCATTCAATGATGTGTGCTTTTTACCTCTTGATCCAGAGAAGCAACCCGTGTTGCCTTTACCTTCTGGAACATTCTTTTTATACTTACATTCGGAGAAGCAATTTGTTTTGCCTTTACCATTCGTAGCAAGCCTTTGAGGACATTTCATTACCACATGCCCTTCTTTTCCACACTCAAAACAAGCCTTGAAAGGCTTTTGATGCTTTGTAGTCCTGTGTGAAGCATTTGGAATTGGAGATTGCTTTGAGCTTGTAGCAGATTCTTGCTTGTTTTGGTGTTTGCTGTGTTGAACAGTGAATGAGATCTTCACTGATTTACTAGGTGGTTTTGCTATTGGAGTAGAGATCCGTATTGGTCTTGATTCAGCTTTTGGAAGCTTTTGAGACTTGACAATATCAGGAGATATCTTGATCTGTGAGGAACCAACACGCTCCTCTATGTTTGATTCATCATCTGAGCTTATCCAGTCTCGTATACACAGATCTGCTTCCAAAGGATCTTGATTGACACCTCCTATTGTGTCGGCTTCGGTTATAGGATTTTGATTGCCTGACGATTCAACAATTGTTCCTTCTTTGACAAACCTGACAGGAACAAACGAAGGAATGTTACCTGTTTTGAATTTGTTAAAGAAGGTTGGAGAAGCAACTGATATTGATTTTGGAGCATCAGAGGTAGAATCATCATTAATCTTCTTATCAGACCCCTGCCTGAGAAATCCCAAACCTACAGGAGAATCCTGCACATCTCTAACCTCTTTAAGGTTAACGTTGCTTAAACCTGCATTTAAACTATTAGTTTCTGTAGCTTCAATCAAATCATTAGATGGATGAGGTTGAGGCATAGGAGAGTAACAATGGGTGCTAGGAGGAGGATAGACGTATGGATTTTCACCACAACGCACTCCCGTTTTAATCCTAGCTCCCCTCTGTTTACACAGTAGCTCTTCCTGTTTCATTCCGGATATGGTCCATCTATCAAGCTTTGTTTTAAGCTTGCTTGTTTCAAATTCAGCCAATGTAACTCTTTCATTTAAAAGATTAATTTCAACATTTCTTTCAAGAATAGTTCGTTTTAAATGATCATTTTCTTTTAAAGCTTCATTTAATTTGATGAAATACTTGGCTTCATTCTTTTTAAGTTCTGCGTTTATGGTGGTTAACTCCTTTTAGTTATCTAAAAGTAACCTATTAGCTTTATACACACCAAATAAACGAATTTTACAAGCAGAAGAAAACATATCCTGAACTGTCTCGTATGGAAGATCCAGGATGACTCTTTCAGTAGTAAGAGCCTTCTCACAGTTGCAAACTCTGGTATTTCGCTTCCATTCCTCTTCCTTTTCAGCATCACAAACTTCAGCATTCAACTCAGCTCTACCTTTACCTATTGATGTCTGCTTAAGTTCCTCTTGTACCTCTTTGGTTTCAGGTTTCGGTTCACCGTCGGAATTGGTGCCAGAATCTGATCTCTCTTCTGGTTTATCTTCGGAGTTTGAAGTGATATTTGGAGTTAGATATGTCGCTTCATAGTACTCACGACGTTTGATATCCAACTCAATCTCTTTCAGTTTGTTGAACACCTCCATCAGTTTGTAATCCCGAAAGCCTCTATCTCGTTGAATCGACTTGCCGTGTGAGCTCCATTCTGATGGGAGGGATTCAAGCAATCTTAGAACTTGTTCATGATTTCCTAGTTGGGCATCAAACTTCTTCAGATTACTTGCCACCAACAGAAAACGATCAACAAAATCAGACATCGTTTCATTCGTTAAAGCTGCAAAATTATCAAACTGACATTGTGCAATTGTGAGATCATCAGATTCGAAGGAGTTAATCAGTTCTGCAAAAGTCATTTTTATTTTTATTTTGTTTAAACAATTAAACGCCCCAAAAATATTTTTCCCAAAAAAATTTAGAATAATTCTCCACCGGGAATAATATTATTTTTTTAAATGTCACACTAGACAATCTTAGCAACTGGGGTCAAGCTGAAACAATGTATCAGTCTTGCAAAATCGATGAAAATTTCTTTATCAGGATGAACTCAATTAATCCCAACTAGGGGGAAAAGTCATCTTTGACATTCTAGTTTCGTTGAAACAAAATGATAATTTCGCCGAAATTGTAGTTTCGCAGAGCTAGTTTCGCAGAAATATCTAGTTTCGCTGAGCCGACAGTAGTTTCGCTGGAAATTCCGGCAGCAGTTTCGCTAGCCAAATGCTTTAGACTGCTTTGTTTCGCCGACAATTTCGCACAAAACAAGCTTGAACTTTCGTTCAATGATACTTTCAGCAGCAATTTCGCTTGTAAATCAACCACAATCGCTGTTGAATGAACTTTCGTTCAATGAAACTAGTTTCGCAGGACAACAGAAAACAACTTTAATGAGGATAACCGATGTAGTTTCGCTGGAAGAACTCGTAGTTTCGCTGGATGAACTGGTAATTTCGCTGAACGAAGCTGAAAAACTTTTTCAACACGAAATCAATCTGAAAACGCCCAAATCTCGATGGATTTGATACCTGATGATTAACAGAGCTTTCCCAACCAATAACAAGCAAACTTCAATCAATTTCCATGTCAATAACACTCAAATTTGATCCGAAATTGATGAAAACATGATATTGAATAAAAACAACCAAAACCTCAACTTCTCTCTCTAAAAATCTTCAAATCTTCAGTGAAATTGATCCAAAATGGCTCTGATACCAAATTGTAAATCCAGGATAATCAAACTTGAATCAAATCATGAAGAATTAGATCAAAATAATGATAAACACAATAAAACCCCTTTGATCTCTCTTGATTGCTAATAATATTGTTTACAAGTAAATCCCTCAATCAATTGGTCATGCAACCATTAACCTAATTCTCATTACAATTAGGCTATTTATAGTCTAGTTTAAGTTTCCATATTTACACATAACCCCCTAGACTATATATTTAGACTAAAACATGACTCAAAGAAAGTAAAATATATTTTGTTCATACAAAATATATTTATTACAATAAAACTCCTAGTCATCTAAATCTTCAACGTCTCGTCTCGGTTCCTCGTCTCGAACGTGTCAGGTTTGACTTTTGTTGACTTTGACCGTGACATTGGCTTTGGTTGACTTTCACTGTGTTGATAATATAGACTATCTTTTACAGCTCAAACAGTGAATGATGATGAGATTGCTGCTCAACATCAGGAAGAAGAAGAAACCAGCTATGTTGATGTGATTGCTTACAATGAAGATGATCTCAGTGATGATGATATCCCAGTCAGCAAAAAATGTCTGGTTGCTGAATACAACAAGCTTGTTGTCAAGTCAAACAATAGAAAGAAAAGAATTCAAGAGGTTAAGGGAATGATAAAAGAAAAAGGTTGATCAGCTGATGAAGCAAGAATCTAGTCTTTAAAGATTAAGAGAAAATATACAAGAAAACAATGAAGTCATTGATGTTCTGCATGAGCTTGTCAAAGAACTAAAAGAGTCAATTGCACAGCAGAAGGCTTAAAAAGAAAAACTTGTGTTGGAGAGCAACAAAGCTAACAAGACTCTACAAGAACAATTTACTCAGTTGGAAAGAAAGGATGAGGAGATTGAATGACTGAGAAAGAAGATAAAGGACATTGAAACTAATGCTCCTGCATCAAACCAAACAAAGAAATCTATTGAAGCTTCAATGTCAATCATTCAATATTCAAGGAAAAGGAAGTACTTGGGTCCTGTTAATAAGGAAGTGATCGAAGTACAAGGTTCTCCTAAAAGATCAAGGCCTACATCACCTGAGCACACTCCCTCAGTGAATGTTTCAACTTTAAAGCCTATGTCTCATGCTGAAAGTAAAAGTGATGCTGAATGGAATAAACTTACTAAAGATGAGTCCCCCAAAGAACAAAAAGAATCAGAAGTTGATGAACTGCTGACCACCAAAAGACATATTAGAAGAAAGGCGTGAGTCAAACATGTTTATGACCCTTATCAACTATGGGTTTCCTTTTGATATGGTTGAGAGGATGAATATGACTGAAATGAAGGATCTACTAAAAGAATTTGAGCTTGCTAGATTCATGATCCATAATTGTGACTATGAAGCATTCACAACATTTGAAGCCATTCAGAAAATCAAGAAAGATCTAGGCCATTGTGATACTACAAAGCTTAGCAAGTACAATATGATATGTTGGCTACAGGGTCACAACTAGAAGGCACATGAGCTTAAGGGAAGAAAATTTGGTGAGCTTAGGAGGATGATGGAACATGTAATGGCTGCTGAGCTTGACATAGGGGTGAGATTCATAACTGAAGCTCCAAACCCATCCTATGAGCAACAAAGCAAACTCCCTGCTGATCCTGTAACTGTTGAATCTAAAGATCAGCACAAAGGGAAAGAAACACTAATCAGAGAGCCACGAGCAGTTATACGTGGCAAAGTGTGGCCTTTGGGTACAACAGTTAGAGAGATTAGAGAGAAAAAGTCTAACTTGATAGAGCTGTTTGATCACATCACAAGTCTCAACTCTATGCAAGACAACAGGATCATCCCCTGGAAGTATGATCAAGAGTGGGATTGTGCAATAATCAAGAGGTCATCTGGAAGAATTGAATACTTCCATGATGTTGGAGCATTACTAAGCCTTCCTAAGAGAGACATTAAAGACTTACAAAGCCTAATCATCACCAACTATCCAATTCATCCAAGGGGAAGATATTTCTCTGTGTCTGTGGGTAGGCTAAAAACAAGGTTTATAGATGATGTACTGAAGGAGGCTAAGAGAGAAGATGTTGAACGTAAGAAAAGACTTCAAAAGGAAAGAAGATCAAACACCAACTCCTCTACATTAGTTGATAATGAATTTTTAAAGAGGGTTGGATATCAAAACAGGAAGGCAAGAGCTGTTAAAAGATTTGATGGAAATCAATACACATATCCCATAACAGAATGGGGATATGTTGAGAAGACCAAAGAACTGGTGTTGTTGAGGAATGCAAAAGGAAAGAAAGCAGAGAAGATGAGAATAAGCGATAGCCCAATGGTGAAAGACCAGAAGCCACATTCCTCCGTTTTCACTTTATCTTCATGGGAGTCCTCTAGTCTTGCATTCGTTCTAATATGACAAATGAATAATTCGATTCATTTTCAATTAGGCCTTGCTCTAGCCTCTTTAGGGGTTATTTATTTCTTGGTCGCTCAACACATGTACTCTTTACCCGCTTATGCATTCATAGCACAAGACTTTACTACTCAAGCTGCTTTATATACTCTAGATGGCAGCTAGCCGAGAACCCGAATGAATTTGATCCAGTGTAGATCAAGCTGCTACACCCCAGCTACACATCATACTTGCATGACAAATTCTTCCCAAAGCTATCTGATGAAAGAGCACAGTATGATCTATGCTTATATGTTCATATGATTCAAGTGGTGGATAAACTGCATGCAAAAGCATACAAGAGAAGAAGACATGATGTTGGACTTTTGAAAGAAGCTAACATTGAAGAAGTATCAGAACTAAGAATCACAGAAGAAGATGAGCTTGAAATAGTTCACAATCAAAGTGTTGTGGAAACTCTAACAACTGAAGAAGACATTTTGGGACTAAGTTTTGAGACTCTTCCAAAGATATGCAGAATGGAGATCAAGCACAAATACGATGATCAAAAGAATGCAGTATCTTATTTCAACAAGAAGATGGTGTCAAGATTAAAGGAGCTTTCAATTTTGAAGAACTGATTAGAAGTGTCTAAGCCTAAGGGGGAGTATTTTTAGATCTAGGAACAATAGATCAAGATTATTTTGTATAGGCTTAGAACTTTAATTAATACTTGTAATGAATGATTATAATTCATTATTTTGATGTATGCATTATGTATATAGGTTAACCCATATGTGTGTTGATTTATGTATGCTTGCAGGTACAAACATAATACTTTGTCAAAAATTTAAATTGACTAAGTGTAAGAAACATCTACGGATGAACATTTTGTTCTTCCGTAGATATGTGTCTTACAAGTAACATACATCCGAAGATCCTCTGCGGATGAACAATCAGCTATAGAGATGAAGTCAATCAAAGAGTTTAAGTGAAGACTCTTGCGGATGAGCAAACACCTTCGGAAGACTGAATACCTTCGGAAGACTAAGTACCTTCGGAAGAAAGTACATTCGGAACACATTACCTTCGGAAGAACAAATTACCTCCGGAAGTTCTGTTAAGCTGCGGAGTCCAAGCACTTGTATTTAATTAATACAAGTGTTACAAATCAACAAGTTAACAAGACAGTTGTGCAAATCCCAAGTGATCCGGTGTTTCCTTAACTGAAACACGTGTGCCTATAAATATGGATCCTAGGTTTCACATCAATAGACGAACACGAACACACGAGCAACCAAACGACAAACCCAAACATCACATCAATTCACACAAACATAAACCCTAGCAACCGTCACATCAACATCAACACATTCAAAGAATTTATTGTTTATGTCATTCATTATTTATTCATCTGTAATCATTAATCAGTTTTAATGAAATACGTTTGAATCAAATCTTGTTTCCTTAATAACTACGTTCATATCATTGTGTTTGTCATAATCATTATTCACTATATTTGATATGTATTAATTAAACAATTAAACAAGGTTAATGTTGATTCCTCAAACATTAACTTGATTGCGTCTAACACTGATAATTCCCGATTGCGATCCTTGGATTCACAGTTACTGTATCTTGCTAAACCCTAGCATTCATTGTAACCTTTTCACCATCATTAATGCAAAAGCATTTATGAGAATTGTCAGAATTTAATGATCTGTGTTTTGTGTATTTCCGCTACATAACTCACTGACTCAATCATCATATTCTATCCTTCTTGATTCACATCAACAAAAATATCATTCTCACCACCCATCATAAAGGTGCACCCAAACTAGGCCTTTGGTATCCAAAGAATTCTGACTTCAATATGTATGCTCACACAGATAGTGACTATGGTGGCTGCAACATGACTACAAAGTCTTCATCAGAGGGGGGTCAATTTCTTGGTGGAAGGATAGTCTCATGGCAATGCAAGAAACATTCCTCTATGTCTGAATCAACTGCTGAAGCTGAATACATTGTTGCTACAAGCTGATTTGCTCAAGTGCTTTGGATTTAGAATCATATGCTGGACTATGGATTGAACTTCAAATAGATTCCCATCCACATAGAAACCAACAGTGCTATCTCTATTACATAGAATCATGTGCAACACTCAAAGACAAAGCACACCATTATCAGGTATCACTAGATTGGAAATAGTTTTTAAAAAGGATTGATAAAACTAGTCAAAGTTAACACAAATGAGCAATACATTGATCTGTTCACAAAAGCTTTAGATGAGCAGAGATTGAAGTATCTTCTATCGGCTATTGAGATGATTAACTTTGAGTAGATTTTTCTTAAACTAAATTTAAGATTATTTTTCCAAATATGTGTGTCTTATATTATGTATATCATAACTTATATAAGCCCAATTTACTTTGGAAGAAATTTTTCAAAATGATATTCTTTAGAATCTTGAAAGCGTAAGATATATATTCTTTTAGATCATTAAATTGACTTCGGAGGAAAACTATATCTTCAAAGCTAATAACTACTTAATAAGAAATTTAACTTCGGGTGAAATTCGAATATATCTTCCGAACCTTAAATATGTTTCTATGTATTTATATGTTTAAAGGACAATTTTCTTCCAAAAGTAATTAAGTCTCAGAAGCTTCATTCATCCTTTGAATATATGTTCTGAAATTTAACAACTTCCGAAACCAAATATATCTCTTAAGCAAAAATTCTCTAGGTATTTTCTTTAGAAGCAAATTTTAATCAAGCTAAGGAACATCTTCCAAAGCCAAATTGGCTTTGGAAGTTTTCTCAAAACTTCCGAAGGCAATTTGCCTTCGAAGGATTTTAGACTTCCAAGAAAACTACCTTTTTGGGCACTTTTTCAGAGGTGGGACCGACATCCGGATTTCAAAGTTTATTCTTTTACATTAACTTGTCTCGATTCCAACCATATAAATATACCCATAACGGTTATCCCTCTTTCACATTCTCCTTTATATGCAAAAGTTCATAACCTAAATTCACCCACAAATCACCTTTGTTCTTAGTTTTCTTCACTTCTAAGCTACTCAAAATGGCTAACCCTGATCCCGAAACCCACCTGATTTTTCTATGCATTTACATAGGAAACACAATGAAGTTGCTCTCTTATCATCTGAGAAAGATTAAGGTTTTCTTAGATGTTTGCAGCTTCTTAACTCTCTCAAACTACTTCACTACACTCACAATAGACCCTCCAATATATGAATAACAACACCTGGAGTTCTGAGGACCTGCCAATAGGTCATCTTGGACGGTGAGAAGGCACTATTTGCCACATTGCAGTGGAAGAAAAATTTCATAACTCCAGCCACCAGTAACTCTCATATGAAGGCGAGTTGTTTTTCCCAAAGTCCACTGTCAACAAATCATTTCGGCAGATGGGCTATGAAACGGACTACTCATTAAGAACCTTCATAGAGGGTGAGGTTTCTTCTCAACGAAAGTACCACCTCCATGTTGTGATTCAATCTCTGTCTAACAAACATGGAGGTTAGGGCCAAATTCTTAAGGACTTATCCTACATAGCTTATAGGATGGTTTGAGGGGTCAAGTTCATGTACTCATAGTTGTCCATACAAACCTTGTTGCTAACGTGGACTCCTTAGAGTACTATATGTTCGCTACATATGTTCAACACACTCTTAACTATGAACTAGACTCACAATTAAGGGGAACAAGTAAAACTCTTAAATTAGGACAAATGAAGCCCGACATCTTCAAAACAATAAAAAAGTCCACTGTTAGCTTCTCAGGGTAGAAACTGTCGTGATCCCAATAATGTTAGAGTTCATTGCCGTAGATGACAACTTGGCAGCACCAGCCAATGTTGAACCCACACGTTCTACTTCTGCACAACCCTCACATCCACAAATCACCCTAACTTACTCAAGAAAATCTAAACGAACCCCTGCACAAACTACTCAGGTTGTGTAGGTCCCCATACACTCACCTATAAGGGAGGAAGTGGAACCAATAACTCCCACTTCCCCTATGGAGCAGACCACTAGGATTACTTCTTGATCAGTGCTGAGGTTCCTCATGCTTAGCTTGAAGAGCTCATTGCCAAATCCTTAAGCCATCACTCTGAGTCTCAAAACTCAAGTGATCAACCTTGAGGGGAAAGCTACCATCCCCTGCCATTAGACTTAAACCAACCCATCTCTGACCTTCAATTCTATGATGATGAAGATATAGGATTTAGTGAGTACCATGAGTCTTTCTTCCTTTCTTCTCCACCCTTGCTGAAGGCGAGATGAATGCTCCTAAATCACCTATATCCAGTCCCCAACATTCATCCCTAACTGAGTATGAACATGTTCCGGAAGTCCATATGGAAGAGGCTCTCGCTTCTGCAAGTGATTACATTACTAAGACCTCAACCATGGCAACCCATCCCATTGACACTTATCTTAAAGCTGTCATGGTATAACGGAAATCTAGCTACCAAGTACCCCAAGCTAGTGATAAGGAAGAAGATTTTGGTCCTATTCTCTTATCCCCCTTGATTCTTCTGATGAAGATGAGGGGAGTATGAAACTAAAGGTGCAAAAACTATTAAAAACATGAACCTATTTAGTTTCAAAGGTAAATAATCTAGATTTTTAGGTGGCTACATTACAAAGACAGGTTAGTGACCAACAACTTCAGATCACTGATCTCAAGGGCAAGTTAGTTAAGAGACCTGTCAAGCAAATTGAACTAGGTCCACAATAACCTATGGATGTGGTGGACCTAACCATTAGCTCCGCTATGCAAGAGGGTGATGCTACCAAAAAGTAGGAGAAAGTCCTACTTACAATCACAGAACCTGGGAGTTCTGCCTAGACTATGGACATAGAGGACTCACCATCCTCACTTGCAGTTGTCCATACTCAACAACCTCCTTAGGCCCACATTAATGTGGAAGCCATGATTCAAAGCCTATTTGAGGAGGATATACAAGGGCTATGTCTGTGAAGTCACTGGATCGGTAGACATCCGAGCATGTTCTTGACGGAAGGAAACAAAATCAAAACCAAGAGACAAACAACAAACACGATCTATAATAAAATGGTTTAATTGATAAAACCTAATGATTACAAGATCGTTACAACATAAGAATCAAGACTCTTGGCAAGGGGAGATCGAGCATGACCTCCCCTCTCATCCGGCAGCCCTAAGCCCCGGGCAGACTCCCTCCCCAAACCCTTAATCTCTCTACACATTGAAAATGGTATATATAGGCCTCGGACCATATTAGATGCGACTGGGCCCATTCGTGCGATTGGACAATGCGTATGGTTCAATCGTACGACTGGACCATGCGTATGGTTCAATCGTGCGACTGGACCATACTTATGGTTCAGTCTTACGAATGGCCGATCGCATCTCTCAGTCGCACACTGGCCCATTAGCAAGGCTCAGTCGCACGACTGAGTCTCATCGCATATGCTCCTACGAATGACCTAGTTTCATGTGTTTACAACATATCAGGTATATTACATTAAGCCTAGACTATTCGACAAGCGACGGACACACTATATATGACAATATATGCTCCAACAATGTCTACCCTTCCTACCATGCTAAAAATGAAATTGTAGGATGGAGGTATGATGGTGATAGAAAAGCCTTGTTACTCTCTAGATTTTAGGGGCAGCAAGAAGTCTTCAACTTTCAAAACCTAAAATACTATGAGAGTATTCCTCTAGTTCATCTGCAACTTGTAAACCCAAGTTAAACTAGGCAAGCTGACAGGTTAGCTGAGAGGATTCAACAAAGGGTGGTTGAAGATTTCAGACTGAGAACCTATTTATATAGATAAAGGCTAGCAGGCAAGACTGTTGGTCAACTGGATACTGAGGGGGACCCTAAACTTAGGGGGAAACCTTAGTTGAAGGCCTAGTAGTTGAACTTGTGAAACTTGAGACAAGAATTGCTTCAACACCTAGTACTCTTAGTGAGGCACCAACTAGTGAAGGTGTCTCTCAACCTCTCTCTGGCCAGAGCTCAAGTGCTATACCAAGCAATGAAGGCCAAATCTCTCTCCACCCTGAGTCAGACAGGCCATTGGCTAACAAAGGGAGGAGGAAGATGACCTATGAGGAGATTAAGTAGGAAAAGAGAGAGAGGAAGAGGAAGGCAAGGGGAGAGAGTTCAAGTAATTCCCTAGGCCTTATAAAGGCTGCAATAAGCACTACCCCATGGCCAAACACTCAAGAGGGTGAGTTGACGGCAGCCAGATTGAATGATCTAGGGTCTAGGAACTAAATTATTTATGAACTCATCGCTCTTCCCTTGCAAGATCTAAATGAACCGGCTGACAAGGAATTGTTAGAGGAGAGGAAGGAAGCTGAGGATGTAGAATTGCTCCTTAAAATCATAGAAGATAGGAGAAGAAAGAGATTATACAAAGATCATACCCCCTCCCTAGTTCAGGAAAGCCCAGAGGCATAAGCTATGGCTAATAAGCAATAAACTTAGGTAGGTAGAAAAAAAGTCAGACAAAATATGATAACCTACCTGAGTGCCACATGCCTCTATCAGGCAGGAGCCCTTTAGAAGGACAGAAGATGGTAGCTTTTTTGATGTTGTATGGGTTCTTAAGAAATAGATTTGGTGTAATGTCTCTATCCATCTTGGATGAGCATATTAGGGTGATCAAGCAGAAAATCAAGAGGGGTGAGCTGGTTGAGTTTCATTCTCCACCAAGTTAGGTGGCACCTAAAGCTGAGGTCAAGGTTGAACCACAAGAGGCAACTCAACTAGGACGTAGTGCTACTTCACAGCCAGCTTCATCTTCTGACCCACAACAGGGTCTTGATTCTTCTCCTTCTGAACCTGTGAAGGAAAATAACCCTACTAAGAAAGAGAAACAAGAACCATCTGGTACTGAAGGCCAGCCTTCTCTGTTAATGTTTAGAAAGAGGAAGAGGATGGCCATCAGAAAGGACAAGAAAAAGAAGAAGAAGTCCAAGGCATCCACCTCTGCACCTCAGGATAGGTCAGAACATCTAGAGGGTGCTCAAGAGGAGGATGCTAAATAAAGTCCAATCATCGTAGAGCCTCTTGTTATTGAGAGACTCTTTCTGTCTTGGGGATTTACTTCTAACATAGATAGATGGTATGTCACTAGAGATCAAGGGGTCAAGATATTTATTTATCGTAAAACATGTTTGACCTTCCTCTGCATTATCTCTATGACATGAGGAGGTACTTTGAAAGTATGAGCAATACTGGTCAACTAATGATGATGGGAATGGTCTTGATTCTGATGAGGACTATCAACTGATAAATATAAAACTTCAAAGTTCTCCTTCAGTGTTTGTAGCATCATCCTAGGGGGAGTTTGTAAGGATTACACTTAGAGGCTAATGCAACCAAAGAGCTCTTAGCATGCATAAGTGAAGTATAAGTAAGTTACTTTAGAATTTGATATAACTCAGTGAATTATGCTAAGTATCAAATCTTCTGAAGCCAAATGACCAATTCTTCTGAAGCCAAAGACGAACTCTTCTGAAGCTTCAAAGACAAAGTCCTCTGAAGCCAATACTAATTTCTTTCAAAGATAGACGAGGCATGTCTTCTATGACATGCTTTTGACAAAAGCTGAAACATCTTTTCACTGCCATCTCAAAAAAACTCACTGACTTGCATGAGTTGGTGAAAATTCCATGCTTTTGTTAATTGTAGATTAAGGTGTTGAGTCTGTAAATTTCCAACTATGTACTTTTATCCTTTTTAATAGATAAGGATGAAAGCTATAGCATGTCATAGTCACTAGTCAAAAGGAAATCTGCCTTTTGACTCTACATTGATCTTGTTGTCTAGATTAGTGTTTCCAGCTGGCTTCCAAAGTATGGCCGTCTGTAGGATGTAGTATAAAGTATGTCACGTACTTGTCATTAGAACCAAGCTTTGTAACACTTGTTAAAGAACTTGAGATCAATATACATCATTCTTGAAAACTATATTATCATGTTCTTGTTCTGTCTTTGTGTTCTTACTATCATCATAAATAGGTTCTTTATTTGATTTCTTAAGTGTTCTAAGTCTCTTCACATTGTGAAACTTGTGCATTTTCCCCTTCATCGGTCATGCAAACATCGTAACAAGCATAATCAGGCATTTTAGTTTGCATAATAGCCCCAAAATGTAAAAAACTTCCATAAAAAGAGGCTAGAAACTCATCAATTGAATATTCTAACACCAAACCAACTTTCCAGAGATCTTTTAGGACCAACACTACACATTCATGCATTTTATTCATCAATATACCATTCATAGTGTATAACACGAGTTACTAAATGAGTTACATACCATAAACACTTCAAATCTTCACTTTCTCACTTTACAGTGCGGTTTTCTCTCTCTAGCAGCAGCACTTCTCGCGTGAAATGGGGACAAACAAGTGTTCCAACCCATTTATAAGATCCCATCTTTTCGCCCGGTGTTCTCGGGCGAGAACTCTCTTTTGCACGAGAAGTTCTTCTTCTTTTGTTTTCCTTGGAAATTCAGGGTGTTACAAGTCTACCCTCTTATTTAGGTTTCTTCCTCGAAACCTATCAATACTCAAATAACTACGGATAATGCCACCTCATCTCCTCCTCAGTCTCCCATGTAGACTCAGATCCTTTTCTGTGCCTCCACTATACTCGTACAAGTGGAACCACTTTATTCCTTAAATGCCTCTCTTTTGTATTTAAAATGACCACCGGCTGTTCCATATAATTCAACTGCTCATCCACCTCGATATCCTCGAGTGGCATGACCATGTCATCATCAGCCAAGCACTTTCTCAATTGAGACACATGGAATATCGGATGTATCCCACGTAGCTCATCAGGTAGTTCTAATCGGTAGGCAACCTCCTGTACCCTTGCGATGATCAAGAACGGCCCTATATACCTTGGACTCAACTTTCCTCCCTTTTGAAACTGGATAATACCTTTCCAGGGAGATACCTTCAACATCACCTTATCACCAATTTGGAAATCGACCTGCATTCGCCTCTTATTAGCATAAGACTTCTGACGATCCTTAAGCTTATCCGACTTCTTGGTCGTGGCCTCGATCACCTCAATACTTCCCGATTCCTTCTACCCAATGTCTCCCCAACATAGAGGTGTTTATATTTCCTACCATATAACATTTCATAGGTATCATACCAATACTACATGATACCTGTTATCATATAAAAAGTCTACTAACGGTAAGTGCTCATCCCAACTTCCTCCAAAATCAATAACACACGGTCTGAGCATATCCTCCAATGTTTGTATCGTTCTTTCTAACTAACCATCTGTCTGAGGGTGATAAGTAGTACTGATGTGTAACCTCGTCCTCATCGTGTCATGGAATTTCTTCCAGAAGTTAGGTATGAGCTGAGTGTCCCTATCAAAACCAATGGGTATTGGCACACCATGATGAGTTACAATATCTTTAATGTACAGATCCACCAATCTCTCTGAGAAATACATCTCCCGATTGGCCGAAAGTGAGCGCTTTTCATCAACCGGTTGACAATCACCGAAATGGTCTCGCATCCTCTCATCGTGCGGGGAGACTTCGTAATGAACTCCATTGTGATGTGCTCCTATTTCCATTAGGGAATATCCAAAGGTTGGATCTTCCCATTGGGTTTCTGGTGTTCGGCCTTCACTCGTAAACAAGTTAGGCACTTACTAACACACTTCCCCACTTCACGCTTCATCCCCGGCCACTAATATTCCTTCTTTAAGTCATGATACATCTTCGTAGCACCAGGAAAAATGGAGTACCAAATCTTGTGGCTTCATCCACAATCCTTCCCCTCAAATTCCCGTAGTGAGAAATCAACATCCGAGCAGTCTGGATTTTAACACCGAAGGTATTTTCTCCTAAATATGACTTCCTTTTTGCCTCATGTTAAGATCCTTTTGTTCAAAATAATAATTTAGGTTCTTGTGATTGGTGAAGATGGTGTACTAGGTCCCGTACAAGTAGTGCCTCCAAATCTTTAATGCAAACAATATATCCGCAAGTTCTAAATCATAAGTGGGGTAATTGACTTCATGGACCGTTAACTGCAAGGATGCTTAGGCCATAACCTTTCCTCCTTCCATTAACATGCAACCTAAGCCTGAATAGAAAGAATCCGAATACACCACTAGGTCGTTATTCCGTATGGGTAACGTCAAAATAGGGGCTTGAGTTACCCTTGTCTTTAACTTCTAGAAGGCACTTTCCTGATCTAGATCCCATTCAAACTTCACATCCTTATGAGTTAACTTGATCAATGGAGAAGCTACCTTAGAGAAATCTTGGATAAATCTCCTGTAGTAACCCACCAAACCCAAGAAACTACGGATCTCGGATGGCGTCTTTGTAGATTTCCATTGCATTACAACATCGACTTTTGGGGGGTCCACCATATTTCCTTTGGATTAATTACATGGCCAAGAAATTGGATCTCTTGTATCCGAAATGCACACTTGCAGAATTTCACGTACAACTTCTAATTTCTAAGTGTCTCTAGTACGTCTTTAAGGTGATGGGAACTCTCCTCTTTGCTTTTTGAGTAGATCAGAATATTGTCAATATACACGATCACTAATCTGTCTAACATCGGTTGGCATACCGGGTTCATAAGATCTATAAAAGTAGCTAGCGCGTTGGTTAAACCGAAAGACATCACGAGTAACTCGTAGTGTCCATAACGTGTGAGGAAAGTTGTCTTAGGGATATCCTGCTCTTTCACCTTCAGCTGAATAGGTAACCAGATTTAAAGTCTATCCTTGAAAACCAAATGGCACATTGAAGCTGATGGATCAAGTCATCAATTCTCGGAATGGATATCGGTTCTTCACAGTCAACCTTTTCAACTCACGGTAGTTGATACACATCATCATAATATTGTCCTTCTTCTTCTCAAACAGAAATTGGAGGACCCTATGGAGAGATACTCAGTCGAATGAAACCCTTATACATTAAATCCTACAACTGAGTAATCAATTCCTTCATCTCAGAGGGAACTAGACGATACGGCGCCTTAGCCACGGGTTGAGCACCACGTAGTAGATCGCTTTGTAACTCGATCTCAAGGTCAGGTGGTACCCTGATAGATCTTCAGGAAAAACGTCAAGGAAATCACACACGACCGGTACGTCAAACAGCCGCAACACTGACGCATCCATGTACTTCACCTAGGCTAGATAATCACGACATCACGTCTCATACACTTCTTGGCCATAATCATCAAACATACCTTCAGGACCTTGCAAACTCTATCCCGATAAATCGTAACGGAGCCCCCATCGAGTGTGGTAAGTCGTATCATCTTCTTGCGACACACAATATTGGCCTCATAAGCGGCTAGCCAATCCATCCCTAAGACTACATCAAATCTGCTGGATCTAGTCGTGATAGGTTTAGATGCATTGTATATAGCTTAGAACTTTAAACATCTTTTGTAATAAACTCTTGTATATCAGTATCTTAATGTATGCTTTGTATATACAAGTTAACCCATGACTGTGTTGATTTATATGTGCGATTGCAGGTTAAACACCATACTTAGTCAATTTTGTAAATTGACTAAGTATAAGAAACATTTACGGATTAACATTTTGCTCTTACGTAGATACTCTGCTGCTGGTGAACAACTTGCTACGGATGAAGTCTCCCAAGTTGAAGATTCCTACGGAAGGCAAAACTCGTTCGGAAGACCAATGATCTGCGGAAGACCATCACTTGCAAGTACTTCACCAAGTACATCAAATCAACAAGTCAAACACTGAGTGATGTCATAAAGTCAACTCCTACGGACGACTTTAACTCAGTCAGAAAATATCACATCATAATATTCTCTGAGTAACTTTCTTACCACGATAAAAAAATTACAGTTTGCAAGAAATTTACTGTTACCCTAATAGTAAATTCATGAGCATATAAATACAAGGCATAGGCTCAAACTTTAGATAGCGAACCCTAACAATAAAATTGGTCCATCAATACATCAATCAATCACAAAACCCTAGTTGCTAGTGATCCTAAACTTATGATCATACCCTAGCAGCCGTAACAACATTCACACCAAAATCATCAATTGAATCATAAACAATCATCATTATTAGCAATTATTATTTGTTCATTTGTAATCATTAACTTGTTTTAATGAAATACTTTTGAATCTAATCATGTTTGTTCATTTATTGCACTTAATTGTTCTGTTCTTCATTATTAATTCATATTGCAATTGTTATTCATATTCAAACTATTAAACAATAATTTCGCGATCATTATTCGGATTCCATCTAACCTAATAATTCCTGATTGCGATCCTTGGATTCACAGGTGGTATCAGAGCCAAGTGCTCATTGATTTAGATCGATTGATCTATCAGTGTTAGATTTGTTTGATTAATTGTTTAAATCATTAGATCTGTTAGGTTTCTGATCTGATCTATTGATTTTGAGTAAAATTGCTTTTAAGTGTTCATAACCTCTTGAGTGTTCATAACTCATATTCAAAGGTGTTATTGAATGAAGTGATCAACATATAAGTTGAGCTAACAATCGCATTATACTCAACGATTGGTGTAAATCAATTTAAAATAATCAAACCAAGATTTATCGTTCAGCGAGTACCGTTACATTGCTCAGTTAACATTAATCTACATTCTCATTAATTTGATACGTAGATCTGTGTTATTGATTGATAATGACAAATGTTCAATTCAATTGAGCAAAAACATATCAACAAACATCCTCGATTTGATATAACTTTTAATACTCATTAAGAGGATTGACTGATTAATGACTGTAACAACTTAATTATTCGATAATTAAGAATTTGTCATTAATTAGTTCATTTGCAAAAGGAATTTTGTTTTAGTTGAAAACTAATACATTAACTAAAATGAGCAATTCTTTTGGTGTATTATCAAACCAACCCCCAAAGTTGGAAACCAAAGCGGATTTTAAATCCTGGAAAATCAAATTCAGGAATCATATTGTAAGGTTTACTGAAAGGCTGATGCACCCAAAACAACACAAGTCCTTCCTGCATGCATGCACGTAGTGCAAAGTAGAAGTTGCTTCACTAGAAAATATTCTAAGTATGAAATCTTCCGAAGCCAAGACCAACATCTTTTGAAGCCAAAAGTGAAGTCTTTCGAAGCTTCAATGTTGGACCAAAAGAACCAATGAGCCGGATCAGAAAACCTTTTAAGTCCCACAGACGTCACAACAACTACTGAAGTCCACATCAGCTGAAGACAACATCTGAAGACAAAGTCTGAAGACACAAGTGTTGAAGACAAAGTCTGAAGACACAAGTGCTGAAGACAAAGTCTGAAGACACAAGTGCTGAAGACAAAGTCTGAAGACACAAGTGTTGAAGACAAAGTCTGAAGACACAAGTGCTGAAGACAAAGTCTGAAGATGTTGTCACAACAGCTGAAGAGGACTTCTTCAGTAGTTGTGACGGTTTGCTTTCAGTAGTTTTATATTTTCTATTTTCAGTAGTTTTGTAAAACGACTGAAGAGTTTGTTCTTCAGTCGTTGTAGCATCAGTAGTTTTCTTTTTCAGTAGTTTCATGTTTTATACTTAACACTTTGACATGTTCTCAGTAGTTGTGAACATTTCAGTAGTTTGTTAAGAATTAGTTATTTTTGTACTAAATCTGCTAGTAATCACCACCCCGTGATTACAGCAGTAATTGCACTCTATATAAGGAGTGCCAACCTTATTGTAATAATGAATGATTAAGCAATAATATTGAGCATTATTGAAACATTCCAAATCACAGAAAATATTCTCTCGCATTTGTTACAAATAACACGTTCTTGCTATAACTTGACTAATTCATCTCTTCATTCCGCTGCATTACACTATTATACCTCAAACTTGTGATCGCTGATCCTGTCAAATGGTATCAGAGCTGGTTAATCATTGATCGATCTAATAATTGATCATTGAAACTGCTCTTCAAGATCCAAGTTTGAGTGAATTAGTATCCTTTTTGCAAGAAACTGATAAAGAGAGTGAATTTTCTGTGTTTTAATCATTCATCCTGAGACTTATTCTCGGTTTTCATTGAGTTTGTTGTGGTGTGTCAAAACTTTTGCTTGAATAAAATTGTTCTGGTTTCAAAATGACTACTCCTTCCAATGATCCTCACAATACTGGTTCCTCAACCAAGCCTCCAATGCTGGTTAGGAATGAGTATAACATATGGCAACGTCGTATGCTCCATCACCTGTCTGTTAACAGTTCAGGTTGTTGGACATCGGTGGTACATGGTCCACATAAGCCTATGGTGAATAACCCGGAAACCAATCAAATGGTTCCGAAGAGGAAGGATCAATACTCAGATGAAGATAAGAAATTATTTGAGATAGATGCAAAAGCTCATGGAATTCTAGCCATGGCGCTACCAAATGAAATTTATTCTGGGTTAATGCACTGTGAATCTGCCCATGACCTCTGGAATGCCTTGAAAGAACAATTTGGAGGAACAGATGAGGTCCTGGCAAATAATAGAGAGATCCTTGCCCAACAATATGAGACATTCTCTCATAGGAAGGGTGAGACACTGACTCAACAGTTTGAGCGGTTCTCTTGTTTGATCTCTGAATTGAAAATGGTCAAACATGAGTACACTAATGTTCAGATGAATAACAGATTTCTCAGATCACTGCCTGAGAGATGGGACACATATACCATTGTCCTACGCTCCAGTGCAAATTTGGACAAACTATCTCTCACCCAACTTCATGGGAAACTACTCACATTTGAGAGAGAGATAGAACAAAAGAGAAAACTGTCTTCATCTGGTAAGCTCACTGAGGACTTTGTACCAGGCAATACTGCTCTGGTTAGTCATGAGTCAGAATATGCTTCATCTGAATGCCAGTATGATGAGCATATTGATTTCTCTTCAAATATTTCTGATTCAGCATTTGTGAGTGTTGATAGTCAATTTTCTGGGTGTAATAATGACAATCTATGTTTCATCATGGATGATCTTAAGGGGATTGCTGATGATGACTTAGAAGAGATGGATATTTTGAGCCAAATGGCCTTGATAAATATCAGATCTCAGAAGTTCTATAAAAGAACTGGAAGAAAGTTCCCAGGACTCTCTGGCAAAACCAAAGTTGGTTTTGACAAGAGTAAGTTGAGGTGTCACAGATGCCAAAGGCTTGGACACTTTGCTAGAGAATGTAGATCATCTGGATCTAATTCCTCTGCACCTTTTGTGACTTTTCCTAGTAATAGTCAACAAAACAAAGGGCAACATCCTGTCAATTCTAGTCATCAGTCTCAACTACAATCTCCTGCATATTTTGTTCCTCAGGGTCAAATGCCTTATCCTTACCCGTGTTATTACATGCCACAAGCAGGTCAAGTTCAAGCTCCTTTGGTACCACAACCTCATGCACTTCCAGAACCTCAACCATCTCATCAACCCCCTCAGCCTAAACAACACAGCTTTTTCACCCCAGAAGTTGTTGATTGGAGTAGCTTGCCAGATGACATGTCTGGTCGTGAACAATTGTTCACAAGTACTGATCAACATGGTGGTGATAGTCCTTTTGGAAATCTGGCACTTATGGCTCTGGAATCAACTGAGGGTTCCTGCTCAACTGCATCATCTTCACAGGTAACTCAGGTATCTTCAGAGGCCAAAGCCAAGTTATGTTCTGAATCTTGCATTGCTGCTTTTGTCTCTATTAGAGAGGCAAATGTAGCATTAATAAATGAAAAACTTGAGTTTGAGAAAACTATTTCCAAAAGACAAGCTGAGTATGAGTCTGTTCTTAATAATAAAAATGATGAGATTTATAAGCTTAAATGCCAATTAAATGATGAAAAGGCTAAGCTAGAGGTTATTCTGGAGGACCAGAAAAGTCTTAAAGAAACCCTTGCAGTCACCCAAGTGGAGTGTGATCGATGGGTGAAATCATGCAAAGGTTTTGAAATGCTTCTTAGTAAGCAATCAGCTTCCAATGTGAAGTTTGGCATTGGTTATAATCACACTGCTCCTCCTACAGATTTTACTCCAAGAGTAGAGGTGAAATCTGATGGAGAAAGCAATAACCAATCCACCTCATCATGTGATTCACTTTCTGATAAAGCATCATCAAAAGTTGAAGTCAGCAATAAGCCCTCTCAGAACTTATCAGCTAATATTGATAGTTCAATTGCTGACACTCACATGATCAAAGAGTTGGTCAACTCAGGAGTTATGTCAGAAAGTCCTGAAAGGACTGGAGAGCAAGATTTAACTCCTGAAGTTCAAGCTCCAACTACTGACAGCACTGAAAAGAAGAAAACTGTCAGTAGAAAGAGTTTGAAAACTACTAAAGAGGAAGCCAAGAAAGCAAATAGTGCTTCCAAAGTACTGAAGAGCAAGTCTTCAGTAGTTTCATCCTCTTTAGTTGATGATCAACAAAAGATGAAAAATAAACCATGTGAAGTATGTGGTTTGTTTAATCATCTCACTGATGATTGTTGGTACAAAAGAGGATCCAAACTCAAAAATAAAGATGAAATTAAAGAGAAAATGGTAAAAATGAAAAATGAGTTTAAAGCCACATTTGTACCAGCAACATCAAATCCTGTAATCCCCAAGTCCAAAAAGAAATCCAAAGAGGAAGGGGTTAAACAGGTAACAGCTGAGGTTGCTCAAAAGAAGAAGGTGCAACATAAGAACTTATCAAACTCCAGTCCTAATGTGTCTGAAGAGCTGAAAGCTCTATCACAAAATCAGACACAGCTGGTTATGATGGTTCAACATCTATTGGGAAGAGTCAACCAATTAGATGCTCCTATGTTGAATCCACAGAAAAGGAGGTCCAAGCCAAAGGATTCCTCTTTTCCACCATCTTCTTCCTCTCAAGCTGTTATTTCTAGCAAACTTGTTAGTCCACCATCTGTTGATGTGAATAGGCCCAAAACCAAAAAGGTTTGGGTCTCAAAATCTAACTAATTTGCTTTGTTCTGCAGGGTTCTTCAACATGCCACAGAGGCATCTGGTATGTAGACAGTGGAGGATCCATGCATATGACAGGAAACAGATCACTTCTTAATGACTACTCTCAAGGAAAGAAGGGATTTGTATCTTTTGGCAATGATGCAAAAGGTTACATCATCGGCAAAGGCTTTGTTTCCAATGGGGAAATAAAGTTTGATGATGTTAACCATGTGGAAAATCTCAAGTACAGCCTCTTGAGTGTCAGTCAAATGTGTGACAAAGGCCATGTTGCTCTTTTCACAAGTCAGAACTGCCGGATTCTGTCATCCAAAGTTCTGAGTTTGATTGACAAGGTGTTGGATAAACACACTCTCCTTAAGGCCAACAGGACAGGTAGAGTGTATGCCTTAGATCTTTCTAAGAAAATAGATCTAAAAGGCCATCCTTGCCTATTTTCCAAGGCTTCCCCTCAAGAATCTACACTATGGCATAGAAGGCTGAGTCATGTTAATCTCAAAAACATAAATCAGCTGATTACCCATGGTTTAGTAAGGGGATTGCCCATGAAGGAGTTCAAATGTGAAGATGACTGCACTGCTTGTCTAAAAGGAAAACAGCACAAAGTTTCATTTCCTTCCATTGAAGAACCTAAGTCCACAGCCTGCTTACAACTTCTTCACATGGATCTCTTTGGTCCTGTGAGAGTGATGAGTATGGCTAAGAAGAAATACTGTCTAGTAATTGTGGATGATTACTCTAGATTTGTATGGACTTTCTTCTTGCATTCAAAGGATGAAGCACCTCAGAAGATTATCAACTTTGTGTTGTATGTTGAGAAGCAGTATTCCCTCTCAGTCAAGTGTGTTAGAAGTGATAATGGAACTGAGTTTAGAAACAACACACTTGATGAGTTCTTCCTCTCAAAGGGAATCAAGAGACATTTTAGCATTCCAAGAACTCCTGAACAAAATGGAGTAGTGGAGAGAAAGAACAGGACCCTTATTGAAGCTGCAAGGTCCATGTTGGCTGACTCTGGATTGCCAATGACTTTTTGGGCTGAAGCTATCAATACCGCTTGTTATGTCCAAAATAGAGCTCTAGTGAATAAGAGGTTGATGAAAACTCCATATGAAGTTCTTCATCATTTGGCCCCTCTAATTTCATTCTTCAGAGCTTTTGGATGTCCTTGTTTCATTCTCAACACAAGGGATCAACTCCAGAAATTTGATTCTAAGGTGGATGCAGGATATTTTGTTGGTTATTCATCAACTTGCAAAGCATACAGAGTCTTCAACTGCAGAACAAAGATGGTTGAAGAGACTCTACATGTTAAGTTTAATGAATCTCCAAAGGACAAGATTCCACAAAATCCTGTGGAGATATTTGATTTGGACATACTGCAATATGCTCCTCATCAAACTCCAGCTGTTGCTCATGTCAACAGTTCTCCACCTGGTTGTACTGCTAGTGCTGATGATGATGATAGCAGTACTCACCTCTTCAGATTTACTGATCAACTACCTGATTCAGCTAGACCTGATGTTCCTGTAGCTCCAGCAGCACAATCCACAACAAATGCTGATGAGATTTCTACAACTTCAACTTCCTTTGAACTACCATCAACTGATTGGTTTCAAGGAAATTCTTCACCATCACCATCTGTTGCTGCTGAGCCTGCTACAAACACTTGCACTGATCTCATTGTGTATCAAGATCTGAAGAATCACCCTATGTCTCAAATCATTGGTGATATCACTGCTGGTGTATCAACAAGAAGTCAATTGTCAAATTTCTGCTTCTATGCTCTCTTCATCAGTCAGCAAGAGCCAAAGAATTATCACATTGCATTAAAAGACAATGGATGGGTTGATGCCATGCAGCTTGAGCTTCTTCAGTTCAAGAAACAGCAAGTGTGGGAACTTGTTCCACTACCTCCAGGTAAGTGTGCAATAGGCACTAAATGGGTGTTTAGGAATAAGACTGATGAAAATGGGCTTATTGTTAAGAACAAGGCCAGACTGGTGGTTCAGGGGTTTGCACAAGAAGAAGGTATTGATTATGATGAAACCTTTGCTCCTGTAGCCAGACTGGAAGCAATTCGATTGTTTTTAGCTTATGCTGCGTGTCGCTCACCTTACTAAATCACCATTCTGGACCAAGTTTCATAACGCCATTGATTTAATGGTCCAGTCACCTTACCAAACAGCTTTCCTCATAAACCCCACCATATATGCCGAATCCCTTAGCCAATTCTGGACGAACGCCACTCTTGTCTCTGAGGAGAATGACACAGAGTCACTTCATTCGTTCGTCCATAACCAAAAGGTGGTTATCAATCCAGAGATTCTTCGACAAACCCTCAACCTGGATGATGCCACTTTCCCAACCAGCTATCCAAAGGGCACCACTGATCTATCCTTTGCCCACCATGGATATGAAGGCAATCTGAGTGCCTCTACCATATTGAAGAAACATTTCCAGGATGCTGAACGGCTTATCTTTCACATGGTAAATGTTTGCCTGGCTCCGAAGACTTCATCATGGGATCAAATGTCCACAAGGTGGCAACAGGTATTGTACTCTATCCTTGAGCAACAACCTTTAAATTTTTCTGAAATATTATTCTTAGAGCTCAAGGATATGGCTCAAAAACAACTTTCTAACCGTTGGATACTATATCCTCGGTTTATAATGGCCATAATTGAAAACCAGCTTCAAGCTGAGGGACTTGTTGGCCTGGGAGTCCCTGCTATGGCTGTATTGCCTGAAGTATACTCCCGGCACAACTCTGACCAATCACTCAAAATGGCTGCCAAGCTGCGCAAACCCACGCAGCTGGAACCCACAGCCACCACCACAAAATCCAAAGTCCCCACCAAACCAAAAACAAAACGTACCAAAACAGCTATTCAGGAAGATGAGTCACCTGAAGATGCTCCTGTACCACAAAGACAGGCAATACTCACTGGAGTTAACCCCCCAGTAGTATCAGAGACTCACCCAGCCACAGCCGCTCAGGATTCCTCTCAACAGGAACCTGAAGCAACCAATAAAGGGGTACCCACAAATCTGGAATCTTCCTCATTTGAGGAGATTGCCATTGAAACTTACCATTCTCCCCAGGTGCATAATACCCCATCTCCCAATGAAAATGCCCCCCAAAGTCCAACACTTATAATTGCAAATGTGCTGACTCAGCTGCATGCCTCTCCTCCTCCCAGACAACCACTTAAAGGGAAAACCACAGATATGGAGGAAGAGGATCAACATGCTTCTGACAACCCACAGCACAGGGGTTTAAATGTTCAGTCTCCTAGTGTAGATACAGAGACAAGAATATCTAATGAGGCTGCCACCTCTTCTGCATCAGCACATGATCAGACTGAGGCTGGTAACATGGCTAAGACCTCATTAGAGGCAACAGCTGATGAAGGACATCGTCCTGAGGCTGGAAGTCCCCAGTTCCAAGAAAAAGGGGCACATGCTACATCTGGTCTACACCCAGAGCATGTACATCTTGCTACTAGCAAGAGGTCAGGTGATTCAGCATCTGCTGATGATGACCTGGGCTTCTTTTATGATGTTCTAGCCCAGAACACAATTCTTGAGGAAGAAGTCAGTAGACTACAAAGACTACTTGACCATTTCTCTCAAGAAGCAAGTCCATCTGATACCACCATACACCCACAGATGGCACCTTCACCTGAAGGTCTCCTAAACACTCACCCACTACAAACATTCAATCCACCAGCCTCTCCTTCTGGCATTGTTTCTCAGGGACAGAACCCCTCTGAGCAAACAGCTGCTATATTCCAAAAATCCCTACCTCTCATCACCCCAATGATCACTGACATTGTGATCAAAACCCTGGATGACAAACTTCCCTCAATTCTACAGCCACTAGTGGAGGAGATTATGAGCACAAGCCTTTCTACTACTCAAACCCTTGCAACCAATGCAACCAAAAAGGGGGAGAGTCAGTCAGTGAAAGACAAAGGGAAGCGCATACTGATAGAGAGAGACCAAGAGGAAGAAGAGATTGTTGAGAAAGAGACTGAGAAGGAGAAAGAGTATGTGAAGGGAGCTGACAATGATCAAGTGAGTGAAAGTCACAAAGACTTTCACATCACATACAAGAAGAGGAAGATAGAAAGGAAAGAAAAAGAACTCCAGCTTGATGAGATGGTCAAAATGGCGGATGCTACACATAGCAAATCTATGGACTCCATCATTGACCAACTATACAGACAAGGGTTTGACACTGCACAGCTTGACTCAGAGATTAGAAGACTTGAAGTTGAAGAAATTAACTCAAGATGGGCAAGCTATGATGTGCTAGAGAGAGAAAGACTGGAGATCATGATCAGATTTATTGCTAAGTATCTTGGAAGATCATTGATAGAGATTAAGTCATGGACCAGGGACAGTATCTTGGCTATAACCACCAAGATCTGTACGTCTGAAGCATATACAAAGGGATTAGTGATTGAAGCCTTAAATGAAGCAGGTGCTGGAAAAAGAAATGAACTAGCAAAATACTCCAAAGCCTCACTCATTACAAAAATGCTAGAACAACCTGCAAAACCCACAACTTCAAAATCACCACTACCACAACCCATTAAACCAACTCCTTTACCCTCAAAACCAACAGCCGATGATGCATCCAAGAAGAAGAAGAGAAGGATGTTGAGGCTAGAAGAAGAAGAAGAAGAGGATGATGAGGAGGAAGATAGGCTGCCTCTTTCTGCAGTCCTAACTTTACCCAAAGCCAAATCTATGCCCATCACTCCCACCTCACAGATGGAAACTGTGAGGGTAAAGATTGAAGAAGAGCAAATGCAAAGGCTTCATGATGAGGAGATGCTAAAAAGTATAGATAAAACTTATGCAGCCTCCTCATCAATAATAAGTATGAAGAAAGAAGCTCTGAGACTGTACACCCTCGCCAACACATTTCAATATCAGAAAGAAAAGGTGAGGATGTGGCCTGATCCTAGGGTGGCTCACAGAATTGTGAAGAAGGATATTCCTGCACGATACAAGGGCCAGATAAAGAGGATCGTAGATGAAGAGATCACAGTGGTCCTTGTAGTATCACCCTGGGAGATTGTTGAAGATTTCAAGAAAGCTTATGAG
Organism: Flaveria ramosissima; assembly: GCA_025215565.1. NCBI lineage: Eukaryota > Viridiplantae > Streptophyta > Magnoliopsida > Asterales > Asteraceae > Flaveria > Flaveria ramosissima. The sequence goes on from CM046045.1 coordinate 413,730, forward strand.
ACTAAACAGCCACCCCAAAAGATGTTAGAGAACAGAGTGATCAAGAAGGGGTTAGTCTACAAGAAGCTTGAGAACTTCAAACAGAATGAGCTCAGTTTGCTACTCGAAGGTAATCATCCTGATGAGTTTGCCTACAGACAGATCACAACGGTTGAGCTCAAAAATGGCAAACAGGCCAAATACATCTCAGAGCTGTATGGGCGTGAAGGATTATTCGATGGTGAACCAGAGAATCTCACTATGGAAGAACAAATCATGTTTCTCAGAGCATACACCAGAGAATCCTACAGGCTCATACATGGGAAGTAAGTTTCATGGATGGGGGAACAGCTCAGTGTCCAATTCCCCAATACAGAGCTCCCATCCACACTTTGCCAACCAAATTATCAGGGACTTACTTCCAGGCCGGTGCTTATATGGGTCATCTTCTCAACTGATCAAGAAGGAAAAAGACCATTCATTTTGCCAACAATAAGTGGGACCTCAAATAAAGTTAAAGGTTTTGGCTGCATTGGTTCAGGGGGAGTTTGTTGGACCAAAAGAACCAATGAGCCGGATCAGAAAACCTTTTAAGTCCCACAGACGTCACAACAACTACTGAAGTCCACATCAGCTGAAGACAACATCTGAAGACAAAGTCTGAAGACACAAGTGTTGAAGACAAAGTCTGAAGACACAAGTGCTGAAGACAAAGTCTGAAGACACAAGTGCTGAAGACAAAGTCTGAAGACACAAGTGTTGAAGACAAAGTCTGAAGACACAAGTGCTGAAGACAAAGTCTGAAGATGTTGTCACAACAGCTGAAGAGGACTTCTTCAGTAGTTGTGACGGTTTGCTTTCAGTAGTTTTATATTTTCTATTTTCAGTAGTTTTGTAAAACGACTGAAGAGTTTGTTCTTCAGTCGTTGTAGCATCAGTAGTTTTCTTTTTCAGTAGTTTCATGTTTTATACTTAACACTTTGACATGTTCTCAGTAGTTGTGAACATTTCAGTAGTTTGTTAAGAATTAGTTATTTTTGTACTAAATCTGCTAGTAATCACCACCCCGTGATTACAGCAGTAATTGCACTCTATATAAGGAGTGCCAACCTTATTGTAATAATGAATGATTAAGCAATAATATTGAGCATTATTGAAACATTCCAAATCACAGAAAATATTCTCTCGCATTTGTTACAAATAACACGTTCTTGCTATAACTTGACTAATTCATCTCTTCATTCCGCTGCATTACACTATTATACCTCAAACTTGTGATCGCTGATCCTGTCATTCAAAGACAAAGTCTTCCAACGCCAATGAAGTGAAGACAAATTTCTTCCACATACTTTTAATACATGCTTTTCTTATGTACTTTTCCATAAAGCAGGACCACTTTCTGCTGCAACTCTGATAACTCACAACTTATACATGTTGGTGAAAAGGTCCATGCTTTTGGTAACTGTGCATTGAGGTCTTGTGTGTGTAACTTTCTATTTTATGTACTTTTATCCTTTTTGTAATATATTAGGATGTGAGTTATGGCATGTCATAGTCAGTAGTCAAAAGGCAATCTGCTTTTTGACGCTACATTGATCTTATGTTATCTAGATCAAATGTATCCTGCTGGCCTTCCAAGTATAGCCGGCTGTAGGATGTAGTATAAAGTATCTCAAGTCCTTGTAACTTATTTCTTATGCTTTTGTAACACTTGTAATAGAACTTATGAAGCAATATACTGCAATCTTAAAAACCAAATACTTGTTGTTGTTCTTAAGTTTCTATCTTTTGTTTACTTCTGTTCATAGTATCATAACCAAAAGTTCTGGTTCCCTATTTAATCTGTTAAGTATTCTAAACACTCTCCTCATTTTGAGACTAAGTGTAAGTGACCATCCCTTTAACGGTCCTGCAATTGGTATCAGAGCATTCCAGTCTCTTGATTGTAAGATCTCACTATCTTAGATCTCTCAGTCTCACAAAACACTTAACAACTCAAATGGCAGCTCTCACAAAGGCTGATAAGGAAACCGAAATCATGACAAAGTCCCCACTGATCACTCCTGAAGACTTTGATACTTGGTGTCAAAGAGTGGAAGGCTTTATCAAGTCACAAGACTCCAGGATGTGGGAATCTCTTATCCCTGGACCTCACATACCAAGCACCTCTTCAGTAGCTGCTGGAGGTGGTATGATTCCAAAGGAGGTGGCTGACTATTCAGAAGAAGATAGAAAAAGAATAGACATAGATCAGAAAGCCATGACTGCCCTCAAACCTGCTCTTCCAAATTCGGTATACAAGGAATTCATGAAGTGCAAAACTGCTAAGCAGCTATGGGATGCACTAAAGCTCATGTATGAGGGGTCTACTGAAGCAAAAGAAAACAAGAAGGACCTACTGAAGCAGCAGTTTGAAAACATCATCTTTATAGCAGTTGATACCATGACTCAACAATACTTCAGGTTTGTTAAGATTGTGGATATTCTAATGGATAGTGGAGTAACTCTTGAAAATAGAGACATTGTGAGGAAGTTCATGTCTGCTCTTCCTAGACAATGGACACATGATTGTGTTGTTACAAGACAACTGTGAACCTTAAGACTCTCACTCTTACAAAGTTGTATGGTATACTTAATGGATATTAGATGGAGATGAACATGAAAAATCCATCTAGTAACTCTAGCAATCAACTGAGTTCAGCCCTTCATGTGGTTGAAAGGGATTGTAGAGAACCATAACATCATTTTATCTGCTACCCTGACAACTCATAAAAGGGTCCTTTCATCACCTTCTCGGAGACACCAAGGGAGAGTTACACTCAAGGAAGTTCATTCCAAGAGGCAAGCTCTTATCATAATTTTGTGTCTGTTGATGAAAGTACTTGCAACTTTCTCTTCACCCTTAAACATCTTGACTGCATCCATCCAGATAATTTGGAGTACATGGAGAGAGTTCAGCAAATAGCTCTTCTCACTCACAAAGCGAAGAACTTCAAGAAGAGGACAGGGAGAAAATTTCTAAGCAATGCAGCCATTGGAAAGTTTAGGCTGGATAAAATCAAAGTGAAGTGTTACAAATGTAACCAAATGGGACACTTTTCTAGAGTGTGCAAGGCACCTAGAAGAAATGGTGGCCAAGCAGAAACCAGACCAAACTACACTTAATGAGCCACCCAGAATGAGAAGTCAAAGCAACAAGCTGCAGTTGTTGTTGAAGAAGGAGGCTTTGACAGGAGCTTTAAGGTGGAGGATGTATCTCCAAATCAAGCACTGATGGCTGACCATGATGAAGCCAAGGTATTAGAACATCTCTATACACCTGAATGTATTGCTAAAGTTAACAGATATATGTCCTACATCTTAGATATGAGAACTGATCTTGAGTCCTTGAATATCTTAAAATATGATTTCAAAAGAGTTGAAAATGATTACAAACGTATAATAGAAGATCTAGAGAAACCCGTTTCAACTCTTAAACATGAGAACACCAATTACAGGACTCAAATCAAAGATCTCATCACTAAGTTAAATGAATGCCAGGCTGAGCTTGTGATTAGCAAAGCCAGGGCAGAAAAATGTGTTTTTAAAGTAGAGACCTTCAAGAACATTATATCCTTATCTTTGCATGAAAACGTTTGTTATCAGAATAAGCAAGGACTAGGATCTACTGAGATAGCTCATCCACACACAATCTTGTCTATAAGATCTCCTAGGTGTGAAACTTGTCAATATGAGCTTCCCCTCATAGACCCCATGAGTGAAAAGGATGAAGAGGAGATAGTTATGGAAGTAATGTTCTCCTGAGGACCATCCTAAGAAGGGTCCCTATTCTCCTGAGGAGAGAAAAGAAATTGGGATGACCAAGTCTACAAGGAAGAACTTGATCAGGAAGGCCAAAAGAAAGTCCAAGAAGGCTCAAGAGATCAAAGCCACTTTCAACTCTATGCAGCAAAAAGTTTTTATCTCTGAGGTTTTGAAGTGGTTAAGGCTGAAAACTCAAATTTGAACTCTAGTACCAGGATTTCTAGTTCATGTTCAAACCATCCCATCATCATGAAGAAGGCTGATCAGTTGCGTACCACTGCTACACAACCTTAACCATCTAGCTCCAAAGGTAGTTCTCACCCTAAAATAATTTACACATCATCTGCCAAGATGAAGATGAAGAAGGAAAGTGATCAAGTTTAGCTTTGTTCTCAAAGGAAGACTTTTAAAAAGAAGAAAATAGACTGTGTTATGCATGGTAGTACTTCCCATCTTGCTAAGGATTGCCTCTACAATCCAAAAGGTATTGTCCACATGACCAAGAAAGACACTTCTAAGAGTTTGAAGAAGAAGCAAGCTTCGAAAGGAAAATCTTTTGCTTTCGGAAGCTCAAGAATAAAGATGAAGACAAGTGATAACTAGCCTTCGGAAGAAAAGTTGGTCTTGGAAGAAAGGAATACTTCCGAAGTACTGAAGCCTGCTGCAGTGTTAGCAAGATCTTCTAAAGGTCCAGTCTCTAAAACATCCAAAGTTGCCAAAACTTCCGAAGCATTGAAGGTCAAGTCTAAGCTTCCAAAGGTGGTGTGGAAGACAAAGAAAGACCATGTGACAGAAATTTTTTCATCAACATCAGCAAATGATCCTCCAAATCTGACTATATGATCAATTACTGTTGTATTGTCTTCAACTTCTTTTGACGAGCCCAAGACCAACAAGGCTTGGATTTTCAAATGTAACTAACCATCTCATTTGTGCAGGAACAGCTCAAGACAAACAAGAATATATGGATCATTGATAGTTGTTGTTCCAGGCACATGACAGGAAATGGGTCACTACTCCAAAATCTATAGAAAATTGATGGAGGGTCGGTTGCTTTTAGAGGAGATGTTGGAGGTTATATTACTGGAAGGGGCAGGTCACGAATGGTATGCTCAGCACTGAGAGGGTAAATTTTGTTAAGGAGGTTGGATACAATCTTCTAAGTGTATCTCAATTTTGTGATCACAAACACAACATGCTTTTTACCGAGCATCAGTGCATTGTTCTCAAGCCAGGGTGGTAATTCCTCAAGAGCATATCTTGCTCAGAGCCCCCAGGAGAGGGAACATGTACAAGATGGACTTGCAAGAAACATCTCCCTAAGGAAAAGTTTCATGCTTTCCATCTAAAGCCAATAGTGATAAATCTTTCCTCTAGCATAAAAGAATGTGCCATGTAAACTTTAAAAACATGAATAAATATATTAAGAATGATTTGGTAACTGGAATGCCAAAGAAAGTGTTTACAAATGATGATCACTGTGTTGCATGCCTCAAAGGGAAGCATCGCAAAGTATCTCACAAGCCAAAGGAAAGAAACTCTGTCACTACTCCCCTACACTTATTACATATGGATCTCTTTGGCCCCCTCAATGTAATGAGTCTAAAAAGGACCTATTACTGTTTGGTGATCACATATGACTTTACAAAATTCACTTGGGTCTTCTTTCTTTGAACTAAGGATGAGACCCCCGAGTTCCTAAAGAATTTCATCTTAAAGATTGAGAATCAATGTGATCATAAGGTCAAGACCATAAGATTTGATCAGGGAACTAAATTCAAGAACCAAATCCTTGATACATTTTGTGATGAAAATAGTATTTCAATACAATATAGTGCTCCCAGGACTCCTCAGCAAAATGGTGTTGCTGAGAGGAGAAACAGGACACTAATTGAAGCTGTAAGACCTATGTTGTCTGACTCTAAACTACCCATCACCTTTTGGGCAGTGGCAATAAACACTGCTTACTATATGCAAAACAGAGTTTTAGTTATTAAGACACAATGTAAGACTCCTTATGAACATTGGCATAATAGAAAACCTTTTATTGGTTTTCTCAGGTCATTTGGATGTCCTTGCACACAAAAGACCAAATAGCCAAATTTGATGATAAATCAGATGATTGACATTTTATTGGATACACTTATCAAGCTAAGGCTTATAGAGTATACAATCTCAAAACTAGAGTAGTTGAGGAGTCAGCCAATGTTACTTTGATGGTTGTTCTGCTATAATTCTCCCCAAGTCCAAGAAGAGATGCGGATGAAGAATCTGCAATAAAGAAGAAGACAAGTGTCAGCTATCCGCATTTGTTCATGCGGATGACCATGGAACAAATGCTGATAAGTGTCTGTTCTTCCGCGTTAACAAATGCGGACAACCGAACAAGTGTTGCCAAGTATTTGCACATCCACATTTACTAATGCGGATGCTCAACAAAAAAGCGCATAAGTGTTTGTTCATCCGCAAATGTCAATGATGAGTACCAAACACCAAGGTTAAAGAAGAAAAAGAAATGCTAATGAAGATCAACACATCTGTATTAGTTAATGCGGATGAATAGAAGAAAATGGTGATGAATACTTAGACTAGTTTCCTAATGTATAGTACTTTTGGTGTTCTTCTACCTAACAAGATTAGGTGTTTGCTAAGGCTTGTGGGTATACAAGCTTGAGGACTCCCATTTTAGAGGCTAGACATTCAAGAACATCATCATCTTCATCTCATCCATCTACAACATCTTGTGCTTGAAAGGTTGTTTCTATGAACACTCTATGGTTGTTGTTTTGGTTTTGATAGTATTCTATTTAACATATATAAATGATCCTTGTTCTTGGGTTTTGTTTATGGTTTAAAATGGTTCATTTTTCAGATTGTTAACAACATATTTAAACCTTACATCCGCTGCGTTTTTATAGATTACATGGTTAAACTAGCTTTGATTTACATGTTACAAAACCCAACAATGGTATCAGAGCCGGATATGTGGAATATGTGCTTCAAAAGTTCTTGAAAAGTTAGTTTTCATGGACTTTTTCAACCCATTAGGGGCTGTTTTGTTGTAGATGGATGAGATGAAGATAATTATGTTCTTGAATGTCTAGCATCCAAAATGGGAGTCCTCAAGCTTGTATACCCACAAGCCTTAGCAAACACCTAATCTTGTTAGGTAGAAGAACACCAAAACTCAAGACCTTCTTCTTGCAAATCTGAAATAGCCAAGCCAAAACCCAATTTTTCAGCTTTTAAAAACCGAAAATGCAGCCAAAGAAGAGAGGAAATGAACTTGCTCTTGTGTGTGTTAGAGAGAGATTGATGGAAGAGTGCAAGGGAAGTTAAAGTCTTAAAGAAACCAAGACTAAAAGACCCCTCAAAGCCCGACATGGGGCGGCCGAAACATGGTTTAGAAATGGATTCCCCCCCATTTTGAAACTTTTATAAAACTGCACTCTTTCAACCCTTAGTTTATAAAATTAAAACCTATTTTAATTTTATAACATTAAGACACTTTTATTTGTTATTATTTAACCAACTTAAATAAAGAAACAAATAATTTCTCATGAACAAATTATCCATATAATGTTGTTTTATCACAAAAGCAATGTTTTAGAAAATCCATTTTCTAAATAAGTGTCAATATTTATTTGTATGATCTCATCAACAAATAAATATTTATTGGTGTTTGTTTGGATTATTATTGGGTATGACCTGACTTGGATCATAACGTACTAACCACATCAATCTTGTATGTGTCTTGGGCATACAAGATCCAACAATTAGATGGATGAGATGAAGATGATGATGTTCTTGAATGTCTAGCATCCAAAATGGGTATGAACATCATGGAGCATACGACATGATAACCCAGTTGAAGGAAACTTTCCAACAACAAGCAAGGGTAGAGCGCTTCGAAACGGTTCGAGCACCCCATGCGTGTCGTATGGATGACACCCAATCTGTTTCATCTTATGTACTTAAGATGAAAAGCCACATCGACCGCCTCGAAAGGCTGAATTGTCCCGTCTCGAAAGAGTTGGCTACGGATTGATCCTCAACTCTTTGTCAAAAAGGTTTGAGAACTTTGTCATGAGTTATAACATGAACGGGTGGGACAAGAACATAAGTGAACTTCACTCTATGCTCAAAACTGCCTAGGCGGCCATGGGTAAAAGGGTTTTACCCGCTCTCTCACTCAATGAGGGTGGGAACAAGAAGAGGCCTTACCCCGCACCCAAGGCAAATGTTTCCAAGGGTAAGGGGCACGTTAGGGGAAAAGGAAAGAGAGTGGTAAGAGCGCCACCACCAAAACCAGCAGAGAAGAAGCAAAAGGTTGCTTCGAATGACCCATGCTTTAAGTGTGGGGAGATTGGACATTGGGCAAGAAATTGCCTTGTCCATCTCAAAGAGTTGCAAGCTAAAAGGGATGTCGGGCAAACCTTAGGTACAATTTTCATGATTCATATTGATCTTAATTTAATATCCTCTAACACATGGGTATTGGATACCGAATGTGGAACTCACATTTTCAACTTATTGCAGGGGTTCAAAAGAAGTAAGGACTTCAAGAAAGGGGATGTTAGCCTCTACATGGGGAATGAGGCAAAAGTTCAAGTTGAAGGCCGAGGGGACTACATCTTGAAGCTTCCAAATGGTTTGGAAGCAATTTTGAACAATATTTTGTATGCTCCTAGTTTGACTAGGAACATTATTTCTATTGCCCAATTAAGACAATATTGTTATGTTTTGACATTTATTGAAAATGAAATTCATGTTTTTTTAAATGGCATATTTTATTTTAAAGCTATTCCTATTAATGGTATTTATGAATTGGTTCTTGAAAACACATTATATGATAGCTCATTGTACCAAACCACCACTAAGAAACTCAAATTGGATTTGAGTGATACCTATCTTTGGCATTGCCGTCTTGGTCATATAAACAAGAAGCGCATACAAACACTTCAAAAGAATGGTCTTTTAAAAGCAAGTGAATATGATTCATTTGATGTATGTGAATCTTGCTTACAAGGAAAAATGACTAAGGCACCTTTTAGTGGCAAATCCGAAAGGGCAAAAGATTTATTAGGCATCATACATTCGGATGTATGTGGTCCTTTAAGCCAATGACTAGGTACCATGAAAGATATTTCATTACCTTTACCGACGACTATGGTCGATATGGTTATGTGTACTTGTTAAGACACAACGATGAAGCTTTTGAAATGTCCAAAATCTTCCAAAATGAAGTAGAAAATCAACTCAACAAGAAAATAAAAATTCTCCGCACCGATAGAGGAGGTGAATACCTAAGTGATGCTTTCAGAGATCATCTTAGAAATTGTGGTATTGTCTGACAACTATCTCCACCTGGAACACCACTACACAATGGTGTGTCCGAGAGGAGAAATCGAACTCTATTGGATATGGTTCGATCTATGATGGCTAGAAGCTCATTGCCTCTATTATTTTGCAGTTTCGTTTTGCTCTCTGCGGCCCGTATCTTGAATATGGCCCCAACCAAGAAAGTGGAAACGACACCTTTGGAACTATGGCATGGAAGGGTTCCATCACCATCATATTTAAAGGTATGGGGTTATGAGGCTTATGTTACGACTCTTACCTCAAACAAGTTAGAAAGCCGTTCCACTAAGTGTATCTTCATTGGATATCCAAGAGATTCTATAGGATATTATTTCTATGATCCATTGGAACAAAAGGAGTTTGTTGCCAAGAAGGCTGAGTTCTTAGAAGCTAAGTTCCTTACGGAAGGAACTAGCAGTAGAACTATGGATCTTGAGGAGGATCAAGAACCACAAACCGATACACGTTTTGTTAACAGTAGCACTCAACATGAGGATGTTGAGAATGATCAAATGGTTTATTAATATACATAAAACGTTCACAGATCTGGTAGAATTAGTAATCCACCTGAAAGATATGGATTTTTTGTAGATGGATGCTATGTGGTAGATTCCGCTGAACCAACCACCTATCGTGATGCAATGTCCAATTTGGATTGTGACAAATGGCTTGAAACCATGAACGTTGAGATGCAATCCATGTATGACAAACAAGTATGGGACTTGGTTGAACCACCTCTTAACTCCAAGATAGTTGGAAGTAAGTGGGTTTTCACGAAGAAAACCGATATGCATGGAAACTTGGATACTTATAAAGCTAGACTTGTAGCAAAAGGTTTCACTCAAACTCAAGGGGTTGATTATGATGAGACTTTCTCACCGGTTGCAATGCTAAAGTCTATTAGGATATTATTTGCCATAGCTGCTCATTATGATTATGAGATTTGGCAAATGGATGTCAAAACTGCTTTTCTAAATTTATATCTTGAGGAAGATGTCTATATGGTTCAGCCTGAAGGTTTTGTCAATCAAAAACATCCTAACAAAGTATGCAAGTTAAAGAAATCAATCTATGGATTGAAACAAGCATCAAGAAGTTGGAATCACCGTTTTGATGAATAAATTATCAAATATGGCTTCATCAAAAACGCTGATGAAGCATGTGTATACAAGAAAGCTAGTGGGAGCATCATCACTTTCCTAGTATTGTATGTCGATGACATTTTACTATTTGGAAATGACATTCCAACCTTGGAGGGTTTAAAAGCCTGGCTTGGAAGTTGTTTCTCCATTAAGAATCTTGGTGAAGCCGCCAATATTTTGGGAATAAAGATCTATAGGAATAGATCAAGGCGGTTGATAGGTTTAAATCAAAGTGCATACATTGACAAGATCTTGAAAAGGTTCAAGATAGAAAACTCTAAGGAATGTACCGTACCTATTCAAAGAGGAACGATATTGAGTAAGACTCAATGTCCAAGCTCAAAGGATGAGCAATACAAAATGAAGGGAATCCCGTATGCATCTGCTCTATGATCCATCATGTATGCAATGATATGCACTAGGCCGGACGTGTCATGCGCTTTGAGCATGACAAGCCGATACCAACAAAATCCTGGGAACAATCATTGGATGGCTGTTAAGAACATACTTAAGTACCTATGGAGGACCAAAGATGTGTTCCTAATCTATGGATCTGGTGAGGAGGAACTCGTAGTAAAGGGTTACACGGATGCGAGTTTCCAAACTGATCGGGATGATTCACGATCACAATCGGGTTACATTTTCATCTTGAATGGAGGAGCAATTTCTTGGAAGAGCTCTAAGCAAGATGTGGTGGTATTGTCAAGTACAGAGTCAGAATACATCGCCCCTTCATTAGTAGCTCAGGAAGCTACATGGTTAAAGAAATTCATTGCCGATCTAGGGGTGGTCCCTTCCATTCAGGACCCCTTGAAATTCTTTGTGATAACGAGGGTGCGATTTCTCGAATCAAGGAACCCCGTGCACATCAAAAGACTAGGCACATTGAACGAAGATTCAACTACATAAGGGATGAAGTTGAAAAGGGAAAGATATGTATTCGCAAAGTTCACACGGATCTAAACATTGCGGATCCACTCACGAAGCTTCTTGGAAAGGCAAAGCATGAAAGTCATACTTGTGCCATAGGACTTCAATATTCTAGTGACTAGATATGATCTTTAATTTTGTATTTAGATATTGTAACCCTTTATCACTTGAATAAATTATTTGGTTATAGTGTTTCAAGTAATATTCCTATTTTGCATGTTTAAAATCCATGAGTAAATCATTTACTCAAAACGTCCGTAGTCGTTCATACTTGTGGGAACAAAATATGAAGGTAAGTCTATTATGAACCTGGATTGGTAGATATTCATATGGATGAATATAGAGCAAAAGGTTGATACCAAAGTTCATAGATATTTGTGGGATACAAATATTGGACTGACCTGCATCTCAAATATTACTACATGGAATCTTCCTGATTGATCATAAGTAATTTTGAATAAAGGCGAACATCATTTGGTATCCTCTGACCTGAGATACATATTTGGTCTTGATATTTACCGAATATTATACTTTGACTTAGTTCTTTGCTGTTCTGAAACATGGTAGTACATTAGTCTGAGTTCAGGTGTGATATAAGGTAATTGTGAGAGGCGTATGTAGTCAAGACGGGATTTGTCCCTTTTATTCATTGAGAGTAAGACGTCTAATGCTTGATAAAGTTAAATCAATAAAGAATGATCATTTCGTGTCTCTGGGATTTAACATGACATCTGTGACAAAAGGATAGATGATTCATTCACCTAAAACATTTCGAGTGAGGTACTTGAAGGGGATGATGTTATTGAATGGCACTTTGTTATACGTATTAAGGGTAGTAAACCGTTGTTAGGCAGTATTTACTGCTTGCATCAATCTTCTATGAATCTTGTGCAAGTGGGAGATTGTTGGATCTTGTATGCCCAAGACACATAGAAGATTGATGTGGTTAGTTCGTTATCTGCAAGACTTTAACTTCCCTTGCAGTCTTCCATCAATCTCTCTCACTTTAACACACACAAGAGCAAGTTCATTTCCTCTCTTCTTTGGCTGCATTTTTGGTTTTTAAAGGCTAAAAAATTGGGTTTTGGCTTGGCTATTTTGGATTTTCAAGAAGAAGGTCTTGAGTTTTGGTGTTCTTTTACCTAACAAGATTAGGTGTTTGCTAAGGCTTGTGGGTATACAAGCTTGAGGACTCCTATTTTGGAGGCTAGACATTCAAGAACATCATCATCTTCATCTCATCCATCTACAACATCTTGTGCTTGAAAGGTTGTTTCTATGAACACCATGGTTGTTGTTTTGGTTTTGATAGCATTCTATGTCACATATATAAATGATCCTTGTTCTTGGGTTTTGTTTATGGTTTAAAATGGTTCATTTTTCAGATTGTTATCAACATGTTCAAACCTTATATCCACTGCGTTTTTATAGTTTAAATGGTTAAAGTAGCTTTGATTTACATGTTACAAAACCCAACAAGTACTGGGGTAGTTTAGTCATTTTGTAAAGGCATTTTGTCAGCCTATAAATAGAATAGAAAACCCTACTTTTGGGTATATTGGACAATTAGAATATCAGAATCTTCGATAGTCATATGTTTCAGAGGTGTCTTGTTACTGTTTAATGCTAAAACCCTAGCATTCATTGTAACTTTACACCACCACTAATACAAATCATTTATGAGTATTTCAAGCATCCAATGATCTGTGTTTATATCATTCCAAAATATAATTACTGACTCAATCATCATATTCGGTCCTAGTTGATTCACATCAACTGAGAATCTCATTCTCAATACCCAGTCAAGTGGTATCAGAGCTTTAGCTCTCGGATTCGTCTCAAATCTGCCCAGATCTGAAGAAAATCAATTGAACAAGTAATTGAGTTACTGTTGGCAAGTTCATCAACTTCTAACATGTATTCATGCTGAAATCCTCTTGAAACATCGAGTAATTCACTGTTCATTTGTACCGAACCAAGAACATAACGAAGAACAACGTATTCTACTAAAAAATCAGAACAAAAACATCATGAATATCATAAACCTTTGACATTAAAGGTAACAGAATAGTTAGAACAGTAATTCTTAGATTGTTCCCTTAAACGAACAAACTGCTACTGTTCATCAGATCCAATAAAATATACAAAAGTTAGACTGTTTGGACAACTTGGATTTTAATAAATTAATCTAATACTTATTCTAACAATCTAAAACAAGTTTATTACAATGTATTCATTTAACTTTTTTGAACTTCATCATGCATCTAAACCGCCTATGCTTAAACATAAATCTGAGTTTAAGCAACATACAGTTTAGGAATTATATTAAAGGTGTAGATCCTGACTACTGGATATCAATTTTCAAAGGACCATACATCCCCGTGTCACTCATGGCTGATCAAGCTGCTCAATACAAGACAACCAGAATACCTATTGAGGATCCCAACTTGAATATAACATGCCATAGCTCACATCCTAATATATTACAAAAAGGATAGAAGTACATAAAATAGAAAGCACAGACTCAAGACCTCAACGTACAGTTACCAAAAGCATGGACCTTTTCACCAACTCATTTAAGTTGGTGACTAAACAGAGTTGCAGCGGAAAGGTGCTCCACTTTTATGGTAAAGTACATCAGATAAAAGATTGTCTCTAAAAGTCTTCGGAAGAAATCTGTCTTCACTCTTTGGCTTCGAAAGACTTTGTCTTTAAAGCTTCTGAAGACTTCACTTTTGGCTTCAGAAGATGTTGGTCTTGGCTTCAGAAGATTTTACACTTAGAATATTTCAAATGTAAGGTGTAAAACTTCCAAAGCATTTCTACTTATGTTCTTCAGTGCATGCATGCAGAGAAACTTTGGATGTTTTTGCTGCATCAGACTTATAGGAATCCTTACAAACTCCCCGTAGGCTGATGCTACCAAAACATTTGAAGATCTTTAGCTGTTGACAGTCCTCATAATGATGATGAGCATGCCCTTCTTCATTAGGTTGTCAGGATCACTTAGACTCTCATAGTATCTTCTCATCTCAAAGAGATCATGCAGAGGTAGGTTGAATAAGTCATACCATGTGTACACATCTTCACCACCTTGATCTCTGATCACATGTCATCTCTTTGGATTAGTTGTGAAGATCCAGGATAAGATGGGTCTCTCAGCTGCAAGAGGAGCCACTTGGATTGGAGTTGATTGGGATGCGTCTTCATGCACTTCCTTAGGTTGATCTGACTCAGCCTGAGGTGTAGAGGTGGAAGATTCAGGCTTCTTTTTCTTCTTTGACTTTGGTTTAGAAGCCATCCTTTTCCTCCTCTTTGAGGACTTTAACTGAGAAGGCTGGTCTGCAGCACCTTGTTGATCAGTCTTGTCTTGCTCAATTGGATGTTCATCCCTTACAGGTTTAGAGGGAGAGGGAGTTTGACCCTATTATGGATCAGAAGATGAAGTTTGTTGAGGCTCAGTAGGAGGTCGAGGTTGTGTTGTCTCAGGTTGCTAAACCTTAACCTCCACTTCAAGAGGAGCTTGACTTGGAGGGGACTGTAAGTCAATTTGCCCTCCACTTTTGATCTTCTGCTTGATTAACCTGATGTGCTCATCCATTGTGGATAGAGACGTAGGGCCAAGTCTCCTTCCGAAGAATTCATATAGTTTCAAGAAGCTCATCATCCTTTGCCTATGAGCAGACTTCTTCATGCTCTTATGGATAATGGCTCTTGACTTTGCAGCCTCTTCCCTCATCTTTCTTTTTGTTTCCTTGTGTTCTTTGAGCACTTGAAGTTCAAGCTGTTTGAGATGCTCGAATTCAATGTACACAAAGGACAAGGGAAGAAGTGCTGATGCCTGGTAGAGACCTGTGGCACTCAGGTAGTTGATCATGTTTTTCCTATCTGTTTCTTTTCTACCTGAGGTTATTGTGTAGCTGCCACAGTCTCTTGCACAGGGCTTTCTTCAACTGGGGAGAGAGTAGGAACATGCTTGTATAATTTTTTCTGTCTCTTCTCCTATTTGATTTAGAGAAGTAGCCTTGCATCCTCTGCTTTCTTCATCTCTCTTAGCACTTCCATGTCAGCCATTTCATTTAGTTCCTCTAAGGGGAGAGATATAATCTCATCTATGTCAAAGTTCCTGGTCTGCAGGTAAGTAATCATGACTGCCCTCAACACATCATCTTGAGTGTTTGGTCAGGGGCAGCCCTAATTGCAGCTTGCATGAAGCCTGAAGACCCAGAGAAACTTTCTCCCCTTAGCTTCCTCTTTCTCTCTCTCTCCTCCTCCTCAATCTCCTCAAGAGTTAGAATCCTTTTCCCTTTGTCACCCACAGACCTTTGTGACACAGGGTGGAGAGAGCTTTGGCCTTCATTGTTTGGTGTAGTATCCAAGCTTTGGCAAGAGAGAGGTTGTGATACACCTTCACCAACAGGTGTTTCACTGAGGGGATGAATTTCTGAAGTAGTTGTTGGTGTGACAGGGCTCTCAGGCTCTATTATTGGGCCTTCAGCCAAGGTTTTCCCTTTGAAGCTAATCTCAGGGTTTGACTCAACATCCAGTTGACCTTTGACATTACCTGATTGCCTTTGTCTCCTTCTTAGACTGAACTCTTCAGTAATTTTGTCTTGAATCCTTTGTTCCAGCCTGTCAGCTTGTCTAAATTGACTTGGGTTGACAAGTGGCATGTTGATCAGGTTAAGAACTTCATAGTAGTTCAAGGTCTGAAAATTGAACACCTCTTGCTGCCCTTGAACTCGTTGAAGAATAACGGCTCTTCTCTCAGCATCATACCTCCACCCAATAATGTAGTTTGAAGTTCCTTGGGGTGGGTATGTTATAGCCCTTGGAATGCCTTCCTCAAAGAGACTCTGAATGAAGGAGTCTAGAGAGTCCACATCAATGTGAACTTGAGGAAGTTGCTGAGTATGCACAATTGCAAGTGAGGATGGTGAGTCCTCAATGTCCATACTCCTTGAAGAACTCACAGGTTATGTGACTGTAATGACTTTCTCCCCCTTTTTGGTAGCATCACCCTCTTGCATAGGTGAGCTAGGAGTTAGGTCAATCACATTCGTAGCTTCTTGTGTTCCTGGTTGAGCTCTCCTTAAAGGTCTCCCAGCTAGTTTTTCCCTGAGATAAGAAATCTCAAGTTGCTGATCATTGACCCTGTTATGCAGGGTAGGCACCTGAGATTCAAGGTGACTAACCTTAGAAACTAAATAAGAGCATGTTTTTGACAGTTTTTGCACCTTTAGTCTCATGTTCGCCTCATCTTCATTAGAAGAATCATTGGGGGATGAGAGAATTAGACCAAAGTCCTCACTCTTACCACCAGCTTCAAATTATTGGCTGCTAGATTTCCTCAGCTCACTAACAGCCTCAGTTGAAGTGTCAATGGGCTGAGTTGCCATGGTTGAGGTCTTAATGATGTAATCACTTGCAGAAGTGAGAGCCTCTTCCATATGGACCTCCTGAACAGGTTCAAGGAGATCCACCTCAGTAATAGGTGACTGATGTGGGCTAGACAAAGGAGGCTCAGGAGCACTCATCTCTCTTTGAGTAGGGGAAGAGTAGAGAGAGTCATGATACTCACTGAAACCTAAGTCTTCATCAGTATAGAATTCAAGGTTAGGAATGGGTTGGTTTAAGTCTAAAGGCTGGGGATGGTAACTGTCCCCTGAAGGTTGTTCACTTGAGTGTTGAGACTCAGAGTGAAGGCTTAAGGCTATTAGGCTTGTGATCTTATCAGGCTGAGCATGAGGAACCTCTGCATTGATTCTTGAAGAGATGGGAGTGGTTTACTCCTCAGGAGAAGTGGAAGCTCTAGTATCTACTTCCTCCTGTATGGGTGAGTGTATGGGGGCCTGCACATGCTCAATAGCTTGAGCGGGGGTTCGTTTTGATTTTCTTTGGTAGGTGAGGGTGATTTGTTGTCTTTTGGGTGGTTGGGAGGTAGAAGGTGTGGGTTCAACACTAGTTTTTGTTGCTAGGTTGTCACCTGAGCAATGAGCCCTA